>JAJJMC010007559.1:6687-134527 GCA_023531435.1 Papaver californicum
TTTTTTTTTTTTTCAGGTTTTGAAGAAAAGTTTAAAAATGTGATAGACACATTTTAGTGTCTAAATTGCACCTTTGTTTCTATTAAGTTAGTATTCGATTTTGCAAATATTACGTGTTTTTATGCTTTTGTAGGTACATTAGAAGAATAAAGATTTGTGGAAAAATTGGCTCAAAAAGTGATAAAGGCACCCAAGGACAAGTGTTATTGGCACCCCAAGAATGGATAAGGGACACCCTAGGATCGGCCGAGTCAACTCAGCCGAGTCGCCGATCCAACTCATCGGGATCTCCTGTTTCAAATAGGAAAAGAAATTGAAGTTGTTTTCATAGAAATTTTGGGACCCAATCGCAAGACACATCCAATACAAGTTCAAAGCAATCGAGAAACAGAAGAAAATACCGGGAAATCAGCTCGGAAAAGCATGTATTTGGTCGGATTCCTGTTTCAATTGGGAAGAGGATTTGCGAGTTGTTTTAGAGAGTTCTATTAGGTTTAGAACTCTCTCTAGGGTTTGTAGACCCTATATAAACCAAAAGAATCGAAGAAAAACGGGGACAGAAGCCTAGAGATCACTTCCGGCAACTTCCGGTCACCACCGAACACCTGCTGGTGCATCGCCGGCACTGTTCTTCATCAGCCTTCGTCGGAGAAGAAAGAGCAGCAACATCTGCATTCGTTGCTGTTCCACCGTTACAGCTCTGCTCCTGTTGCCTTAGATTTTAAACACTCCTGTTTCTTAAAGCTTTGTGTAACGGCTGAACCCTGTTCTGTGACATTTATAAAGGTATCTGTTCAACTGTTACACCATTATTCAACCTTGTAATCGATATTTTGAGCAATGAAGAGATCTTTTGAGCAAGTTTTCTCCACCATGAGCTAAGTCTATTTACTGGGATGATGGATAAGGTAATTTTATCAATTTTATGTGATTTAATTATTTTCTAATAATTATTTATAATTCTTTTGTTATTAGAATTGCATAGTTTTAAATAGTGAAAACGGTTTTCTTTCAACAGTTGTGCTTTTGCCTGATGGATTATGCTTGGTTAATTAATTTTGATAGTCCATGCTTGTGATTTACCTCTGTTTGTTAGCATAACGAAACCAATTTTGGCAATTACTTGCGCTTCAATTAATTTAAAAAGAATTATCTGATTAATCACATAGGTTGTTAGAATTACCTGATTCCTGATTCCTGGTCCTTTTAAAATTATTCAAAAATCATCTTTAGGTTATTTAATCTTTTTCATACTCCTGGAATTTTCTAGAGTTAATTAAAACCATTCTTTTCTAAAATCATTACCTTTACAAGTTCGAGAATCGAACCTCTTTTTACCACTATATTTTATTACATCAATTTTTGGCGCCGCCGACGCGGACTTGTTTTTAGGTTTAGGGTTTTGGATTTATTTTTAGGTTTTTATTTTTATTTTTGTTATTTTACTTTGTTCTATTTTACGTTTCTTTTGGTATTTCTCTTTTTACTACAGGTTGAATTTTTGATCGAAAAGGGAAGTAAGCCAAATTTTTGGAATTAAAGCTAAATACTTGGAATTAAAAGGGAAAAACTTAAAGAACGAAAAAGAAGATCGAAGATTTTATTTGTTTTAAATTAGATTTTTAGTTTATTTTAATTAGTTTTGATTAGTTTAGAAAATTGTATTAGGGTTTCAATTATTTATGTAATTTTTCTTTTATTTTCGGACACTTTTGGACATTATTTTTGGGACTTTGGACATTTTATTATTTTTAAACCCTACGGAAGGGTAGTTTTAAATATCAAACTGTGTGCAGGGAAGGACGACAATTACGATATTGTCTTGGCCCCTCGGGTTCGCACACTATTGAAAAGGATATTAGTGGCCCGAGTCGACTTCAACGGTTCATCGCCCGTCTAGTACGGGAGGTAAGCTTCGACCAACCCACGAATCTCCTATCAGTGGGTTTTCTGGACGCCTTTGTATGCATATATGTTGAGGACTGAATACGGACTTTAATTTTTGCATAGTAAAGGGCAAGGCCTGTCCAAACAAGATAAGGTTTCGGATTTCATCACCGTCTCCTTCTTGCCCGCTTTAGGAAAACGAAACCTACGCGAACCTAAGCCTAAAATCTTGACTAGAAAGAGACCTATAGGGTATCGAGCTTATTGGAAAATCGTTCAAAAGGACTGTACGGGTTACTTTATTAGCCTAACTCAAAGAACATGAAGATTATTTTAAGTTGATTAGAGCCGCCTTGTAACCCAGGGAAAAGTGCCAAAGAGACAGGGGTATCAAAGCTCCATTGAGCTTTTCCTGTTTCTCTTCGACTTAATCTAATTCAGATCGTTCTAAGAGGTTTGCTAAAATTATAACCAGTTGCTTTTTGAAAGAATAGAAGCTGGTCTAGAGACAATCTAAGTGGAACCATCATGCTTGTTGTTTGCTAGATTTAGGTTTGATTTGGTTGAGTCATGGCACGATTGTGTTTGATTAATTGCTTCTTAGGATTTAATTTTTGCATACCAAGAACGCCCTTAAGGCGAACTTGGGATAGAGACCCTCAAGGTAGATTAATTAGTGGAAGACTGGTAGTTCACCTTAACCTTGAGAAGCCAACTGAGAGTGAACTAGTCACTCCCGAGACTGTGTCAGCAATGACATCTCTGAAGGATTTGTTGAATCCGACCCGGACCTCACGTCCATCTTGCATCAAGTTAGCCGCTACTGAAGCGAGCTACGAACTGAAACCCGGAATCATCCAGATGCTCCCATTATTCTTAGGAAAAGAAAACGAAAATCCCTATTTTCATGTTAGGGAATTCGAGGAAAGATGTAGCACAATCAGGATTAGAGACTTGAATGACGAGTCTATTAAACTTAGGCTATTTCCCTTTTCACTAAGAGACAAAGCCAAGTCGTGGCTATACAGCTTGGCTCCTCATTCAGTTGAAACCTATGCCCAACTTACTTCAGCTTTTATTTAGAAGTTCTTCCCTAGGAATAAAATTTCGTCTGTTAGGCAGAAAATGTGCACGTTTTCCCAGCTAGAGGGAGAGTCTCTGTATGTGTATGTAGAAAGGTTCAATGACTTATTGTCCCAATGCCCAGACCACGGTATAGAGGAGTTAAGGCTAGTTCAGATTCTCTATGACGGTTTGGACTACGCATCAATAACCTTGGTCGAGTCTTTGTCAACCGGAGGGTTCGACAGTAAAACTCCTGCTGAGGCGATGAAACTTCTGAGGGACATCGCCGAGAAGACCCAGCAGTGGGAGATCAGTAGAGAGCCAAAAAGAACAATTCTTCTAGGAAGAGGAAATGTTCATAGGGTAGAAGGATCTTTTGATTCAAAGGCCCAAATAGAAGCCTTATCTAGAAGGCTAGAACTGGTCGAAATGAATCAAGCTAGTAGTTCAGAGCCCAACCAATTCGAAGAGCAGGCTTTTGCTCTTTATAATAACACTAGATTTGATAACCAGAGAACGTTCGACCCGTATTCGGAATCTTATAACCCTGGCTGGAGAAACCACCCGAACCTTTCCTGGTCGAAAGGCCAGGCTCAAGGTCAGTTTAGTAATGCTAAAGGTCCTCCAGGTTTCAGTTATAAGAATTCGGCTGGTCCAACTCAGCCCCGCAATGATGAAAAGTATGAGCAGAGGTTCCAAAGCCTAGAAAAAGCTGTATTTAGTTTACAAATCCAAGTCAGTGACATTGCTACGGCTCTGAGAGAGAGAACTTGGTAGGTTCCCTAGTCAACCCGAACCCAATCCTAGAGGATCCAATGAAATGTCGACTGGTGAGAAATCATCCAGTCATGTGAATGCAATTAGTACCCTTAGGAATGGTAAGGTAGTGGATAACAAGGTAACTAGGCCTGATAGTGAACAAACTGTAGTTCACCCTGACCCAATAGTTGAAGAGACTGATAAAGTCTCTGACGAGCCTGAGGCAACCCCTCAGAGAACCGATTTTATGCCTAGAGCCCCGTACCCAAGGTTGTTAGCACCTACTAGGAGGGAATCCAATTTTAATGAAATAATGGAAGTTTTTAAGAAAGTCACGATCAACCTTCCATTATTAGATGCAATTAGGCAGATTCCTGCTTATTCCAAGTTTCTTAAGGACATGTGTGCGTGAAAGCGAAAACTTAGCGTACATAAGAAAGCTTTTCTAGCTAGTCATGTAAGTTCAATTATACAGAGTAATACGGCCCTTAAGTACAAAGACCCAGGTTCCCCAACCATAGCTTGCACAATAGGAAACTACCGGGTAGAAAGAACCTTACTCGATTTAGGAGCCAGTGTGAACTTAATGCCGTACCATGTGTACCTCCAGCTAGGACTAGGCGATTTGAAACCTACTCAGATGACGTTGCAGTTAGCTGATAGGTCTGTGAAAAATCCTCGTGGTGTCATAGAGGATGTTTTGATTGAAGTGGATAAATTTATTTATCCAGTGGACTTCGTTGTGCTTGATACCAGACCTGTGCCTGATCCAGAGAATCATATACCGGTTATACTAGGTCGCCCTTTCTTAGCAACATCTAATGCGATCATTAACTGTCGTAACGGTGTTATGAACTTGTCTTTTGGTAACATGACTATTGAGCTGAATATCTTCAACATTAGTAATCAACAACCTGAGCTAGATGACCCCAGCTTAGAAACCGTCAACATGATAGAGACCTCAGTTCAGGAGTCATTACCAAACACTTTGATAGAAGACCCGTTAGAAGAATTTCTAGCCAACTTTGGATTAGAGTTTGATGAGTTAGGCCCATCAGAGACCTTACCTGTGATTGTAGCTCCAGATTTGGATAGTGACCAAGAGAATAGGCTATTAACCGTGCTTCAGGACAATCAAAAAGCCTTAGGAGGGACCGTAGCAGATATTAAGGGAATTAGCCCAACAGTTTGTATGCACCAGATCCATTTAGAGGAGGAATCCAAACCGTCTAGGGAGATGCCGCATAGGCTCGACCCATTAGAAGATCCATTAGAAAAATGCCTAGCCAACTATAGAATTGTTGGCGATAATGATAGTGTTATTAATAAAGTGAGCACTTTGTTAGGTTCTGCACCACCAGATTGTAATTTAGAAGAAGCAATTGACTATTTTCGAGAATCTGACGATCCGGAAATGAGGGAAATTGTTATTAGTCTATCTAGAGACACTGAAAACTCTAAGTTTTGGGGTGACTATCATTCTCCATGTGCTATACCATTAACTGTTAGGAAGGTCCCTAGCTTGGGACCTGATATATGCACGTCTGCCATTGTACAAGATCATCTTCGAGCTAGATCCAATGATCATCCTGTTCAGAAAGAAGTTCAGTTGCCAAAAACCCATCCTCTGGTCGATGTGGTTTACCTAGATAGGGATCAAAGTGTGTTTAGATTGTTTATCTTTGTAGCTTGATGCTGTTTCCTTCTATTGTGGTTAACATTATTTGATTCAGATGATCCACAGTTGTTCCGATTATTGATATATGATTTAAGGAGGTAACTTATGCTCATGCGACACGGTAATATCTTTCCCTAATTCCTTTTCGTGCAGTGTTTAGAAACATTCCGGACACTGTTTAATTTAAGTTTGGGGGTATTGGGAGACTTTTTAGGATTAATAAGATTTGGAATTTAGAAGCATGTGAGCAATTCAGGGTGACACTAACCACTCTAGGTAGATGGAAACTTAGCCATTTTTCTATAAGGATTGGTGTGCCCAGCTAGATGGTCTATTCATAAAGGAGACAGAGTTCAGGTGTTAGAAATAACATGATAGTTGTCACCACCATATCACGTTCTGTTTTATTATTTGCAATTTCGTGTTTCTCTGAGAGTATTGGTGGGTCCTAGCATCGACATGTTAATTAGCACTGGAATGACATTTAGTGTGTTGAGATCATGCCCCACATGAATAATACGTTAGTGTTTTAGAGTTATGTATGTGGTCCCCCTGTCTCCGTCGCCTAAGCAAGCGTGGAATGCAGGACCCATGGGAACACACATGTATTAGGTGTCAGAAAAAAAAAAAAAAAAAAACGAAAAAAAGTTAGAAAAAAATTGAGAAAAAATAGTATTTGGTATTTTAAAGTTCTCCCTGTCTCCGTCGCCTAAGCAAGCGTGGAACGCAGGATCCATGGGAACTTGTAAATATTTTAGTTAGTAGTAACCGTTGAAAATAAATGGGGAGTATCTCGACACACTAGGTTTCATCTCGGTACTGACCTTCAGACAGATATGGGACACATCGTTCGCCTTGGTCAACATTTGCGACCTTCTACAGTCTACCTTCATCTTCTAAGTCTTTTCATGTGATGGGTTGTTAGATAACTGTCTGAGTAGAACTCTGTTGTCTTAGATATGAATTTTAGTATGCTTGAGTTAACACTCGTGTACAGTGATTGGATCCATAAAGGGTAATGGTCCCTATAGCCGAATATCTGAGTAGCCAACTAACTAGCTTGTTTAATGTTTACCCTTAATCGTTCACGTGTTGCTAAGATCTAGATTCAGGTTTTGTGGGTATACCTCTTGTAAACCCTCACGAGACAAAACTCGTCCACTAGGGACACCTAGGGGTTTAACGGCTTACTGCATATGTTAAATGTAGTCGCGATTCCTGCGAAAGTGAGTTAGGATTTTTACTTTATTTTGAGTAGTTTGCTCGAGGACTAGCAAAATAGTAAGTTTGGGGGTATTTGATAGAAACATTTTAGTTTCTAAATTGCACCTTTGTTTCTATTAAGTTAGTATTCGATTTTGCAAATATTACGTGTTTTTATGCTTTTGTAGGTACATTAGAAGAATAAAGATTTGTGGAAAAATTGGCTCAAAAAGTGATAAAGGCACCCCCAAGGAAAAATTTTATTGGCACCCCAAGAATGGATAAGGGACACCCTAGGATCGGCCGAGTCAACCCAGCGAGTCAACCCGGCGAGTCAACCCAGCGAGCCAGCGAGTCAACTCAGCCGAGTCGCCGATCCAACTCATCGGGATCTCCTGTTTCAAACAGGAAAAGAAATTGAAGTTTTTTTTCATAGAATTCTTGGGACCCAATCGCAAGACACCAATACAAGTTCAAAGCAATCGAGAAACAGAAGAAAATACCGGGAAATCAGCTCGGAAAAGCATGTATTTGGACGGATTCCTGTTTCAATTGGGAAGAGGATTTGCGAGTTGTTTTAGAGAGTTCTATTAGGTTTAGAACTCTATCTAGGGTTTGTAGACCCTATATAAACCAAAAGAATCGAAGAAAAACGGGGACAAAAGCCTAGAGATCACTTCCAGCAACTTCCGGTCACCGCCGAACACCTGCTCGTGCATCGCCGGCACTGTTCTTCATCATCCTTCATCGGAGAAGAAAGAGCAGCAACATCTGCATTCGTTGATGTTCCACCGTTATAGCTTTGCTCCTGTTGCCTTAGATTTTAAACACTCCTGTTGCTTAAAGCTTTGTGTAACGGCTGAACCCTGTTCTGTGACATTTATAAAGGTATCTGTTCAACTGTTACACCATTATTCAACCTTGTAATCGATATTTTGAGCAATGAAGAGATCTTTTGAGCAAGTTTTCTCCACCATGAGCTAAGTCTATTTACTGGGATGATGGATAAGGTAATTTTCTCAATTTTATGTGATCTAATTATTTTCTAATAATTATTTATAATTCTTTTGTTATTAGAATTGCATAGTTTTAAATAGTGAAAACGGTTTTCTTTCAACAGTTGTGCTTTTGCCTGATGGATTATGCTTGGTTAATTAATTTTGATAGTCCATGCTTGTGATTTACCTCTGTTTGTTAGCATAACGAAACCAATTTTGGCAATTACTTGCGCTTCAATTAATTTAAAAAGAATTATCTGATTAATCACATAGGTTGTTAGAATTACCTGATTCCTGATTCCTGGTCCTTTTAAAATTATTCAAAAATCATCTTTAGGTTATTTAATCTTTTTCATACTCCTGGAATTTTCTAGAGTTAATTAAAATCATTCTTTTCTAAAATCATTACCTTTACAAGTTCGAGAATCGAACCTCTTTTTATAACTATATTTTATTACATCAAAATGCAGCAGCAAGAGCTGCCAAGGCTGAAGGGGAACTTGGTGCTGCAAATACTAGGATGGAGGAACTCAACAAGAAACTAGAGTTGGCTTCTATCAAGACTAATGAAGCGCAAACTCAGCTAGAGCTTGCCTCTATCAAAGCTAACGAAGCACACACTCAGCTAGAGCTTCCATCCTCTAAAGTTAAAGGAGCTGAGGACAAGTTGATGCATGAAACTCTGAAGAATGAAAGCCTTGTTCGGGACTTATCTTCAAAGAGAGGGAAGATAACTTTTTGGAAAACTAAAGTTCAAAGTTCCGAAGCTGAAGTAGATCAGTACAAGAAAAAGCTTGATAACAGAAAAACTTATATTTCTTGGTTATGAGCCGAAACTTGAGTTTTAATTGCAAATGCAATCAACAGTACTCTTGACAAAGTACAAGCCGATGATTTTTCCAAGGTCTACAAGCGCAAAGATGTCCCTGATAATCCTTCTTTTGAAGCAGATCTTCCCACACCCTAGTTTTCTTTGTTGTTGCTTTATTCTTTCTTGCTTCCAAATTGTATTTGCACTCTCATTTTGCTTTGTATTTTATCCCTTCAAAACAATTTATTAATATATATATTGATTGTTAGTGCATTGAATGAGTGTGACTTGATTAACCGCAAGGAAAATTTGTACCTTGAGTTATTTTGAGGGTTGCGGCGTATATCTAATTTCTCTCTGGCCAGGAGGAAATTAGGATGCGGTCCCTAGAACATCTCCTGAAATGGAGAGTATCTGATACAATAATTAATTTCATGTTAGGCATCTCTGTAACAAAAGATCCAATAGTCATATATTCATAAACATTTACATGGACTTTCTAGAGAGATTACATTCTGCTTCTTACCTAGTATGAAGCCAAATTATTGTATAATTGCATTGCTAGTTTTGAGCATTTTCCTGAATTGGAGAGTACCTGATACAATAATTAATGTCATGTTAGGCATCTCTGTAGCGAAAGATCCAATAGTCATATATTCATAAACATTTACATGAAATTTCTAGAGAGATTACATTATGCTGCTTTACCTAGTATGAAGCCAAATTATTGTATAATTGCATTGCTAGTCATGGGTAATATGGTTTGAGATATTGTGCGTTCCAAGGATGTCGTAAGATTTCTGCATTCATATTCCTCAAATGGTATGATCCTTGTCCCGCAATATCTTGTATAATGTAAGGTCCTCCCCATGTAGGTGCAAACTTTCCTGCTTTTTTATCCCTTTGGTATTCCGAGATTTGCCGTCGAACGTATTGTCCTTACACAAAGTTCCGCAACTTCACTTTTTTATTGTATTCTCTTGTCAATCTTCTTTGATAATTTTCCATTTTTTGAAGTGTAACTTCTCTTCTTTTTTTCTAAGTCATCCAACTTTTCAAGCATTAGGTCTGAGTTCAAGTTTTTCTCCTATGCTTCTGTTCTTGTTATGGGTAAAATGACTTCCGTTGGAATAACTGCTTCTACTCCATAAGTAAGAAGAAATGGTGACTATCCAGTAGCCTCTCTCCTTGTTGTGTGAAATTCCCATAATGTATTATGAAGTTGTTCACAGCATCGCTTATGATGGCCTTCGAGAGTTTTCTTCAAATTCATGGCAATTGTCATATTTGTTGCTTCAGCTTGTCCATTGCTTTGTGGATAGAGCGGAGTTGGCTTGTTTTTTTGGATATTAAATGTTTCGAAAAGCATATCGATATTTTTCCCTTGTGATTGCTGTCCATTATCCGAAACTATGGCTACCGGAATTCCAAATCTACAAATTATATTCCCAATTAAAACTTTGAAAACATCCGTGTCTCTAATATGTGTAAGAGCTTTGGCCTCAACCCATTTAGTGAAATAGTCTGTGGCTACAATCAAATATTTTATTTTTTGAGTACCTTCCACTAATGGTCCAACAATGTCTATCCTCCATTTTGCAAATGGCCAGGGGATGAGTACGGAATTAAGTTCGGTTGCGGGAGCTTTGATTCTTTTCGCATAGCGCTGACATTGTTCACATCTTTTTACCATATTTTCTGCATATTTATGCATAAATGGCCAGTAATATCCTTGCGTTTTTTCTTTTAATGCAAGTGATTGTCTTCCACTATGATTCCCCGCATCTCCATAATGTATATCTTTGAAAATTCGTTGTCCTTCTTCTTGTGATAAACATCGAAGTAACGGTACCAAAAAGGATGTGCGGTACAAAATTTTATCCCGCAACTGATAATTCACAAATTTTGATTGCACCTTCTTTGCCTCTTTAGTATTTACGGGCGAAATCCCATCTTGCAAGTATTGATGTATTGAAATCCTCCAATCTTCTCCGGATAATTTATTTTCTGATTTTTGTGGAAAATTTGTATCATCTTTAACAGCTGCATCTTCAATATCTTCCCCAACTTCTTTCATGTTTTCGACTGCCCACAACTTAATTGACGGTTCATAAATGCGCCCAATTTTAACTGCTGATGTATTCTGATCTTTTTATCATTGAAAAAATAAAGGCTAACGCATCGGCATGGCGATTCTTATCTCTGGATAAATGTCGAATGATTATATTTGGAATTTGAGACGCCAACTTTTGCACCAGATTCTTGTATTCTACCAAGTCTTCATCAAGCGCTTGATATTTTAATTCAACCTGCCGAATTATTAATTGTGAGTCACTTGTGAGTCCCACATCGCTTATCCCCAGTTCAATGATGAGTCGAAGAGCATGAACCACAAGCTCATACTCCACTATGTTATTTGTATGTTCGCCGAACTCAATTCGAAATGCATGTACCATCGATCTCCCGTAGGAGTTGTAATCACAATTTCAATTCCCGCACCTTCTTTATTTCGTGTTCCATCAACAAATACTTCCCATCTGCGGGAATTTATGGAACTTAGAATATCTTGGGAATCATCATCTTCTATTCCGGGCAAACCTTGGATTTCAAAATCATCATCTAATGGTAAATACGCAAGGAAATCTGCCAGGACTTGGGACTTTTGTGCAGTTTGTATTTCAAATAAGATGTGGAACTGTTCCAGTTGTGCATTCCATTTTTTTATTCTTCCTACTTTTCCCACATTCTTCACTACAGATTCTAGCGTAGCTTTGCTTGGTACCCGCACATAATGTGTCAAAAAATACGTGCGTAATTTCTGGGTAGCAAAAACCAGTGCTAAAATTAATTGTTCAATTTTGGTAAGTTTCTTTCTGCAAGGTTAAGAGTTTTGCTGATGTAATACACTGGTTTTTCTACTTTGTCATTTGTTCGTACCAATACTGCACTTACAACATCTTCTGTTGCGGCTATGTACAAGGCGAACACTTCTTCAGGTTCTGGCTTTTGTAGTGCAGGTAATGTGGCGAGATAAGCTTAATGTTTTGGAAGGCTTGCTCACAATTCTCGTTCCATACAAATTTATTTTTCTTTTTCAAGGTGTCAAAAAAGGGATTACATTTGTCTGATGATTTGGCAATGAATCTGCTGAGTACGGCCAAACAACCATTTAATTTCTGTACTTCTTTAACATTCCTTGGAGATGGCATATCAACAATTGCCTGAATTTTTGCCGGATCAACTTCAATCCCTTTTTTGGTAAACAAATACCCCAAAAAATTTCTTGACGTAACCCCAAAAATGCATTTATCTGGATTGACTTTCATTCTGAATTTCCGTAAAACCTCAAATATTTCTTTCAAGTATTGTAAATGATCCTTTGAGAGTTTACTCTTTATCAAAATGTCATCTACATAGACTTCAAGGTTGCGACCTATCCATGGTTTAAAAATTACGTCTACCAACCGCTGATATGTTGTTCCTGCATTTCTTAACCCAAATGGCATTCTGGTGTAGCTGTATAAACCGTGTGGAGTGAAAAATGCAGTGTGTTCTTGGTCTTCTTCAGCTAGAGCAATCTGATTATACCCTGAATGCCCATCCATGAAGGATAAAGCTTCATGTCCTTCAATAGCGTCCACCAACTGATCAATGTTGGGAAGCGGATAACTATCCTTTGGGCATGCCTTGTTTAAGTTGGTGAACTTTATGCAAATTCTTACTCCGCCATTCTTTTTTGGTACAATAACCATGTTTGAAATCCAAGTTGGGTATCGCACCTCTCGAATAAACCCTGCATCCATGAGCTTTTTCAACTCCTTTTCAACTGACAAATGATACTCGGGTGCTACCTTGCGTATACGTAGCCGAAAAGGTATAGTACCCGGATGTATATGCAACTCATGTCGAACAATGGTTGGATCGATGCCTAGCATGTCCTCCATCTTCCATGCAAAAATATCCACATAATCTCTAAGTAAAGTAACCAAATCAAATTCCCTTTCTGCTTCCATCAGTATTCTGATCTTAATCATTCTTGGGAAATCTTCTGTTCCTATGTTGATATTCTTAGTTTCTTCAATTGCTGTAAAGTAGATTTGGGAGCTCCTAATAATGTGGGAGTCCTCCATCGAAATACTTTTATTTTTCTATTTTTCTACCTCATTTCCCGCAGTCTTAATCAAATATTGGCTTAGGGCTTCTTTTTTAGCCTTCATCTTTCGTTTTTTTTTCCTATTTTGTTACTGATGTAACCATTCTTCATTCATGCGGATTTCTGCAAGAATACAAGATTTTGCTACATTTTGATTTCCTTTTATCTCCATCTCCCCTTACAGCGTCGGGAATCGCAAGTATTGGTGATATGTTGAAGTTATCCCTTTTAACTGATGAACCCATTGTCTACCAATGATGGCGTTATATGGAGATGGAGCCTCTGCTACGCTGAATTTAGTTAGAATACTGATCGTTCCAGCCGTAACATCAAGTAAAATTTCCCCTTTTGGTTTAGGGCTATCCCATTAAACCCATAGGTTGTGTAACAAGATGGTGTAAGCTGATCATCTTTTAATCCCATTTTCTGGAAGGTGTCATAAAATAATACATTAAGAGAACTGCCCCCATCGATAAGAATTTTCTTGACATTCCATCCTAATACTGGAAGAGTAAGCACCAGCGGATCATTGTGCGTTTCAATCTCCTGATCAACCTCGTTTGCTGAAAAGGTTAGCGGGGAAGCCATCCATTCTTCCCATGTTTCAGTTACTCTTCCCGCAACTTTAAAGACTTCATGACTGTAAACCCTTTTATGTATCTTTTTATCAATAGCTACACTCATAGATGATTGACCCGATTCAGAATAGGAAATCATATTGATAGTTTGATCATTATGCGGAATATTTACAGTTTTTCCCATATTGTGCCTTGGTGGAGGATCGGGAAAATAAATAAATTCTTTGAGCTCCCTCGCATCAATCAATTTTTGAACTAGCATCTTCAAATTTCTACATCGGCTTGTGGAGTGGCCCTGATAGCAATGAAATTCACAATACTCCTTCGAATCAGTGTGTGTGAAGGCTGCTTTCCTTTTGTCCATGACCAATGAAAATATTGCTTGTTCTTTATTGCATTTAAAATTTGTCGGTAAGGGGTGTTAAGTTTAGTGAAAACTTGTTCCTCAAATTGGCGGATAAATTTTCTTCTATCATCTGTCATACCTCGTTTTGATTCAATGTCAGGATTTTCTCCCGCAACCCTCTTTCCGGAACTTGTCGATGGTTCTACAACATTTGCCATGTTGGTATCCCTTTGATGCTCGGATATTATTCTCGGATGTTGCTTTTGAATATCCTGCAATCTTGCACATTTTTTAATTATATCCCTGAGACCCCTTCGGTTTTTGGATTTTTATCATGAATACCAACAAAGCGTGAGCTTTCTCGGTTGGCTATCCCCCATTTGTAGTAGTTAATAGCAATTTCTGGAGTTACATCGCCTACGGCTTGACAGATCGTCTGCCATCGATCTGTGTAGTCTCGGATGGTCTCCTCTGTCCAAGATGCCAGGGAAAATAACTTGTCTATCCCTGCGTCTGCGGGTTTATTATACATATATGTCTCTAGGAACTTGCGGGTCAATTGTGTGTAAGAATGCACTGATCTTTCCGGAAGGTTATCATACCACGTTAAGGCTGTCCCTTTCAAGCTTGATGGAAAATACCGACACATAACAACATCATCTCGTTCCCATCGGGACATAATGCGGTTGCAGTATTTCAGGTGAGTCGCTGGATCCTTTGTCCCATCATAGCATTCGAAGATAGGAAGATTACACTTTTGCGGTATTGACGCATACGCAAGGTGTGGTGCCAACGGTGTTCTTATGGATTCTTTTATCACTTCTTCAAGTCGTCCTCCTTCTTTATTTTTTAAATTTTTAATTTCTTCTCGCATTTGTTTCATGTCCTCACAATATTTTTGCCATCTGCTGTCTTGTAACTCTGAATCATCAAAACCTAATCTATCAGGTTCATGCCGCTGACGTGCGGGTTCCACTACCATCGCTCTTTGATCCTTATTGACTTTTGCTTTTCTTCTTGCAGGTCTATTGGAGCATGTTTCTTGCCCCTGTATTCTAGTTATAGATGGTTCCGCATCATGCTAGGCTTTTTCTTTGAGCATTTGGTTTTCTTGGGTCAAAAGTGTAATCTTTTCCGCACAAGTCTGTTGTACCTTGCGCATCTCATTCATTTCTTCAATTAATTGATGAATGGGGTCAACACTATTTTGAGATATTTCTTCAGATGATTGACTAGTTGTTTGATTTTCAGGATTGTTTACTTGATCATTCACGGGTTGTTGCCCTTGTGATTCTTCCACCATTTCCCTTTTTTGAGGAACCTCTATTGCCTAACTCCCCAAATTTCCTATATTAACATCTTGATCTTGCATGGTTCTATGTGTCACTGTTTCCATTTATGTAATTCCTTTTGAGATATTGTGATTTCTTCTTGGCTCAGTCTTATGTTGTTATAGGAGTTTCTTACCAATATTCTAAAAGAGTTCAGATAATAATTTATGTGTTTCAAAAGGTTTTTACATTCGTAATAAGTATATAAAGCAATTTGATTGATAAGAAATATCTAACCAAAATTTGACATATAACATATATACTAGATAAATTTTTAATTTACCTCAGGTTTTATAAGTTCAAGTGCAAATAAATCAATAGCAAATTCAATTCAAAACTCATTTCACTGTTTTAATAAGAATCAAAAATCAGTTAAACGTAAAATCAAAAACTAGATAGACGTAACACAATTTTTAGTGAGAATTTATGAGCTAAATTTTTAAATCCATGGTTAAAAGAATAACTTGGGTAATTCAACATATATGAGAAATATGAAATAAAGAAATATTGTATATGAACATAACAACCAAATCCATATAAACATCGACTGATTAGTTCAGAGTAAAATCATATGTAAAGCTTTTTCAACATCACTTTAAATCATTGTATTTTCAAGGAGAAGAGTCTTCTAACGAGATTTAAGATTTTAAAGATGAAAATTTGGACAGGTAGAATAAATTCTTTACTGCCTCCCTGTTTCTAGCGCCAAATTGTGATGACTAAAAATCTAGCATCTTTGGATCAAAACTAATAAAATTTGAAACATAGTAAAGTTTGTTATCTAATCATAAAATCAACTCATATTATCAATTAGAAGGCGATAATCAATCTGAACAAGAAATAAATTGACTCAAAAATTTAACGTGGTTCAACAATCAAATTGTCTACATCCACGGGTGATAAAGATTTGTATCATTATTATTATTCATCATCATAAGTTACAGTAGAATGATATTGTGTAAAATTATAATCATGTTAATCAAGGAACAAGTGAACTAAAAATTTACACAAATCTCATACCTAAACTCTTGCTCTGATTCTATGTCTTATGTCCAATTTTTCTCCAGATTTTCCAGTCCCTTTTCCTGTTTATGAGCTTGGTATTTGTAGCCAATTTGATGGGTCCCCCCAATTTATCTTTCCTCCTATTTATTCTTATCCATTCTTTGGAATGAAGTGTAATCCCGCAAGACTTATTTGTATTTTCCGCAAGGCTTGATCGTGCTTCCTGCAAGACTTAGCATGCGCTTTTTTTATTTCTCTTGGTTTCTCACTAGATGTCCTGCAACTCTTTTGCGGACTTGCGTTAAAGTTATTGTTTTTGGATTTGGATGATCGTTGTGGTCTTATTAGAGTCACAGCATGTCTGACACGTGGCCCTTGAAAGTGATTTGTCACGCTTTAGTTTTCTTTGTTCCGAAACCTATAAAGGTGATACGTGTCTCCCATGCATCGATGCTCATCATTTCCTTTTACTGTGTCAGGCTTTCCCGCAACTTGGGTGTCAGTCAGTTTACAAGGCTATGTGTTTCGAGCGGTGTGTCTTATTTCCCACAACCCACGTGTCGATCATGCAACAATGCTGTCAGGTTCAAATCTTATCGAATTTTCAGATGTCTGTTCAGTACTTCTCAAAGGATTTTGTTTCAATGTTTCTCGTCCCATCGTAACTCGTTACTTTTCCGATAATTTTTGAACACGTATAGTTTAGAATTTATTCCTTCACACATTTAGTGCTTCGGATATAGGTGGTATAAGATTTCGTACCAAAGGGAGAGATGTGCCGGTTGTGCTTGATTGGGCTATCGGTAATAAGACCTGCGAAGAAGCTCAAAAAGATTTGTCTGCATTTGCATGCAAAAGGAATATTTATTGTAGCAATTCAGAAAAGGTTCCAGGATATCTTTGCACTTGCAACCCAGGTTTTGTGGGGAATCCAAATCTAACTGGATGCGAAGGCATGGACTTGGTAAACTAAAATCCTTTGTACTAGTCGCATTAATATTCCATGCTTTATGTGTGAATATTCTTTATGGGTTTTGATTTCATATTTTCATTATGAGTCAAGTTGATCTAATATGCTTGATTCAAATTTTCATTATGAGTCAAGTTGATCTAATATGCTTGATTCATATTTTCATTATGAGTCAAGTTGATATAATATTCTTGAGTGAAATGCACTGCTTTATGAGTGTGAAATATTTCGTTGAGTTTGTAATATTGTATGAGTTGATTTAATCACAATCAAACAATTATAACCTGTTTGGATAGCTGATGGAGGGAGATTTATAGAAAATAAATCTATTATTTTATTCTTATTATTTATATTTTATTAATTATTTTTAGTAGAAAAATAATTAATTTTCGGATTTATTATTTAGGGTAATTTTAGAAAAGTCTAAAAGTTTATTTTAAGAGTTTTAATAAATTAGGAAAGTTTCCTAAAGGTAATAAATACCTTCGGAAACAAGTTTATAGGTTTTTGATAATTTAGGGTTTGTTTAGTAGGAGTTATCTATATAATGAGCTCCAAAAACGAAAATTAGGAGAGTTTTTGATTAATTAAATTTTTTTTATTTTCATTAAACTTATTGAGTTTATTGATTTTGATTTTTATTCATAGTTGGGTTTACCCCGAAGTCTGAATATTAATCTCATATCTATAGTCGTTATTCGTAGTGAATTAACGAAGTCTAGATAACCCCGTAGATTTTAGGATATCTCTTTGAAGATCAACTAATTTCTATCGATTTCTACCTATTCTACCGGTTACTTTTCAAAAATTCTATTCTGCTGCGATTATTATTATCTTTACACGCTTCCAATCTGCATCAATAGCAGAAGCCAGTAGAAGTCAGAAGCAAAATGTTTTCGCTTAAAAAACTTTTTTGCTTCTGAAAATCATTTTAAAATTATTTACCAAAACTAACTTTTGACTTTTCTGCTTTCAGAAGTCGAAAGGCATTTTCTAGAGTGACATCCAAACAGGCTATTAATCCCTTACATAAAGATCACCGAGGAAAATAAAACACACAACAACGAACAGACACTCCAAGCCAGATACACAAGCCATATCCCAACCAACACCAAAAAAAACATTCCAAATGAACCAGATCCACACAAAAACTATCCCAACAATTGGCCAAAATTAAACACGGCACCACCTCTTTCAGATAAACACCAAACAGATTCAAACTTCAGAGAGAGTAAACCCACCTTTGCAGTTATGCACTTAATCTTGGTAGAACACTATGCTTGCTTAAGCAGATGAAGATTCACATCCATGGTACTCCTTTCCAATGTCTTGAGTATCCCCGTAGGATTAGGTACTTTTTCATTAGCTTTCACATATACTATACACCATTTCACCAAACTTGCACCATCAGTTTTTGGAGTAATATCAAGTTCGAAATCAAAACTCTTAAAATCTTCCAAGAGATCTCCTTCCACAACACTACAGGTTAGTGACCTATTATTTTTGTTGATTGCTGTTATCTTCCCCTTGTTCACGATCACCGAACCACCATCTGCACGTAGTTAGCCGAATCATTAATTGTTGTGTTTCATGTGGATGCTTATGAAAAAACCAATTGACCATGGGAAGTGGAGTGTTCTTACCTTGTATAAATTTCCACACAACGCAAGTGCCAAAACCAAATTCCCCGCCTCCAATGATTTGAAGGCTCTGGTATAATTTTGGAAGGTGGTTTGGGAGTTGGGGTGCATCATGACAGAACATACCATAAAATTTGTCTGCGCAACACTTGACCTCATTTACAACCTCAAGTTTCTGAGCCATTATTATGAGATAGTTGGCCAGTGAATGAAGAATTGATATATGGAATGAAGAAACGGAGCACGTGTTTTTATACAATTTCGGTTTTTGTCATTTTTTGAGTTATGCTTTGGGACAAGCATGATTGGAACCCATGATATGCTTATAACCGCACACTTATGGACTTAGTTGTCAAACCCCATCTAGTAGTAGATGGAAACCAACCACCAGGGACGGAATCAAGATTTATTGTTTGAAGATAAATATGCATAGATAAAGTAGTAATGTACAAAATGATGGTCAAAGGCCACAAACTTTTTTTATGGCGTTTAATTTTATTATTTTTTGCTTTAAATTAATATTGTCACTAAAATATCAGATAAATTGTAAGACGTTTTAATTAATGATTAGATTTCATAATTTATGATAATTTTTATTTCATCCCTATATAATTTTAATATTTAAGTAGAGTTTTATACGATACAAGCCTTTACCAATAATTTTCAAAGCAAATCATAAAATTTACATAAAATATTATATGATTTAAGGCTTTTTAAGTAATATCTAAAATTAGGGGGGGACAAATTTATGAATACCTAAATTTTATAAGCCTAATATGATAATTAAAAAAATTTAGGGGAACAACTGTCCCCATTAGACCAAGTGTAGCTCCGCCCTGCCAACCAACCAATCAATTAATTTTTAATCTAATCTGTTTACGGGTAGAAGTGTCCACAGTATGCCGCGTATATGTTGTCTAGGGCTAGACGCGGACAAATTTGGTTAGACAAAATATAGACCTACGTCTACATAATATGATGCTTCCTTTGTTTCATAAAAGTTGAACTATTCATTTTAAAAATTTATTTCATAAAAATTGAGTTATTTCATTAAACAAAACAAACTTCAAACGGAACGAACAGAGACAAAATCAGACCTATTCCCGAAATGCCTTTCTGGATATTCCTCAATGTCCCGGCTATTCACGGAACGTGAGAAGCAGATGAATAATCATCTGCTTCCGGAAGAAATCGAAGTAATTCTTGGGAATTCTACAAAATCAATTCGTTCCTTTTTCTCTGACAGATGGTCAGAACTTCATCTGGGTTCGAATCCTATATCTCTAAAATTTTATTTTTGATTAATTATTGTTGTTAAATTTTGGTATAAAAAATATGTATAATTTAATAGTCATATTTACCTCTTCCTTATTTTGTTCCGCAACTTTATCTTTCTAACATAAACAATCATCTTCTTCAGATAGCAATTATCTTCATCTTCGCCATTGAATTTTTTAAACCATCTTCTTTTTTTTTCCATATTTTAATTTAGTTTAAGATCCGGGTAGAATTATTAAACGTAATATATATTTAAATAAGACAAAATTATATTATAGCAATTAATATTGTAGCATGTATTTATAAGTGATACGTATGGCAAGTTTGTGACATTACAATTTCTCATACCTCATGGAGGATCTTTGATAGACACATTTTTGTGTCTAAGTGCTCAATTCTCTATTCTACTATTGCTTGATTTTGTATTTATTATGAGTTTTTATGTCATTGTAGGTATTTTTGAGAAATAAATATTTGTGGAAAAATCGGCTCAAAAAGTTGATAAAGGCACCCAGAAAAATTACTAAAGCACCCGGAAGAATTGATAAAGGCACCCACCATATGGATTAGGGGCACCCTCCCTTTTGAATTTAAATCCGGATTTGGCGGGAAGAAACTCTTCACGCGTAAAACAAAGTCCGAGTTGGTTTGAGCGAGTATTTTGGGATTTAAAAGAGAGATTTTGATATATCAGTTTGAAGTAACAACCAAAACGTGTTAAAAACACGTAAAGTAGAGGTTTTGTTGCCGTGAAACATGGCTGGAAGTCCACTTTACAGCCTGAAATAAAATCTTTTTCTGATTTGGATTATCATGGGATTGAAGTTGGATTTGGATGGAGATGGGAGTCCTTATCGATTAAGGATGATGGGTTACGGTTTACTAAGCCTATATAAACCCAATAGATCGAAGAAAAAAGCCAGGAGATTGAGCCGGGAAATTTCAGAAAAATTCCCGTGAAGAAGAAGAAGAACAGACCACAGTAGAAAGTAGTCGCAGTTTCTGTCACCTTTTCTTTCATATTACTGCTTCCAGGAGCCGTACTTTATTCTCTGTTATATTTTCTCTCTTCAGCAACACAGAAAACAATCTCAGCAACACTTATATCCGTAGTTGTTTTCTGTGTTACTTCTGTTTTTCTCTTCTTTTTAGCACTTTGAGCTATGAACATGTATTTTGAGAGAGTGTTTGACATGAGGAGCTAGACCCCATTGCTGAGGCGGCGGAGGTAGCCATTTTTCCAATAATAAAGTGGTATATTTTTATCTTATTAATTTTTTGCAATTCTTTTATGATTATTTGCTTTAAACTAAATTTGAAATAATGATTTTTATCAATTAGTTGTGTTTTCTTTTGATGAGTCATGCTTAGTTTAGAGCTATTTATGTCTCATACTTTTCATTTACAACTTATTTTGAAAATCTAACTTTGACAATATTTAGAATCAATTGAATGTGTGAGTTGTAAAATAATTGTTAATGCCAAATCACTTGAAAAATTGGCTAATGGTGAAATCCTTAGTCTCAGTTCTTTCCATAATTTGAAATCAATTCTACTTTAATCTTCTTTAATTTTAGTATTAAAAATTAGGTTTAAAAATCAAATCTTTACAAGTTTGAGTATCAAATGTTTTACCACTATTTGTACAATATAACAATCTTCGATTTCGTTCAATCTTTTCTTCAACCATCTACAAATGTGATGATCAAAGATTACATAGTTCGATGTTGAATTTAGGCATATTAATTCTTTTATGGAAGCATCATATCTTCTCAGAGAGTATCCAACAAAATGGTGATCATAAACCATTAGAAGATTTCAATTCCCTGTCGGTTTACATATATTTGGCACAAAATTTTGTTTTCGGTTTTTCCTAGTTCACTGATCATGCATATAATCGAATATTATGTAATTATATCTTATTACCAATGAAATTTGGGGCTTTCATACTCCTCATTCCTTAAAAAAAAAGAATCATGTTTATATCCGTTACGTATATATTTGGAAATGCTTATCAACAATATAAAATTTACAAATATCGGTGTCATAGTTTGAAAGGTATGTCATTTCTAAGTTTTACTATTTTGTTATCAATAAGGATATAATAGGGAAAAATATCTAAATGCGTTCTCTTCCGTCACCGAACAAGTTCTTCAATCGATTAGAATCAACATCCACTCTCTCTTCATACCAATAAACCTAGAGCACCCCATCGAGAGCATACTCTGGTAAATTCCTTGTGTCATTATATACCATAACAATGAATATGCAAATACTACTTAGCGAACAACCTAACGCAATGTGCTATTAAGTTTAATCCTCCAAGAGCTCTAGGTTCTTTGAATTAGGCTAATCAATGCAATAGAAATACTACGAGTAATCTATTTAACACGGGTCAAGCTTCCACATGAAATCACATAAATGTTTTGAATACAATCGGTAATCACACTATGCTACCTGCAACCGGGTCTATCGACTATTCCATATCTCCAAACCCTAGGTTAGCTTTCGATATGAATATGTGTTCACTTCGCATCCTCAACAAACACACCTCCAATTATATATGGCGATATTAAAAGTAGAACATGAACGATAAAAAGAGATCTTGAATATCAACAATAATCATCCAGATTGATTCACATGTTTAGGACTTCCAATTACATCCCCAACCAAATAGAAAATTAGTTATTCATAGGTTTACTAAAACATATGAAAAATAAATAAATAAGAAGAATGATTTCCCCCTAAGTGGAAAATCCTAGGTTTTTAATGTAGAAGATATGTTATGAGAGGTAGACGATAAGAGATTACTTCGAAGATTATTTGTTTGAGCCTTAGATGTCTTCTTTTATAGCGTTTAATGCTTGGCCCTCAAGTATACTCTCTTTCTAGGGTTTAAAATCCTCCCAGGACCGTGTTTTCCTTGTTTTAGAAGTCCAAACGGGTGCCAAACTATCCATGTTACAGTTGGATTGCCCAACCGAAATTATGACAAGAAAATCTTGTCAAAATCTCCAGATTTACGGTTGGATTCGAGTCCAATGAACCCAATCGCAATTATTCCTGGACACATTTTTGTATTTTGTCGTTTTGGTCATAACTCCCTCGTACGATGTCCGATTGACCTCATTCTTTTTGGGTCGGCTTCTTCTTTTAATTATCTACAATATGACAATGAAAAAATCTTCATATCTCTTCATTTAAATTTACGGTTAGGTCCAACCCAACCGTAAATATCCTGGAATTTGTCTTCAAAAGTCATTTCTTTTACGGTTAGGTCTTGGGATACTTTCCCAACCGTAAATCTTTCCGGAGCTTGTTTTAGAGTTGTGTTTCCATCCTATAACTTCTCCTTTTCATGCATGAATGAACTCCTTTCCTCTTCTTAGCTCTTTTAAGCACCATTTCCCTTATTTTTGGATGATTCGTCTAAAGAAACAAAAAAATAGAAAACAAGAGTAATACAAGGTAAAATGCAAGAAATATAGATAAAGCAAGAATGATATTGAAACTAAAAATATGTATATTAAGCACCTATCAAACTCTCCCACACTTTCCTTTTACTATTCCTTGAGCGAACTACCTACTTAAAATAAACTAAACTAAAATACAACAACTCCATTTCGTTAAGGATACGGTTACACTTAGCATCTGCAACAAGCGTTTAAACCCTTGGGTGTCACTAGTGGACGAGTTATAGTATTGTGAGGGTTTACAAGAGGTATACACATAAAACCTAAGTTCCAACTTTCAAATATTCCAGAGCACATCCATCCAAAGAGCTACGAAGACATAAAGTTTTTGCACACTAACAATAAGAAGTTAGAAGTATCAAAGAATAAAATTATCATGCTTAACTCTTGAGTTAGGGGAAAACCACCATATGAAAGAATCCAGCCTCAAGAGCGATCGAACCATTCTCCTCGACTTATGCCTCACCAATAAGGTTTTATGAAATTGCACTCAAAAGACGCACTTTATGGTTCTCATGTGTGCAGGAAGGATTGAAGATAAAAATCTTACACACTTTGAATGGTGGGAAGGAAAAGTAACCCTCCGAATATGTCATGTCCCTCTGCCATGACTGTTAGTTACTTATAAGTTATGGGCAATCCCGTTAGTATCTTTACTATTGTTAGATAGTTGTTAGTAGTAATTAGTAGAGTGCTCTTATCATTGACGTTATTTCTCCCGTGAATGTTCTTTTATGAATCGTTGTTGGTTCTGAAAAACTATCATGAAATTAATAAAAGATCTTCTTCCTTCCTTCTGCTCTTCTTTGCTATCTTTCTAATTTTGGTCATCTCTTTCTTCTTCTCTAATCCTTTCTTATCATGTATTCTTCCTTATTCTCTCTTTCAAACCCTCTTAACCTCAACCAACACTTCATGTGTTGTGTCCTTTTCTTGTAGACTAATCCAAACCACTACAAATGGGCATCAGAGCATTTCCTTTCCTAAGAGATTATCATGACTAACAAATAAAATATTGATGATCTTACATGTAATATTGATGAGTTAACACTTAAGCAAAATGAGTTTACAAAGAATCAAGAAATGATTGATTTAAAACATGACACTCTTTCTAAATGATGGAAGACAATCATAAGAAACTTTTAGAGGATTTTGTCAAAAACATGGAGAGCTCGTTAGCAAAAAGTTTGGAGGGTGATAGATCTAGATGAGCTCGTTTGCATTATACATGAAGCAAAGTTCTTTTCCAAAATTTATTTAAGAGCTGGATATCATCATATTAGATTGCATCCAACTTACATCCATAAAACAACTTTTAGAACCATCAAGGCCATTTTGAATTCTTGGTCATGCCATTTGGTCTCACAAATGCACCTGCTTCTATTCAAGCTCTCATAAATGACATTTTTAAACCATATTTAAGGAAATTCATCTTAGTGTTCTTTGATGATATTTTAATCAACAACACTGATTTGTCTACACATCTACAACACTTGGAGACAACACTATCTCTGCTACAACAACACTCTTTGTTTGCAAAGTTTAGCAAGTGCTCCTTTGGCCAGACTCAAATTGAGTATTTAGGCAATATAATTTCCGGAGAAGGAGTTTCAGCTGATTCTGATAAGATTGAATGCATGCTCATACGGCCAGCACCAAAGTCTCTCAAAGAGTTGAGAGGTTCTTGGGCCTCACAGGCTATTACAGGAACTTTGTACAATATTATGGATCATCTGCAAGCCACTAACAGAACTGTTGAAGAAAAACTCATTTCAATGGACTTTAGCATCTCAATCTGCTTTTGAGCAACTGAAGAGTGTTGTTACTTCTACACCAGTTCTTGTTCTTCCAGATTTTTCTTTTCCATTTGAGTTAGAGATAGATTCTTGTGACACTGGGGTTGGGGCAGTCCTTATGAAGCTCAAGAGACCAATAACATTCTTCAGTAAAGGAATGGGCATTAGGTTTACTGTTATGTCTACATATGAGAAAAAAATGCTGGCAATAATGATGGTTGTGAATAAGTGGAGACCCTACCTTTTGGGCAATCACTTTATGATGCATATCGGAAGCTAAATAAAAGAAAGAAAAGAGAGGTTTTGTTCAGACTTCAAATATTCCTAGGAATATCGACTATGAACAACGATAATTCTTTAGACTTCGGTTTCCCGACTATAAACAATAATCGATTAAACTTGAAAAAGTTTAAGAAAATAATTCTTATTAATCAAATTCAACTGTATAAAATAATACATGGAGGACTCTTTTATAGACTTGGGAAAAACCCTAACTTGCTAGTCAAGAAAGGATGAAAAAACCCCTAAACCGACTCAAACTCTAATTTTCGTTTTTGGAGCTCTTTGTATAGATAACTCCTACTAACAAACCCTAAACTTATCAAAAACCTATAAACTTGTTTCCCAAGGTATCTACTACCTTTAGGCAATTTTCCTAACTTATTAAAACTCTTAAAATAAACTTCTAGACTCTTCTAAAATTACCCTAAATAATAAATCCAAAAATTAATTATTTCTTTACTAAAAATAAGATTAATAAAATAATAATAATAAAAAAAATATATTTATTTTCCATAAATCTCCCTCCATCATTCTACCGGTGTTGGAGAAGATGCATCCTCGAATCTTGTCGGTACCATGTTCTGCATGTGTAACTCGTTGATGAAAATCTTCTTACACGTGAATTGATGCTGTAAAAAAATAATTTATGCACCGTATAGAAGCATTAGATATGATGGAAGCCCAAAACGGATCTTCATAAGTTGATTCAACAAATTCTCTCTTGTTAAGGTAGATATGAGAGACCGTTTGTGCATCACGATAATCAACAATTAGCTTATTCTCGGGCAAGGACAACTCATCAATATCAGGAATTTCTAAATAATAAGTTTATCAGAATTAGATGACTCACCATGAAACTCCATTAAATCCTGTGAAACTTCTTGGGGTTGTTTTTCTTTTTCAGAAACATGATGTTCTTTGCCTTTTTGAGAATAAAATTTCATATCCTCATCATCATCAGGATATTTATCAAAGATCGGAGCTGTATATCTCTCAACAATAACTTGATTTTGTGCATCATTGTCATGACGGCAAAACAAGTCTTCAAAGTCGTTATCTGTAATATTGTTTTCTTCTATAAGCGAGTATGGTTTAGATCGAGATTTTAGTGACTTCTTCAAATAATATTCTATCACATCCAGAATCTCCTTCTTTGATTTGATCAGATATTCACATCTTCTCGGATCTTGTCTTGGTGACAATTTATGAACCCTGACTACTCGTCTTAATAACATCAAATAACCCTAGAATCAAACTTGGCTCTGATACCAACTGATGCAGTGGATAATAAAGAAAAGAAAGAAAAGAGAGGTTTTGTTCAGACTTCAAATATTCCTAGGAATATCGACTATGAACAACGATAATTATTTAGACTTCGGTTTCCCGACTGTAAACGATAATCGATTAAACTTGAACAAGTTTAAGAAAATAATTCTTATTAATCAAATTATTGTATAAAATAATACATGGAGGACTCTTTTATAGACTTGGGGAAAAACCCTAACTTGCTAGGCAAGAAAGGATGAAAAAACCCCTAAACCGACTCAAACTCTAATTTTCGTTTTTGGAGCTCCTTGTATAGATAACTCCTACTAAACAAACCTTAAATTTATCAAAAACCTATAAACTTGTTTCCCAAGGTATCTACTACCTTTAGGCAACTTTCCTAACTTATTAAAACTCTTAAAATAAACTTCTAGACTCTTCTAAAATTACCCTAAATAATAAATCCGAAAATTAATTGTTTTTTTACTAAAAATAACATTAATAAAATATAAATAATAATAATAAAATAATAATTTACTTTCCATAAATCTCCCTCCATCACTTTACCATTTTCACTGACCACTAAAGCCTCAAGTTCTTCATGGAGCAGAAGCTACATCCCATGTTACAACCGAAGTGGTTATCTAAGTTGTAAGGATATGATTAAGAGTTGTGTTACAAAAAGGGTACTGAGAATAAGGTAGTCGATGCTTTTTCCAAGGTCCACATGATAACTCTGCTAGTTGTTAGATTCTTTCTCAATCTCAACCCACATGGCTAATGAAGGTATGCAACAAATATACTTCTGATATCCTAACTTCTGATTTGATCTCTAAAATGATTGTCAGTCCTTCTACAGTTCCACATTATACCTACCTACAAGGTGTCTTCAGGTACAACAATAGAATTTATATTGAGTCAAAAGAGGTTTTAAGAACCCAAGTACTTCCTTTCATCCACTCTTCTTCAATTGGAGGTCACTCAGGTACTCAAGCTAGTTATCAAAAGGAAAAACTATACTTCTTTTGGGTTGGAATGAAAAAGGACTTATTCAAATACATCAAAGACTGTGACATTTTCTAGCAGCACAAGGGACCAAATTCTTTACCTGAATGGCTTCTAAAACCACTTCCCATTCCAGACCAAGCTCGACAACACATCATCATGGACTTCATCACTGGTCTCCCAAAATATGAAGGTAGAAAGGTAATCCTAGTTGTAGTGGACAGATTCAATAAGTTTAGTCATTTCTTAGCCTTGAACCACATATACACTGCTTCTTCTATCTCTAAGGTGTTTCCAGATCATATTTATAAGCTATATGGACTTCCTATCTCCATTGTGTCTGATAGAGACAATGTTTTCATAAGTAAATTTTGGCAAGAATTGTTTTCCAGGTTGGGTACCTCCCTACACATGAGTACTGCATATCATCCATAATCTGATGGTCAAACAGAAAGTTTCAATGCTTGTTTAGAGAATTATTTGCGATGCATGACTAGTTTCAGACCAACCAAATGGGTCAGTTGGCTTCCCTTAGCTAAATGGTGGTTCAACTCTACTTACCACACCACCATCAGAACCACCACTAACGAGCACCTCCACCAACCACCACCACTACCAACGACCACCACCACAAATGCAATCGCCACCACCATACCTAGCACCACTTACCATCATCAACCAGCAACATCACCACCAATATCACCAGCAACATTGGTTTCAACGATAAAAATTAGGCAGAAAAATGATGAAACCAAATTTGGTTTTAACATAAAATTGGCATTTCACCAACACACTTCAACGAAGAAACCAAATGCACCAAATTGAATAAACTAGGAAAAAAATTAGTTGAAACCAAATTTGGTTTCAACATAAACGTATTGTTTCACCACTAAACTTTGGTTTCACGATAAAGAATAGGTAAAAATCAGATGAAACCAAATTTGGTTTCAACAAAACTTATTGTTTTCACCAACACAAAAATTGCTTTCAACGTTGTTTAGTTTTTGTAAAATTTGATGAAACCAAATTTGGTTTCATCATTTTTATGATATCTCAGCAACACAAACATTGTTTCAAAGTTGTTTAGTTTTTGCAAAATTTGATGAAACCAAATTTGGTTTCATCATTTTTCTAACATTTCACCAACACAGAAATTGGTTTCAACATTGTTTAGTTTTTGTAAAATTTGATGAAACCAAATTTCTGACATTTCCCCAACACAAAAATTGGTTTCAACGTTGTTTAATTTTTATAAAATTTGATGAAACAAAATTTGGTTTCATCATTTTTCTGACATTTCACCAACACAAAACCCTAATTTCGAAAATGATGATGTATCATTATCTTTTTATAATGATTTTCGACGATGATGATTTGGAGGTGTTGGTGATGTTTGTAGAGGATATAAGGAGGAGAAGGAGGTGTTGGTGGTGGTGGATCTGGACATGTAGTGGTGGGGGAGAAAAGATAAGGAGGAGGAGGTGTTGCTGATGTAAAATCAGGACATAGGAAGAGAAGGAAGTATTGGTGGTGTTGGTGGAGGAGACGGAGGTGATGTTAGTGGCGGATATGGGTGGTGGAGATACTGTAATTGGTAAACATATAGAAGTAAAATAAAAAAAGAAGGAGGTGTTGGTGGAGCAGACAGAGGTGTTGTTGCTGCCGATCTTTCTTTTCTCATTGGTTTGGTGGCGACGGAGCTACGGTTGCTTGTGGTGATGGTGGTGGGGAGGAGGAGGCAGAAGAAAGAAGAAAGGAGAGAAGAAGAAGAAGAACCCGATGAAAAGGAAATAAAGGGCAGGACTGCCATTTTAAAAAGTAATAAAAACTAAATCTAACATTATAAATGGAAATGCGGTTTTTGTCTCATTTTTATTTCAAATGGTTTTTATTTATAAATAATAATACGGGAGGAGTTTTTGCATGCTAAGTATGGTCACCTTGGTTTTTTTTTCATTTGTTATGTTTGTTTTACTCAATTTGTTTGCCAGGACGAAGGGGAGTTCTGAGAGCAATAGTCTCTTTAGCAGGAGATTGTTGGGAATAATGCCCTAAAAACAATTGTTATGACATTTTCAAGTAGTTTAATAAATGGCTTTTGCATACATTATGAGATATATTGTTGAATGAATTATTATGTGATTAACTTGTATGCAGGGATATGAGTTATCTACTTATTGAGCCTAGACTCATACTATAGTGATCAATATGATGAGATCACATTGGTTGGTCTATTAGAAACTCTTCTACTACGTCAGTAAACGAAGAGTACTTCTTTATTGTTATTTTATAAAGTTCTTAGTTTTGAGAATTAATGTATACCTTGCATGTTATCATCTCCATCTTGTCTCGGTAAGCAGTGTGGTCATAAACGTTATGCGTGATCCAATATTCTGAAAGAGATGGATAATTATAGTCACATTGTAAGATTACATGATTCAGTATGAAGTCCATAAATTATGACATCCCCTCGTATTATAGTGCAGTTATTATTATTCTAAACTGGACAGTGATCACTCAAATTGTTTGAATGATTATTAGATAAATAATGTTTGTCTAGCACACGTAATAGTGGAGGATATAAAAAATGAATAATCGTAATGGCACTGACAAGCAAGAGTTTATATGCCATGGATTATTTATAGATGGTAAGTACAAATGAGGGACTGTTATGTATCTATAACAAGGCTAAAGGATTTATTAATAAATGGAACATGAATTAGAGGGTTCAATCACAAATCTATAGTGGATTGATTTGTGATTAATTGTCGATTAAACTAATTACGTGAGACGTGGTGTGGTTTGACCGATTATTAAGCTAATGAATGTTTAACCCTAAAAGACCTAACCGATTTATCATAGTGGGACAGTGAAATGAAAACTGCTATATATAGATATGATAGATTATTTTCTTGTTGCGCCCACACTAGCATTGAAAATATTCTTTGTTCCATCTGATAAATCTGTTAAGACTTTCTAGGTATAAGAAAACCCAAGCAGTAAAAGTATTTCTATTATTAGTATAAGATTCTTGTTTGAAGTTTTGGTGAAGAAAACACAGGAGCAAGAAGTCAAGGTTGAAGTTTTTTAGCCTTCTCAATTACTGTTAGGAATGTAAGTTGTTCAACCATATTTTTTGTTTCATATGTATAAATATAATAGATGGATTTTCTGATTCTAGGAAAACGTTTTTGAATCAAATCTTCCGTTGTGTCATTGATATGCTTGTTTCCTAACAGTGGTATTAGAGCCACTTTTGTTATGATTGTATGTATGTCTTGTGATGAATCATAATTAATATTTTTTATTAATGACCGATTGATTTGTATATGTGATTTATTTTAATAAAAAGTTTTTATAAAAAAATAAAATATATTTATTGATGTTTAATTTATATGTTGTTGTGTAAATTTATATGAGATATGATGGTTGATTTTATTTTAATCATAACTATGATTTTTGTGTAATTTTTATTTACGTTTTCTTTTATTATAAAAAATATATCATTAATTTTTAATTAATTAGTTTTATTCGGTTTTTATTTAATTTATTCTTAGAAAATAAACTTATTGAAAACGTGATTTTATTGATTTTGGAAAGTTTTTTTCAAAATACTTTTAAAGTTTGACCGAGTAAAAATAGGTTTTAAGTTTACTTAGTTTTAAAAAAAAATGATTTATGTAAATAATAGGTTTTGGGCTTTTTATTTAGAACCCAAATAATATTTTTAAAATAGTAAGTAAAATGGGACTATTTTAACTTGATCCACTGATTAGATCCAAATTAGTTAGATCAGAGTTGAACTGAAACTGAACCAGAATAGTTTTGTTCTGAACCAGGATTTTGGATTGGTTCTAAGGTCCGTTTATGTTCTAGAGTCTGTTTATTTCTGAAGTCTTGTTTGGTTCTGGAATTAATATGGATATGTATTTTTGGATTGGTTCTAAGGTCTGTTTTGTTATATACAAGTAACATCAAATATGATGTTTGTTGTTTAATTAATTATATACACGTTCTGTTTTAATTATATATTAGGGTTTAATCCGTGTCGTAATGGCACAGGTATATTATATATTTTTATATAATTATGTTACGGCCTAAATAATATTCTGAAATTATAACTGTAGTAAATCTTTTCAACTGGGTAAAATACAATACGTTAAAACTTGTTTAATTAAAAAAAATAGTTCGAGTTCAAATATCCAGCAACAAATGATATTCAATAAATTGTTACACCAAAAATCAGGTTACTCGGAAAATATTTTTGATTTCATCCTTATAAGGATACCGAAAGACCCAAACTAAGTTGTTGAGTAGACGGCACGCACAATTAATCTCTTAACGACTCTTTTTCGGCTCATTCACAGAATGGAAACAATGTTAGAACTTGCAACAAATCAACTATACCAAACAATGCTAGAACTTAGAATGGAAATCATACCCTAATGTGACCTTATTTAACTTATTCGATATGATCTCCTAATTTTGATAAGAGCATTGATTATCACGATAGCTTCATATACTATAAAATCATGATATTTCTCATATTTTAATAGTTACTTGCTTATTACGAACATAACGACACGTTCTTTGGGATGTAAAAATGACTGCCTTTGGGATTTAGTCTTTTGGCACTTTTGCCTTTTAAACATGCTATTGGTTTGTCCCATAAATTTTTTGTATTTTCCTTTTTATTAGGTTCTTGATTTCTCTTTAGACATTAGAGAGTTGCAGATTGCAAGCAGATAAAGAAACTCAAAATTTTGATCCATCATATAGGATTCATCAAGGTTAAAACACTGATTTTATCAAATAAAATTATAAAAACAAAGTTGAACTAATAATTTCAAACCAACTGTCCTCCTGTTTTTGAAAGTCGTCTGCAGAGGATTCTTAGTTCATTTATTCATTTAAGTTAGACAACCATACTGGAATAACAATATTGATGATTTCTCTGAAATACCACGGAAAAATGAGTAAGTAAACAACTGGGTAAGTAACCATGATCACCTTACCGTGTCAATTGGTATTCAATCTGACACCCCTATTATTTTATGTTGATGCTGAAAGTGGCATGTTTCGATTATATCCACGCATGTCTACCCGGAATATTGTACATAATCGTCCCTTACCAGAATCATCATCTCTTTTTTTTACATCTTCTCACTTTGGTGGACTTGTGGGTGAGTAGATTGTTATCTAATTTTACTTTTTTACATCCTCTCACTTTGGTGGGCTTGTGGTTGAGTAGATTGTTATCTAATTGCTTCTACGGTAATTTACAGAGCTTACTCATCATCATAATGAATATAATGGAAATTCTACTATTTTGATTGACGTCTACACTGTAAAAACCCATTAAAATCGCACATTTTAAAAAATATCTTAACGACTCTTTTTCGTGTCATTCTTAGATGGAAACAATTTTATAACTTACAATAAATCAACTATACCAAACAATGCTAGAACTTAGAATGGAAATCATAACCTAATGTGACCTTATTAACTTATTCGATATGATCTCCTAATTTTGATAAGAGCATTGATTATCAAGATGGCTTCATGTACTATAAAATCATGATATTTCTCATATTTTAATAGTTACTTGCTTATTGCGAACATAACGACACTTCTCCACCACATGTGCGCTACCACCAAGTTAAAGAATATTTAATGACCTTGATTGGCATTTAAGATGTAATCACGAGGGGAAAATAATAGGATGTTTGGAATCATACATTTTTCGACTTAAATATGTGCGGCCAATGCTCTATTCTGGTGCTTCGAAAACCTGATGGTTGATGCCGTAATTTTTGCTGCTGAGATCTAATCCATAACCATTATTCTCTATCATCTCATAGGAGTTATTTCTGCAGAGGAGTCATTTAAAAGAAAAGAGACAAACAATTACACCATATCCACGAAAATGAAGAAAGAAAATACTAATCATATTGATGTATACCACTTGCGGGAAATGGAGATAATGTTTGTTGCATACCTTGATAATGATTGTACAAAGGAGCATCTCCGGATACAGACGCAACCCCTGCAGTTACCAACCCATAAGAAATTAGATGATTCGCATCAAAAACATGTCACAACAATAATCATTGTCACTTGATGTTCTATCTGGGCATATTTATTATGTTCACTGCAACTTCTGCAACACCATCTTAGCGGTAGACATATGCCATCATCATATCACTATTACCAACTACCTACTCCTTGCTCTCTTTCTCACACATAAACACAGCCTTTTCACAAAATACTAACACAGTCTCTTTGGATTTTCATATGAAACCAACCTATTTGTTATAACCGAATTTTCGGATCTCACAGTTTGGTTCATACTCTTTTTAATTTTTTCATTACCATACTACATGTAGCTGTGTTTTCTACTTTGCGCCTTTAAAAAAAAATCTGATCAAATAAGTGTATGGGCTTACAATTATATGTATACCACTTAGTCTCATGGCCGATCTTTTATTGAGCTGCTCTCCATGCTAATAAATTTTAATTTGGATCTCACAATTATCTAAGTTTAGTTTCTTAGTGAAATTGTTATAGGTTTCCTTAAACACGTAGTCTTTTCACTACATACTTAGTTGTTTAGCTTGATTTAATGATGCATATATACCTTCATGAATTGTTCAAGAAAAAAAACCTAGAATTCTGAAGTATATATATTTCATTACCTGTGACTTGAGGAAGAGAGAGAGCATGGGCAAACTACTTTTCCCACCTGCATTCTACTCAGTATTTCTGATGGCTTTAGAGAGAGATCAAGAAGAATCTGGATGCCAACTGAAGTGACATCTATATGTTGTCACCAATTGCCTTGTGGTTAGGAAAGAATCTGGATCTCGTGAAGATCTTCTAATAATATGTATACCCGTTAAAATGTCCCGTGTTTTCTTTAAAAGTGCAGCAGCATTAAAAAAATAAAAATAAAACTTGTCGCACCTATTAGAGTACCCAAGAACTTTAAAAAATTTCACGTAAACAGCCTTACAAAGTTGCACCTGTTGTCCACCTCTCGCCAATTCAGTTGAAACCTGATTGCAGCTTACAATTGCGAAGGAAGCCTTATTCAGCGTGGATACCGTGGATGACTCTTATCAACTTGTATGTTTGCCTTCTACAGTGTTGTCAATTAGCCTGGTATTTAGCTCTTGATCCTTACACCAACTACTGCAGCGAAACATAGAAAGAGTCTACAAGTATGGTATGCATCCCCTTCAGTCATCCCCCTTTCTTAAAAATAATAGTTGTTATCACTTCTGTCAATGTAACTGGATGCAAATCACTGTCTGGACCAAATTTTTTCCTAAAAGAGCAATAAGTAAGCAAAAGAAGGATACTAAATAAGAGCGCATATACCAAACCTCTGGGTTTTTTCATATGTGGAGAGCGTCTGGAATAACTAGTGAATTACAAATATAATCCACACCACAATATACTGCAATGTTGAAAGCAATCCTTGCAAATTCGCTCGTCTTTTTTTAAATTGGCCACCTTCTGACTTATGTATCTGTATTTTCTCAGAAACTCTGCAATCAAAGTTCAAAATTAGATCCAGAAGACTAAGTACCATATTTACTCAAAGTTAGTGGAATTCTTGAGAGTGTTATAAGTCTATTTACCTTTCTCTCTGCTTGCTCTCTCAGAGCAAGAAAATCTCGCATATTATTTTCTTCTAAAGTTTCTGCTTGAAAAGAGAACAGAAAGCATGAGTACATTTTGATATAGGCAAACCAACCATCCATACTAAAAGGAAATATTAGACTTACCGCATGCTCAACTGTTATTTGATGCCTCTTTAACGTATATTTACATCTCTGAGCTGATTAAATTTTAGTTCCTTGATATGTCTCACTAACATTGGACGTTGCACAATGAGTAAAATATTAGGATAAATCGTACACCAAGTGAAAATAAAAGATAAAATGGGGAAAATTGATACGTAATAGAATATATGGTACACCAAGCAACAAAATCTAAGGAATCTGTAATCAATTATTTAATTACCCTATGAGTGAAGGATATGAAAGCACATTTATAAAGGAAACACATAAATAATATCATATAATCTACGTTCTTTCTATAATTTTTATGATTAAGTAATTAGCTTTTATACTTTTCAACAAAAATATAAACTCAATAAAAGTGCTGCAGCTAAAAAATGCAATACAAAAACCCAAATTTCCAAAGTTAGACTACAAAATATAATAGATCAAGAAAGTAAAGTCGGGAAAAGAAGAACCTTATGATGAATATGCATATTAACATCATCTGGACCATAGACAACTTTCAACATCAGACTAAACGAATTCAACCTGCACAACACAATATCGTTCCCATAAGTTAACTCTTGATAGAACAAGAAACAATTATGAAATGGAATGGTTATTAACACAAACAAAAAGATAAAACAGTTATATATCGAAATCCAAATGTTAGTTAGTATACATACCTTACAATGTAGGAATAATAATATTACTGCGACCATAGATGTTTTTCTATATTCCAATGCTCGTTAATAGAAACATCATCTAGACCTTGGTTTAAATATTACTATTCCTAGGAGATAAGTCAGTCGATATGTATCACGGAGCTAAGATAGGAGTAGTGATTCTAATTTCTAGTGGTAAAAGATTTGATACTCAGACTTATGAAGATTTGAATTTTAAACCTAATTTTTAATACTAAAAATAAGGAAAATTAAAATAAAATTGATTTAAGATTATGGAAAGAACTGAGACTAAGGATTACACCATTAGCCAAATTTTCAAGTGATTTAGCATTAATAATTATCTTGCAACTCATGCATTCAATTGATTCTAAGTATTGCCAAAATTAGATTTTCAAAATAATAGTTGTAAATCAAAAGTATGGAAAATCAATAGATCTAAAATAAGCATGAGACAAAAAAACAAAACACAACTAATTGATAAAAATCATTATTTCCAATTTAATTCAAAGCAAATAATCATCAAAGAATTGCAAAAAAATTTAATAAGATAAAAATCTACCACTTTATTATTGGAAAAATGGCTTCCTTCGTCGCCTCAACAATGGGGTCTAGCTCCTCATGTTGTAAACACTCTCAAGATGTGTATTCATGGCTCAAAAATTGTTTACAGAGATGAAAAGAGTGAAAATTATGTAAACAGAGAGTTTGCAACGGTGTAATGGCGTTGCAGACAACTGTTTCCACTATTACAGAAAGAAAGTGCTTCCACTGAAGATAAAGGTTACTTTTATGGAGATATCGTTGCAGATGGGTTGAAGAAACCGTTGCAGCTATAGATAAACGTTGCAAATATGAAGATAAACGTTGTTGTTCAGTTGAAGAAATTGTCGCCTATTCCTGTTCTTCCCTACAGTAGCAGAATTTTTTTTTCTTTTTTTTTTCGATTGAAGCTCTCCTCTTTTTTACTCAATATATTTGCTTTATATAGGCTCCACAAACCCTAACTAGTCCTCCTGGATCGATAAGGACTCAAAATCTAATCCAAAACCAACTCAAATTCGTGATAATCTCAAACCCGAGAATAAACCTCTTTTTCTGGCCTCTCTTTGTTTGATCTGTTTTTTTCATATATAGGTTTTAAAAACCTATTTCTTCACGTGCAAACTTCCTTATTAGATAAATCAATCTCCTATCCCAAAACAAACTCAAAACTCATTTTAATTTCCACCAATCATCACCGACAATAACATCATGAACTCTCCATTTTTCCGGCAAGAAACTCTCCAAAGACGTGTTTCAACCTCTTTTTATTTCTGCGTCATGTTGGGATATCAATACTCGTTTTAATCCCCCAAAAATAGGAAATCAAATAACTCAGAAACAATCTCTTCCCCAAAGAAATAGTTTCCCGCTAATTTTGAGTTTTGAATTTAAAGAAGGGGTGCCATTATCAATTTGGTGGGTGCATTTAACAAATTCTCAGGGAACCTTTAGTAATTTCTTTGGGTGCCTTTATCACTTTTTCAGGGTGCTTTTAATAACTTTTTGAGCTAATTTTTCCATAAAAGTTTAATTCCCAAAAATACCTACAAAGACATAAAAAACCATAATAAGTACAAAATCGAGCACTGGTAATATAGAGAATTGGGCACAATTTAGACACAAAAATGTGTCTATCAAATACCATCAAATTTACTATTTGCTAGTCCTCGAGCAAATCTAATCTAGAAATAAAATCCTAACTCACTTTCGCAGGAATCACGACTATTTTTGCATATGTAATAAGCCTTTAAACCCCTAGGTGTCCCTAGTGGACGAGTTTTGTCTCGTGAGGGTTTACAAGAGGTATACCCACAAAACCTTCTACTCCAAACCTTAGCTACCTGTGAACGATTGAGGGTAAACACTAAACAAGCTATTCAGTGTGCATACTAAATTCCTCTGCTATGAGAATCATTACTTTATATGAATCCAATTGATGTACACGAGTTTGTACTCAGCATAGTAAAATTCATATATAAGAAAATAAAGCTCTACTTAGATAGTCGTTCAACCACGATACTCAGAATTTATCAAAAAACAATCACATAAAAAGATTTAGAAGATGGATATCGACAAATTGAACTTTGCGCATGTTGACTAAGGTGAACGGTGTTTCCCATATCTGTCTGAAGGTCAGTGCCAGGATGAATCCTAATGGATTGAGATACGCTCCCACTGGTCTTAATCCTTATACTAATATCGACCGAGCTGGTATATACAAGGGTCCCAGCGATCGATTTATTAAAAATAAAACAAGTTTCACAAATATTTATATCATGCACAAGTTTCATTTTGTTCTTATACTCCCTAGCACTATCATATTCATCTTTCTGAATCTCTTCCAACTCATTAAGTTGAAGCTTCCTGTGAGCTCCCTGCCTTGTCAAGTGAAAATTTTAACTGCTTTATAGCCCAATATGCTCTATGTTCTAACTCGACGGGCAGGTGACAGGCCTTGCCAAAAATAAGACGATAAGGTGACATTCCAATGGGGGTCTTAAACGCAGTATGGTAAGCCCATAAAGCATTAATAAGCCTTAAAGACCAGTCTTTCCTATTACGATTAACTGTTTTCTCTAGAATACGTTTTATCTCCCTGTTGGAAACCTCTACTTGACCACTAGTCTGTGGGTGATATGGGGTAGCTACTTTGTGGGCAATACCATATTTATTCATCAAAATCTTAAACGGTCGACTATAAAAGTGTAACCCCCCAACACTAATTATAGCTCGCGGTATACCAAAATGTACAAGTATGTTATCATTTAAAAACTGGACCACAACCTTGTGGTCTTTTGTTTTACACGAAACCGCCTCTACCCACTTAGATACATAGTCTTCAACGACAAGGATGTAAAATAACCAAAGGAATTAGGAAAAGGACCCATAAAATCAAAGCCCCACACATCAAAGACCTCATAACTAAAATATGGTTCAAAGGCATCATATTTCTACGAGAAATAGTTCCTAACTTCTTACAATGCTCACAAGCAACAGAGGAACTGTGGGTTTCTTTAAACATCGAAGGCCAGTAGAATCCACACTACAATATCTTAGCAACAGTCTTCTTAGCACTAAAGTAACCCCCACAAGCATGATCATGACAAAAGGAAATAATACTGGACTGTACACTCTCAGGTATACATCTCCTAATAATCTGGTCTGGACAATACTTAAACAAATAAGGATCGTTCCAAAAGAAATGTTTTACCTCGGCTAAAAACTAGAACGATCTTGTTTACCCCACTGTTGAGGCATTGGACCAGTAACAAGATAATTCACTATATTCACAAACCAAGGTAATTGGGAAAGAAAGAATAGTTGTTCATCAGGAAAACTATCTCTCATAGGAGGAAAATCATCAGGGGAATCCACAACAAGTCTAGACAAGTGGTCTGCTACTACATTTTTTGCACCTTTTTGTCTCTAATTTCTAGAGAGAATTCCTGTAACAAAAGGATCCATCTAATCAATCTAGGTTTAGTATCCTTCTTAGACATAAGATACTTCAAAGCATCATGATCAGTAAAGACTATAACCTTAGAACCTAAGAGATAGGATCTGTGGTGGTGTAGTTCAGTTGGGCATCATTTAGAGTTTTGCTGGCATAGTAAATCACATAAAGTAATTTGTTTTCTCGCTGACCTAACACAACACCAATAGCATAATCTGAAGTATCACACATTATCTCAAAGGGTAGGTCCTAGTTAGGTGCCTGGACAATAGGGGATGTAGTGAGCAAAGTCTTAAGCTTCTCGAAATCCTCTAAACAAGCATCATCAAAGACAAACTTAACATATTTTGCAAGAAGATTGCAAAGAGGTCTAGAAATCAAGCTAAAATCCTCAATGAATCGACGATAAAAACCTGCATGCCCTAAGAATTACCTAACATCTCGTACAGTTGTGGGAACCTGTAAAGTCTTAATAAGTTCAACTTTGGCTTTGTCTACCTCTATACCCTTATAAGATACGATATGCCCTAAAACAATTCCTGATCGAACCATGAAATGAGATTTTTTCCAATTAAGCACTAAATTCCTTTCCTTACACATAGTGAACACTTATGTCAAATGATGCAAGCATTCATCAAAAGATGACCCAAATACTGAAAAAACATCCATAAAGACCTCTAAAAACCGTTCTACCATGTCAGAAAATATGTTCATCATACAACGTTGAAAAGTAGCGGGTGCATTACACAACCCGAAAGGCATGCGTCTATATGCAAAGGTACCAAAAGGACAGGTAAAAGTGGTTTTCTCTTGGTCTTTTGGGGCAATAATAATCTGATTATAACCAGAAAAACCATCTAGCAAGCAATAATGGCTATATCCAGCTAATCTCTCAAGCATTTTGTCGATGAAAGGAAGGGGAAAGTGGTCCTTCCTTGTGACCTTGTTCAGTTTTCTATAGTCAATACAAATACGGCACCCCGTGGTCACTCGGGTTGGGATTAACTCATTGTTATCATTCTGGACTACAATGATACCTGATTTCTTGGGAACAGTATGAACGGGGCTGACCCACTTACTGTCTGAAATAGGGTAGATAATACCCGCATCAAACAACTTAAGCACCTCAGTTAGAACTACATCTTTCATGTTAGGGTTAAGTCGATGTTGTATCTCCCTAGACGGTTTGGTATCATCCTCTAAATGAATCTGATGCATACAAATAGTAGGACTTATACCCTTAATATTTGTTATGGTCCACCCTAAAGCTTCCTTATTGTCTTGAAGCACGGTCACTAGCCTACTTTCCTGGTTACTATCCAAGTCGGATGCTACAATCACAGGCAAAGTCTCAAATGGGCCTAAATACACATACTTCAGGGTATCTGGTAGTTGTTTAAGGTCCAACTTAGGAGGCTCTTCTAAAGAACGAATTAGGGTAGACTTAGAAACGGGTAGTGGTTCGAACTTAGATTTCCATCCATTACTAGTGTCTATCAAAGGGGTTGAATCTAACAGAGCATTCACCTCATTAATCACACTATCATCATCAAAATCAAACCCAAAGTGGGCTAGGCATTTTTCTAATGGATCTTCTAACAAAGTGTTTAGTAATGACTCCTGAACTAATGTTTCTATCATGTTCACCTCTTCAATGCACGTGTCATCTAGCTCAGGTGGTTGCTTACTAGTATTGAAAATATTTAGCTCACTAGTCATATTACCAAAAGATAAGTTCATATTACCGTTCGACAATTTATGATCGCATTAGATATAGCTAAAAACGGGCGACCTAATATCACATGTATCTGATTCTCTGGGTCAGGGACAGGTTGGGTATCAAGGACAACAAAATCCACTGGATAAATAAACTTATCAACCTCAATAAGAACATCCTCTATGACACCACGAGAAATTTTCACAAACCTATCATTTAATTGCAGTGTTATCTGAGTAGGTTTCAAATCACCAAGTCCTAGATGGAGGTACACATGGTACGGAAGTAAGTTCACACTGGCTCCTAAGTCAAGTAACGTTTTATCAACACGGTAGTTACCTATTGTGCAAGAAATGGTTGGGGACCCAGGGTCTTTGTACTTAGGAGTTGTATTGTTCTGGATAATTGAACTCACATGACTAGCTAAAAAGGCTTTCTTTTGTACATTAAGCTTTCGCTTTCGCATATACATATCCTTAAGGAACTTGGGATAAGTAGGAATCTGTCTGATTGCATCTAATAATGGAAGGTTGATAGTAACTTGCTTAAAAATATCCTAGGTTTCGTTAAAATTGGATTCCTTCTTTGTTGGTGCTAACAGTTATGGGAACGGGGCTCTGGGACCAAAATCTGGCTTATAAGGAACTGCATCGGGCTTTATAGATACTTCATCAGTCTCTTCAGCTACTAGCTCATAAGGGTGAACTACAGTATGTTCACTATCAGGCATGGTTACCTTGTTGTCTACCACTTTACCATTCCTAAGGGTTCTAATTGTATTCACATGATTTGATGATTTCTCACCAGAAGATACTTCATGAACTCCTCCAGAATTGGGTTGGGTCTGACTAGGAAACTTACCTTTTTCTCTCAAGAACTCATTCAACTGACTAAATTAGGTTCGTAAATCGTATATAGCCTGAAAGTTAGCATGGATCGTCTTTTTATTGTCTTCTAAATTTTGTTCAACCGACTGCTGAAACTTAGCAGTGTTATAAGATAAAAAGGTGAAAGACTCTTCTAAACTCATAATCTTCTTATCTGAATGGTTCTGAAATTGTGCTGGTCTTGAAGGATTCTTAGTATATCCAAAACCTGGGGGAACCTTAGAATTACTAGACTGACCTAGACTCTGGCCCTTAGACCAAGAAAGGTTAGGATGGTTTCTCCAACCATGGTTATAGGTTTCAGAATAAGGGTCAAACTTCTGATGATTATCAAATCTAGTGTTATTACAAAGAGCATGGGCGTGCTCTTCAACAGTTTGTCCTTCCCAAAATGACTTGGGCTCAATTCCATAACTAAATTGACTCAGTTATAAAGCTTCTAACCTTTTTTATATAGCTTCTATTTTGGCATCCAATTCAAAAGATCCTTCTACCCTATTGACATTTCCTCTACTTAGAAGAATTGTTTTGTGGGGCTCCCTACTATTTTCTCATTGTTGGGTTTTTTCGGCGATTTCATTCAAAAATGTTATCGCACCATCGATAGTTTTATTTCCAAACCCACCTGTACATAAAGACTCAACCATGGTTGTTGACGAATAATCTAAACCCTCGTAGAGGATCTGAACTAGCCTTATTTTTTCTAAACCATGATGAGGACATTGTGATAATAAGTCATTGAACCTTTCCAAATACATATATAAAGATTTTCCCTCTTGTTGAGCAAATGTGCAAATCTGCTGCCTAATAGATGATGTTTTGTGCCTAGGAAAAAACTTCTGGAAAAAGGCAAATGTAAGTTGTTCATAGGTTTCAATGGAATCATAAGTCAAACTATATAGCCAAGATTTGGCTTTGTCTCTTAGTGAAAAAGAAAACAATCTAAGTTTCAGTGTTTTTCATCATCTAGGTCCTTAATCCTGATGGTACTACATATTTCCTCAAAATCCCTAACATGGAAATAGGGGTTTTCATTTTCTTTCCCTAAGAAGATTGGGAGCATCTGTATAGTCCCAGGTTTTAACTCATAGTTTGCTTCAGTTTCAGCTAACTTGATACATGATGGACGAGAAGTCCTATTCGGGTTCAAAAAAGCTTTTAAAGTTGCCATTGTTGGCACTATCAAAGGACTAGGAGTAACTTCTTCACCCAGTGTCAAGTTCTCAAAATTGAAACTTCCAAAAACAGGGCCCTCAAAAAAAGAGTCTTCGAGGTCCTCGTTCCCAGGGATAGAACTACTAGGTATTTCACTAATCAAGCGACCTGGAGTGTCCCTTTTCCAAGATCGCTCAGTGATAATTTCGAGCGGTCTTGGCATACACTAAAAAAAAAATCCTAATTGGAAGGGAATTCTAAACAATCACAAGCAAGGCTGACTCAACCAAATCAAACCTATTGAATCTAGCAAACAAAAAGCGTGATGGTTCCACTTAGATTGTTTCTAGACCAGCTTCTATTCTTTCAAAGGCAACTAGTTACAGTTTTAGCAAACCTCTTAGAACGATCCGAATTAGATTAAGTCGAATAGAAACAGGATAAGCTCTAAGGAGCTTTGATAACCCTGTCTCTTTGGCAACGTTTCCTTGGGTTACAAAACGGCTCGAATCTACTTAAAATAATCCTCCTGAAATTTGAGTTAGGCTAACAGAGTAACCAATACAGTCCTTTTGAATAAATTTCTTATAAGCTCGTTACCCTATCGGTCTCTTTCTAGTCAAAATTTTAAGCTGAGGTTCGCGTTTGGTAACGTGTTCCTAAAGCGGGCAAGAAGGAAATGGGGATGAAATCCGAGTCCTTATCTTGTATGGTCAGTTCTTGCCCTTTACTAAAAGATAAATCTTTATCCAGTTCCCCATCATATATGCATACGAAGGAATACAGTAAACCCACTTGCATGGGATTCATGGGTTGATCGAGTCTTACCTCCCGTATCAGACGGGGGATGAATCGGTTATAGTCGACACCGACTTCTGTGTCAGTGTACGAACCCGAGGGGCCAAGACAATATAGTAATTGTCGTCCTTCCATGTTGCAGTTTATATTTAAATTACCCTTTTGTAGGGTTTAAAAATAATAATAATGTCCAAAGTCCCAAAATGAAATCCAAAAGTGTCCAAAAATAAAAGAAAAATTACATAAATAATAAAATATTTCCGAATACAATTTTCTAAAAAGAGAACAAATAAAATCTAACAAATAAAAATAAAATATAATTAAAAATAAAATTCTTTGTCTTCTTTTCCGTTCTTTTAGCTTTAACTTTAACTCCAAGTCTTTTAATCACCAAAACCTTTGGCTCAATTTCCTTTTAATCCAAAATCCAAAACCTGTAGCAAAAACATAAATATCCAAAGAAATGTAAAATAGAACAAAGTAAAAATAATACTTAAAACAAAAATAAAAACCTAAAAATAAATCTAAAACATTAAACCTAAAGACAAGTCCGCGTAGGTGGCGCCAAAAATTGATGTGTTTTAAACCTAATTTTTAATACTAAACATAAAGAAGATTAAAGTAAAATTGATTTAAGATTATGGAAAGAACTGAGACTAAGGATTCCACCATTAGCCAATTTTTCAAGTGATTTAGCATTAATAATTATCTTGCAACTCATACATTCAATTGATTCTAAGTATTGCCAAAGTTAGATTTTCAAAATAATAGTTGTAAATCAAAAGTATGGGACATCAATAGCTCTAAACTAAGCATGACGCATCAAAAGAAAACACAACTAATTGATAAAAATCATTATTTTAAATTTAATTCAAAGCAAATAATCATAAAAGAATTGCAAAAAAAATTAATGAGATAAAAATCTACCACTTTATTATTAGAAAAATAGCTTCCTCCGTCGCCTCAGCAATAGGGTCTAGCTCTTCATGTTGTAAACACTCTCAAGATGTGTATTCATGGCTCAAAAATTGTTTACAAAGATGAAAATTGTGAAAATTGTGTAAACAGAGAGTTTGCAACGGTGTAATGGCGTTGCAGACAATTGTTTCCACTGTTACAGAAAGAAAGTGCTTCCACTGAAGATAAACGTTACTGTTCTGAAGATATCCATTTCATATGGGTTTAAGAAACCGTTGCAGCTGTAGATAAACGTTGCAAAGATGAAGATAAGCGTTGTTGTTCAGTTGAAAAAATCGTCGCCTATTCCTGTTCTTCCCTACATCAGCAACACTTTTTTTTTCTTCCTGTTTTTTTTTTCGGTTGAAGCTCTCCTCTTTTTACTCGATATCTTTGCTTTATATATGATCCACAAACCCTAACTAGTCCTCCTGGATCGATAAGGACTCAAAATCTAATCCAAAACCAACTCAAATTCGTGATAATCTCAAACCCGAGAATAAACCTCTTTTTCCGGCCTCTCTCTGTTTGATCAGTTTTTTTTCATATATCGGTTTTAAAAACCTATTTCTTCATGTGCAAACTTCCTTATTAGATAAGAAATCAATCTCCTAGCCGAAAACAAACTCAAAACTCATTTTAATCTCCACCAATCATCACCGACAGCAACATCATGAAGTCTTCATTTTTTCCGGCAAGAAACTCTCCAAAGACGTGTTTCAACCTCTTTTTATTGTTGCGTCATATTGGGATATCAATACTCGTTTCAATCCTCATAAAATAGGAAATCAAATAACTCAGAAACAATCTCTTCCACAAAGAAATAGTTTCCCGCTATTTTTGAGTTTTGAATTTAAAGAAGGGATGCCATTATCAATTTGGTGGGTGCCTTTAACAAATTCTTTGGGCGTTTTTAGTAATTTCTTTGGGTTCCTTTATCACTTTTTTAGGGTGCCTTTAGTAACTTTTTGAGCTAATTTTTCCATAAAAGTTTATTTCCCAAAATACCTACAAAGACATAAAAAACCATAATAAGTATAAAATCGAGCACTAGTAATATAGAGAATTGAGCACAATTTAGACACAAAAATGTGTCTATTCGGAAGAAAGAGTTCCTGCCAAAGCTATCGGAGAAGTCCGACTTCTTTCTAGTTTTAATTCTAATAGTAGGAATAAAAGTTTGGTACTTAAAGATTGTTTATTTGTACCGGACCTTAGGAGGAACTTAATTTCTGTTTCTTGTGTATTTAAAGACGGTTTGAAAGTTAAATTTGATTCCGCTAAGGTTTTGATAATTAAAGGAAGATTAATTATTTTTTCTGAGTTACTATCAGATGGTTTATATCTTATATCTCCTACTATACCTTGCATTTACAATAAGGAATTAATTGCATCCACTTCCTCGAATAAGAGGAAGTCTCCTACTGTTAATTTTACTTATCTATGGCATCTCAGACTTGGCAATATTAACCTTAACAGAATCAAGAGATTGGTACAAAGTGGGCCTCTAAGTTCAATAGGTATTAAACCATGGTCTTTCTATGAATCATGTTTGGAAGGTAAAATGACCAAGAAATCTTTTTCTGTTAAAGGAATTAGAGCTGATGAGATATTAGAATTAATCTATACATATATATGTGGTCCCATGAATGTTAAGGCAAGAGGTGGCTTTGAGTATTTTATTACGTTTACTGAGATTTTTCTATATCTAGCTTATGCAAAATAAATCTGAATCTTTTGAAAAGTTCAAAGAGTATTGGATGGAAGTGGAAAACCAAATGGGATTGTATCCCAACTCACTGCACCCGGTACTCCGTAACAGAACGGTGTAGCTGAGAGGATAAATAGAACCTTACTAGAAATGGCGAGACCTATGATGAGTTATACAACTTTACCAATTTATTTCTGGGGATACGTCTTAGAAACTGCAGCATACATTTTCAATTTGGTTCCAAGCAAGGCTGTTACTGTGACACCCAAGGAATTGTGGACTGGTCACAAACCAAGTCTACAACATATTAGGATATGTGGGTGTCCAGTACATGTGTTGAAAAGTAAGTCTAGCAAGTTGGAATCAAGGTCAGAAGTATGTTTTTTTATGGGATATCCAAAGGGTACAAGAGTTGGTCTATTTTATAATCCGAGATAACAAAAGGTGTTTGTTAGCACAAATGCAAATTTTCTTGAAGAAGATTATATGATGGATTACAAGCCTCGTAGTAAAGTAATTCTTGAGGAGTTATCCGAAATTGAATCGACGGTAACTAGTGGTATACGAAGCACATAAAGTCCATTCATAATGAACGATGTGGTTTCCACTTTGTCGATACCAATTTTTAGGGTACCTCACTTGAATAATCCTCATATAATGGAAACAACTAATCATAATACAATTGGTACACAACAAATTGGTGATAATACACTAGGTCCAAGTACGTCAACAACACCAATAGTACAGCAAGAACTTGAACGTCAATTTCAAACTGAACTAGTACAACTTGTCCCTTCTAATCATGTAGATGCACCAGTTGTTCGTCGTAGTGGGAGAATCATAAAGCCTAACCCAAAGTTTTTACATTTGGGAGAAACTTTTGAAGCTATCCAAGATGAATTTGATTCAGATCCAACTACATATGATGAAGCAATACGTGATAAAGATTTAGAAAAATGGCAAGTATATATGAAAGTTGAAATTGCTTCCATGCATTCCAACAGAGTCTGGGATATTGTAAATCCACCATCTAATATTAAACCCATTGGATATAAGTGGGTTTACAAGAGGAAAAAGAGGTCCTGATGGAAATGTCGAAACTTATAAAGCGAGATTGGTGGGGAAATGGTATACTCAAAAACAAGGAGTTGATTATGAAGATACTTTTTCGCCAGTTGCCATATTCAAATCCATCAGGATACTTTTAGCTACTGTTGCTCATTATGACGATGGGATTTGTCAAATGGACATCAAGACTGCATTTCTTAATGGCAATCTTGAAGAAGAAATATATATGGTCTAACCAGACGGTTTTATATATCCCGGTCAAAAGCACATGGTTTTCAAATTGCGAAAGTCCATTTATGGACTTAAGGAGGCTTCTCAGAGCTGGAATATCAGATTTGATCAAGCTGTTAAATCAATTAGTTTTGATCAAAATCCTAAAGAACTATGTGTATACATGAAAATGAATGGAGTTGTGATAACATTCTTGGTATTATACGTAGATGACATCCTGCCAACTAAAATTTGGCTATCAAATCATTTCATTATGAAAGATCTAGGGGAAGCCAGCTATGTTCTAGGAATTAAGATTTTAAGGAATTGAAAAATCTAGAACGTTAGGTTTATCCCAAGTTGTTTACATTGACAAAATAATGATGTTATTTTCTATGCAAGTATCAAAGAAGGGATTCAGTCCCTATACACATGGAGTTCCTCTTTTGAAAAATCAATGTCCAAAAACATATGAAGAAGAGGAAAGGATGAAGATTGTCCCTTATGCTTCTGTTGTGGGTAGTCTCATGTATGCCATGCTATGCACTCGACCTGATATTTGTCATGTAGTAGGCGTGGTTAGCCGATATCAATCTAATCCTGGTACAGACCATTGGATCGTGGTCAAGCATATTTTAAAATATCTCAGACGAACTAGAGATTATTTGCTCGTGTATGGTGGTGAGGATTTAGTACCGATTGGTTATACTTGTTCTGATTTTCAATCAGGATGTATTTACTCTTGGAAGTGGAGCTGTGAGTTGGAGAAGTGTGAAGCATAAATGCATTTCAGACTCTATCACAGAAGCTGAATATGTAGCAGCTTCTGACGATGCTAAGGAAGGTTTTTGGATGAAAAGATTCCTAACGGAACTTACTGTAGTACCAGAAGCAAAGCAACCACTTGTTCTTAACTGTGAAAACAGCGGTACTGTTGCAAATAGTAAGGATCCAAGAGACCACCAAAAGGCTAAACATATTGAGAGGAAATATCATCTAATCAAAGATATAGTTAAAAGAGGTGATATCATTGTCTCCAAAATTCCAGGTGCAAGGAATCTAGCTGATCCTATTACTAAAGTTTTACCTCAAAAGGTTTTTGATTCACATGCTGGAATGGGCGTTAAAGCCACTATTGATTATTCGTTTGCATTGCTAGCAGGAGATTGTTGGGAATAATGCCTTAAAAACAATTGTTATGACATTTTCAAGTAGTTTAATAAATGGCTTTTGCATAGATTATGAGATATATTGTTGAATGAATTATTATGTGATTAACTTGTATGCAGGGATATGAGTTATCTATTTATTGAGCCTAGTATCATACTATAGTGAATCAATATGATGAGATCACATTGGTGGGTTTATTAGAAACTCTTCTACTACGTCAATAAACAAAGAGTAATTTTTTATTGTTATTTTATAAAGTTCTTAATTCTGAGAATTAATGTATACCTTGTATGTTATCATTTCCGTCTTGTCTCGTTAAGCAGTGAGGTCGTAAACGTTATGCGTGATCCAATATTCTGAACTAGATGGATAATTATGGTCATATTATAAGATTACATGATTCAATATGAAGTCCATAAATTATGAATCTCCTCGTATTACTGTGCAGTTATTATTATTTTAAACTGGTCAGTGATTACTTAAATTGTTTGAATTATTATTAGATTAATAATGATTGTCTAGCACATGTAATAGTCGAGGAAATAAGAAATAAGTAATCGTAATGATACTGACAAGCAAGAGTTGTTATGCCATGGATTATTTATGGATGGCAAGTACAAAAGAGGGACTGTTATGTAGCTATAGTAAGGCTAAAGGGTTTATTAATAAATGGAACATGAATTAGAGGGTTCAATCAAAAATCTATAGTTGAGTGATTTTTGATTAATTGTCAGTTAAACTAATTAGTGAGATGTGGTGGGGTTTGACCGATTATTAAGCTAATGAATGTTTAACCCTAAAAAACCTAACCGATTTATCCTAGTGGGAGAGTGGAGTGAAAACTACTATATATATAGATATGGTAGATTATTTTCTTGTTGCGCCCACACTAACATTGAAAATATTCTTTGTTCCATCTGATAAATATGTTAAGACTTTCTAGATATAAGAAAATTCAATCAGTAAAAATATTTTCTAGTATTAGTATAAGAATCTTGTTTGAAGTTTTGGTGAAGAAAACAGAGGAGCAAGAAGTCAAAGTTGAAGTCTTTTGGTCTTCTCAATTATTGGTAAGAAGATAAGTTGTTCAACCATGTTTTTTGTTTCATATGTATAAATATAGTAGATGAATCTTCTAATTTTAAGAAAAAGTTTTTGAATCAAGTCTTCCGTTGTGTCTTTGATATGCGTGTTTCCTAAAAATTATGCACCTATGTTGGATGAGTACCTTCTTTCCTGTAACAGAAAAACACAAACACAGAGAACTTGTAGATGATTAAGGGAGGGTTAGAATTACACTGCAGACACACTCAAACAAGGAGGTGAAGTCGCCTGTTCAACAGACTGCCCTTAACTCAATATTTGCCAGGTACACCTTCAAGAAGATGCTGCTATACCCTTTAAGCGACAAACTTGAATTCAGGATAAAATCACCTGATACCAACCCAGCTAGCAAAGCTCGTTGGCCCGTTGTGAACTTAACAGAAGAAGAAAATAAGAATGTAAACTAGTGCGCAAAACAAAGCAGGAAGATGGTGAAAAGTCGTCAGGACAGTGGCTGCGACTGGGGTAAAGAAAATTCTTAGACAAGTTGTTCTTTTATAGGAGAAGAAAACCTTTGAGTTTTAAAACGGTGAAAATTTAATTTCAACAATTAACTCCCATTAAAACAAACGTTAAAATATTTATGAATTTATTTTCCAATTAATACAAACGGTAAAATATTTAATTAGAATTAAAGAAACGTTTTCTCATTGATGGGTACTCGTGTGCACACGCAGGCACATGCCAAGGGTCGCACCAAGGGTCGCGCCAAGGCTCACGCCAAAAACACACGCAAGCACCGCAAGCTCCGCAAGCCCGCGGCCTGCGGTGCTTCGGTGCGAAGCACCGCACATGTATGCATTTGCCCACTAGTCCATTTCCCAAGTCCATGTCCAATCCACTAGTTCTTTTCCTTATATAGAACATATGTGGTAATATGCATGAACTTGCTCCTTGGTTTGCCCAATGTGGGACAACCAAAGGTTTCTCATTCACTAAGAAGTGAAAATGGATGGCTATAATTCCACCCAAGTTTGGACTAGTGATCCAAACACCCATCAATCTATTTTTAGTAACAAAAATTAATTTAAGTAGTAAAACATTAATTTTAGTAACATACATTTATTTATTTTTATTTTTTTTTTTTTTTTTTTTTTATTTCCCAACAACCTATTCTTTAAAAATAAAACTATTATGATCGGCTAAACAATTGTGAATTTTATTCTTCAAAAACGGAGAACATGTTATAACCGACAACATGAAAATTCAAAATTGGACAAGTCCATCCTGGCCGATTTTCTTATTCTTACAATTGGCTAATGTTGAAGAGTTAATTGCCAGCAGATGATGGTTTAATAATCGTGAACAAGGGGAAGATAATAACAATCGAAAAAAATAGGTCACTTACTTGTATTGTTATGGAAGGAGATCTCTTGAAATATTTTCAGAGTTTTTAATTTCGATGATATTAAAAATGGGTATTCTTTTTTCCAACCCTCATTTTCACTTTATCATCCTATTGACAACTCCAATGCTTTGAGTCAAACACTAAATAATTTTAAAAAATAAATTGAATTAAAATCAAATAAAAAAATAAATTTAGATTAAATATACAAATTAAATCATGATCAAATATTTAAATAGAATAAAAATCAAATATAAAACTTAAATCAAAACCGAATATCTAAATTAAATCAAGATCAAACATCCAAATTAATATATATTAGATCTTATTTCATTTTGGATGTTTGATCTTAATTTAACTTTTGTGTTTTGTTCTTCGTCGACTAAATGAACATAAATCTCGAAATTCTAAGTGATTAAAGACACCTCATTAATTGGTAATAAAACCATATTTTTCTTGGATTAAAATTGGCATGGTAGAGAAACTCTCACGGCACCATATGTCATCACTTAATTTATCGATATAATAATTTGATTTTTATAAATTGGTATTAGAAACTGATCTGGATGATTGCGAGATGGAAATTTAGGAAACTGCCGCATCATTATGGAGATGTTTAGTAATATACCACACTATTAACAACTTGAGTAAAAATGTCAGAGTACTCATTACATGGTTTTTAGTAGGCTAATAATCCCACGTATTTATCATGTTTTAACTAATGTACCCTCTAACTTAACTTGAATTAAACTAAGAAATAATTATCATTACAGTCCATTTTTCACACTAATTCTTTCATTTAAATACATGTAAGAACTATCAATAGGTACTAATATTATACGCCTAGTTAATGGCAGGTCCGTCCATTAAGAACTTATTAATCGGAGATCTACAATTAAAAGTAAAAAAGTTTTTGAACCTAAATTTTTACCCACTGGTCGAATACACGTGAGGGACCAAAGCTGCATATTTTTAAAATGCCTAAATAACCTTCTACCTAATAGATATATAAGCAACAGGTTTTTCAACTTTTTTATTTTTCTTGAACAAAAACTCTCAAATCCGTTTTTTCTTTCCTTTCTCTTTGTGTTACTATTGATGTTGAATTTCGACGTAGGGTTTCTGAAGATGGTTTATTTTTTGAAGGCATGTTTTGTACTCTTCTATGTTTATGTTCTTTTTTTTTTTTTCAACTGAATCATGAAGATCAGATCGATTTCATGATGTTTTCAGTTTTTTATTTTGGTTTTTGGTAACTTGATTTATGATGTTTTCTCTGTTGTTGATTTATATGATGTGCATTGTTTAGATTTCTGTTTGTGTTTTGTTTGTTTTTGTTTTCATGAATCTTGTTTGTAATTATTTGATTTTTGGTTAGATTATCATGTTTTCAGCGTACTTTAACTTTCGATTTGAGTATCTTTTTGTTTTCATTTCTTTGTTTTCTTATAATTATGCTTTTTTGTTGTTTCAGATTGTTTGATCCAGCAGTACATATATGGCATACTGAAAAAAACTGCTCTGATTTTGGTTATATTCATATTTTTATCGTTTTTTTTGTTTGATTCAGAAGTACTTATATGTAATGTTGAAATAAAACTGTTTCGATTTTGTTATATTCATAGATACATTTATTTTTTTTTGACATGCAGTTGATATTTAGATTATGAATTAGCGGTACATATATGGCATACTGAAAAAATTACTTTGATTTTGTTATATTCAGAGATTTATTCACTTAATTTGTATGATCTAGCAGTACATACATGGAATACTGAAATAATTCAGCAGTGCATATATTTAGGTAGTCTTTTTTATATACTGAGCACTATCTTTTGGACATATATTTTATGTTTTTATCTTGATAGTGACTATAATTTACATTTTACGGGGGTCGAGAAAGAAAATGTGTATGTATGACGCGTAATCGCTTTTTGATTCATTAGATTATCTGGAATTGTTATTTGATTTTCATTTATTATGCAACAGCTGAATCAGTGCGTATTCCTTGTACTGCTCATTTTTGTTTGATGTTCATTATTGATGTGGTTTAATATTGTTATATTTTTGTTTGTTGTTCATTTTTAAAGGTTCAACATGTCTATTTTTTATGGTTCTAATCCAAATACTTACTGCTATTCACATGTGTACTATAATGGGTCGAGTTTGGAATGTTACTCAGTCATTTGATGATATCTATGAAGTTCATTCTCCCAGTTTAGTGTTGCGCCTAATTCATGTTCTCTGACAGTATAACATATATGTACTGATGAATCATATTTGTGAAGATAAATATATTTTTTTGGGAATAGCATATATGTACTGATAAATCATATTTTTAAAAACAGTATAAACTATTATATATTCCTCTAATAAATCATAGTATATATAATAATCTATGGGTTTTTTTGTGTGATACATATGAATAATCATATTAGTCATATTTTGTGTATTTGTTTCAGTATTGCATATATGTATTGTTATTTAATATGTTGTGTTAAGCAACTTTTTGCAATTTATATTTTTTTGTGTGTGTAGGTCTCACAATGTTGATTTACTAAAGCAGTCTGTGGTGTTTTTTGTGTGTCCAGAAAGCATGTCACATGCTCAAACTATGGTGTTAAAGGTCATCATAACAAAGCTACGTACAATGTTATTCGTTTGTACACATGAGATTAACTTTCGTATTTTTTAGTACTCTTTCCTGGGTAACAGTGTATATCTTTTAGTGACATAGTACTTTGAACTTAGTGGAAATTGTTCACTATTATTAAGTTTCAACACTATTAAGTTTCAACGTTATATTTTTTTTTGCAGTACAACTATTATGTACTCTTTATTTTTTTCAGGAACAAAGTACTATGTACTCAGTTGAAGAGATTTTTTTTAGATTTATATTAAAAGATTAAGGTTTTAGCATTATTAAGTTTGAGAATTTAAAATTTTAGGTTTTTTTGTACATGTTTTATACGGTACAGGTATTACGTACTCTTTATTTTTTTTAGGAACTAAGTACTTTGTACTCAGTGAATAGATTATTCATTTTTTTCATAGTCAGTATTATGTTCTTAATACATATCAATACCTACTTTCAGAATAGTACATATCAATATGTATTGTTAGAATATGAATCTGTGGGTTCAGAGTTTCAGGGATAAGGGGTTTCGGGTTCAGGTTTTCATGGTTAAGGGTTTAGGGTTCAGGGTTTCAGGGTTAAGGGTTCATAGGGTCCAGGGTTAACGATATCAATATGTACTTCCTAGCACATATCAATATGAAGCAAAATAAAAATCAAAAAAATAAACACGCAATACAGCTATTATGTACTCTTTTATTTTTTCAGGAACAAAGTATTACGTACTCAGTTGAAGAGATTATTTTTTAGATTAATATTAAGAGTTTAAGGTTTTAACATTATTAAGTTTGTGAATTATAATTATTAGTACAGGTTTTTTACAGTACAGGTATTATGTACTCTTTATATTTTTTTCTGGGACAAAGTAACATGTACTCATTGAAAATCACTTTTTTTATGTTGATTATTATGTTCTCAGTATGTTTTGTCAATGTTTTTAATGGAATACACAACAAACACCACAAATTACTGCACATTTACAGATTAGGTAGAGAAACAAACACCATATATTCATATATAATTGTTCGAACTGCACATACAACAAAACTACTAAAACAACTAAAAACTATAACTAGTAACTCACCAATGTGTTATAAGATCATTTTTATCATGCTAATAAATACTGCTAATTCAAAATAAGATCAAGTTTTTTCAGTGTAGCTGATATGTATTGTCAGATATGAGGATAACATTATGTTCATTAGTTGGTTTCCAACTCTGCTCAGGAGGAGTTGTTGAAAGCATCTTGCAATCTAAAGAAACCCTTTTCTTCTGCATCTTTTCTTTGAGTTATTCGTAATCTCCCAAACTCTTGTGGACTCGAAGTATGGGAGATATATACTAGTTGATCATTGTGTCTGAAACAAAGAAAATCCCATATGCAAGCATAAACAATGGGTTTTCACCAGTATGGGAGATATGTACTGCAAATTCATAACGTCTAAAACAAAAGACAATCATATATGCAAGTGTAAACTAGGATTTTCCCCAATATGGGAGATATGTACTGATAAATTATAAAGTCAGAAGCCAAGACAATCACATGTTCAAGCATAAACAATGTTTTTCACAAGTATGAGAGATATGTCCTGCAAATTCACAATGTCTAGAACAAAGACAAGCAAAGTAAACTATTATATATCAAAAGAAACCATCATATATGCAGCAATTGACCATATTAGCCAAAATTAACTAGGTTTTTTTTCAGTACAAAAAATATGTACTGCTGATTTATATTGTTAAAAGCAAAAGAAACTATCATTTATGCACCGGTGGATCATATTATCCAAAATAAATTAGGTTTTTACAGTACGACGGATATGTGATGCTAATTCGCACTATCAAAAGCAAAAGAAACTATTATATATATGCACCAATTGATCATATTAGTAAAAATAAACTAATATTTTTTAGTACAACATATATGTACTGGTAATTTATACTGTCAAAAGTAAAAGAAAATATTATATATGCACCAATGGAACATATTAGCCAAAATAAACAAGGTCTTTTTCAATACAACATATATGTAATGCTGATTCGAACTGTCAAAAGCAAAAGAAACTATTATATATGCATTGATTGATCATATTGGTCAAAATAAACTAGGATTTTTCTAGTACGACAGATATGTACTGCTGATTCGAATTTTCAAAAGAAAAAGAAACTATTATATTTGCATTGATGCATCATATTGGTCAAAATAAACTAGTTTTTTTTTCAGTAAGACAGATACGTACTGCTGATTTATACCTTTTGCTACTACTTTTGTTACAGATGTACATGTAGATCTCTTCTCTAACTGCTCAAATTACAAAAACACATCAAATAAACTAGGTTTTTTTATATATATGGATAAACTAGGGTTTTTAATGATTTTGTATGATTTCTTCACTATAGATCTAGGTTTTGATGATTTCAATTAATCTAGCTAGGGTAATATCATCATTATCTAATAATGATCTGGTTATTTTATTTTCGTGATCAAAAAGAAAAAGATGAAGAGGGAAAAAGGACAAATCGAGAGGGGAAAAACGAAGAAATGAGAGAAAATGTGTTTTTGTTCACACATTGGAAAGTGAGTAGCTAGATCATTTCCATGTTTTTATTTATTTTGGACCTCCGGATAAATAAAAAATTCGGTTGGAACCTACTATAAATACTTATATGGGCTTAGGACCAAATATTAAATTTCCCTGAATATATCTTATTTTACACCCTACAAGTTAATTAGATTTATACACTCCAAACTTTGTAAAACTCACTATAATTGTATTTACACATTAATCGCATTTTTTACCCCCTACTTACACCAGTTGATATAGTGTGATGTATTTGACTCACGTAAGATTAAATTTTAGCTATCTGGATTGAATTTTTTCGTATTAGACATTAGTTGTCTAGATTTCCTCGACTTTTAAAAAACTTAACTTGGGTTAGGTTGTTGAATAGTTATGCTTACAAAAGGGTATTATGGACTTAATTCCTTCTTATTTAATGAGAACTTTAAAATCTTATATCCATAGATGAGAAATTTAAATTCCCAAATTAACATTGGAAAGAACAGGTAAATAATGTGGCATTTTTACTTGAGTTCCTAATAGTGTGGCATAATGCCAAATTTATCCTTAATATTGTGGTAGTTTTGCAATTCTCCCAGAAGAGGTTGCATTATCTTTCTATTTGCTTGATATAGATAGAAATAATTCTCACTAGCAAAGAAGTTGTTGGGCAAAGATAATTCCTTAACTATCTAACTCAAAACTAGTAGCTTAATGTTGTCTCAGTTTTGTCAATCTTCAACCTAAAAATGGATTTGAAACTAGACCATTCCAAATAGAATAAATACCAAAATTTGGATATAAATATGTATAAAATTTCATAATTTTACAATATTGTAGACGACAGTAATGTCAAAAAGTTTAAGCAGAAAAGTTTAACACATAAATAAAACTTAGATACTCTAAGTTGCTTAGTTGCTTAGCTGCACATTCATTTTGCATTGATTTATTCAAGTTGTATAGGATCGGTCAACTCGACCTACATATAAGTGTAGGTAGTCTTTGAAAATTTCATCATCATCTTGTAAATAATTGCAATCGTTCGTTTTAAACTAGGAATCTCTAGTAAACACGGAAAATTCGCTATAGATTATACACTTATATAACATAAGAAGTGTTTGCAACTGCATAAAACTGAAATAACTTAGTACGCTACAACGAAGCACACAACATTTATACCTAGGTTGCTTAGTCATTAAGCTATCTGTATCGACACTTGGCGTCCAATTAAAATCCGAAGTAACTTAGTAAGTTACTATATATATATATAACGATACACTGACATGGTTAGAATGACATTATCTTGTTATTTTATTACCATTTTTCTTATAAAACCCAAATGAAAATGAATTTAGAACTAATTTTTTGGTTACGTGTTTTTCTTATAAGCCTCTACATTTCTACCAAAAATAGGCGTATTCCGAGAGTATAAGACCACCATCTACCACTTTGAAAATCAGTCGTTGAAATTATATTTTATGCATGGTGACGTTTCGTATCTCCAAATGCGCTCATTTTCGGCAGGAATGTATAGCTTTATAAGAAAACCACGTAACCAAAAAACAAGAAAAAAGGAAGAAGAGTCCAACTCGGTTAGTAAGGCCCCTAGTTAAAGGCGCCCTTTTTTGAATGAGAGTTTCCCTTTTGAAGCTTAGCTTTCTTCTCTGAAAAGCCTCTCTGAAAGAAGGAAAGTTTGTTGAGTCAGCTTCAATGTCTAATGGAATGGAAGCAGAGATGCTACCTTTGCCGTCAGCGGAAAGCAAGTCCATTTCACTTCAGTCTACTTTAATCAAGACGCTTTTGTATGGTACAAGTTGGTGATTTATTGAATTTGCTTCATTAATAGGCTCGTGCTTCGACTTTGATCGTTATGGCTTGGTACCAAGATCGAGTGCTAGGCAAGCGTACTTAATTTTAACATTCGGCACAGTAACAATGAAAATGGCTCCCTTTTTAGTAAGATTATATGAGCAAATGCCTGAACCAAAATATGTTATTGCTATGGGAGCCTGCACTATTACAGGAGGGATGTTCAGTACTGATTCTTATAGTACTGTTCGAGGAGTTGATAAGCTAATTCTTGTGGAGTGGATGCACAGGTGAGTCGAGTGAGGGGGAAATAAGAGGTATATATCTATATAAGTACGCCTCCCAGAAATGTTGCTTTCTGAGCCTTTGTTCTTAGATGGACCAGTGTTTCTCTTCAAGAGTTTTTTTCGCAACATAAAGTGCACTCAAGGGGGGAACAAAAAGTAAGGAAGTAAACAACCTGCTGAATTCTGACCTCTAGGGAATGGATTTATCCTCGCTGGTATATATTCTTTCACTAGGAGCGTTTCACTCACATTATTACAGAATACATCTCTTTCTTCAAGAAACTGAACTTTTGACTAACGCCTTACCTTGAATCAAACTTCGAAGCGGCACCTCTGGAAAGGAATTTACCTTGGCCCGCAGGTCGCCCGAGATAATCTTACTAATTACGCGCCTTTGTTTTCTGCTTCGCCGGGAAGGTGGTTGCCACTTCTTTATTCTAGCAGTTGTCGATGGGATCTTAGGAATAAAAGTGGGAACGAATGGAGCTTAGCTTATAGGACTGTGTTGACTGAAGCTCTCTTTCTCCATCTAATCTTGATTTGCTGTAAACAGACGATAGTCTCAATTGGCTTATTCGATGCGAACTCTCTTTATTTTTTAGTTAACCCAATCGAAATCAGATGATGCAAGGATCGGATTTGATAATTAACCCGATCGAGTTCACCTATTTCTTTCTTCTATATTAGCTTCTTTCTTCCAACGTCCAACGGGGTTCACTTTGCTCGCCTAAGAAAGAAGGAGTTGTGGTACTTTTTGGATCAATTGCTGAGGAGCAGACGATCTTGGCTTATAGAGATATACATTTTATCTTGTTATCGCTTTTTAGTTTCTTGCTCTGGTTTCAGTTCCATATGGGGATGAACCCAATCCTATCGTTTATGGTATTTTGGGCGGGCATCTCCCGAAATCAGCATTCCCAAGAAGCAAAATATTGAGAGTCCAGGCGGAAAAGTCGATTCCTTGAAAGAATGAAGAGGAAGAATGTTTCCATTCCCTCTTGCTTGTCCTATGCCACTTATTAAGTGAAGGATAATTTTTTCCAACGACATCGGTTTTTAAAACCATCTTTCTCATGGCCTCTTCATGTATGTAGATAAGATGGACATTCTATTTGACCGGACTACTTGCTAAGACTTCCTCTCATTCTATTGCCCTTCTCCTTTCAGTCGAGTCTCTAAAGAGCTTCTCGAAATGGGCTCTTGCTTTGATTAGCACAGAATTTGGTTTGACTTCATCGTCCAGCTAGGAAGGAAGCCCTGGAGTCAAAAGAAGGTAGGAACTCTAACCTGTCCGAAGCTTCTTCAGCCAAAAACAATACACAAGTAGGGCATGCACTATGACCAAGCTGTGTTACCTTCCCGTTTGGGCTAAATGGGGTTCTACCGGGAAACCATAGATTTTTTTAGTTTTCGCCATTGATTACTGGTCGAGCCGATGGAATGGAATGAGATAAGAATTTCTGGAGATCTTTCCTCTCCATGATCATTTGTTTTTTTGTTTCCACAGCCCAATAGATTAGCGAAAGCAGTGAAAGTTGGCTCCTCGCGTTCTTTTTCTTGAGAGAAGGAAGTTTGAAAAAAGAGAGTCTAGTACAGAGTGAGTGGTCCTCGGGTCAAATCACAGGTATAACCATAAGTCAGGAGTCGGCGGAGATCATATTCACTCTGGTACCGTAGTAGGTAAACTGGAAGGGGAAAGGGAAATAACCTTGGGTTTTAGTCCCAATGTAACTACCAAACCTACCCACTAGCACTAGTAGTTCATTCATTGAAACTTTCAGTACTCCGCGAAGGTCCCCAATGCATTCTTCTTCTTATCAACTGGAACTCATAGGGAATAAAATGGATTTATGGATGGAATCAAATATGCAGTATTTACAGACAAAAGTATTCGGTTATTGGGGAACAATCAATATACTTCTAATGTCGAATCAGGATCAACTAGGACAAAAATAAAGCATTGGGTCGAACTCTTCTTTGGTGTCAAGGTAATAGCTATGAATAGCCATCGACTCTCGGTAAAGGGTAGAAGAATGGGACCTATGGGACATACAATGCATTATAAACGTATGATCATTACCCTTCAACCGGGTTATTCTATTCCACCTCTTAGAAAGAAAAGAACTTACAAAATACTTAATAACACGACGATACATTTATACAAAACTTCTACTCCGAGCATACGCAATGGGGTCGTAGACAGTCAAGTGAAATCCAATTCACAAAATAATTTGATCTCTGGACTGCGTCATTGTGGTAAAGGTCGTAATGCCACCAGCACTAGCAAAAGTGTTGTTAGTGAATATCTTAGCAAGGCCTCTACTAAAAGGTATTATATAAAGATGATAGCTCAAAGTTTACTCAGTTGACAAGAGATCTCATAATTTAATGTAAACCTTTCCTCCCAATTCAAGGTCTGGAAAGAGTTGTCGACTGCCATGTGCAAACGTCTCCTAAGCGCTTCCTTTGTCTTCCTGTGCTTGCCCCTTCCTGTGGGATTTACCTGTGTGTAGCAAAAACCCTTCCTAATCTCTTCCTTTGTTTTTCTATGTTTTCGTACCACTTGATTCATACTGAAACACGCCCATCTCGTTAACCTCTTGTTTGGAAAGGCACATCCAGATGGATACAAATGCGGATAATGCTCCCCGATGATCCCAGAAACACTCTGCGGATGACCTTCAGTTTATATTCCCGAAAGCCTAATTAGGTTAGTGTTAGTCTGCCGTCCCATGGATAATTCACTGATCGATCAGGACCCCCCTTTTCCAGGATTTACAGTAAATGAAAGAGTCCACATTCACATTCAAAAGGTACTCGGTAATCAAATGCGGCAGGATCCATCTGACCAGGTCATTAGAAGGGAGTGGGGATCAGAATTCATGCTTTCGCGTTTACATACACTGGTATCTCATACTAAGGAAGCAACACACGAAAGCGACTCAAGAGAGAGAGACGAACGCACTCGAACAATTAAGGCAGCTAGTATATATTCCCATCTATAGGATCTCTTGTTGACTCCTGCTTTGCAAGCATCTTTTTTTTTTTACTCCCCTCTTCCTCAGTCAGGCTTTGGATAACTAGCAAAGCAAATACAAGTATTAGTAGCATAGCAAAAAAGCGTGACTCGTCAATAAAAAATACACATGTCCAATGAAATGGTTCTTGCTATTTGCTCCAATTATGAATCATTTCATTGGTTAAACTAAATAACTAACCAAAATAGATAGACATTTCTCTTCGTCTGAAGTACATCTTTTTGATATATCTAAGGCATCCTCCGGATAATTAAAATCGAAGCAATTGGATGGTTTTGAGATACGGGAGATTTACTTCGTTATCGAGATTGGAATGGCTTTCTTTCTCGTCAAATGAGAGTTTACTTATTTATTCTCCGAGTCTCTAGAATAGCACATGTCTGACCCTTCTTAGGTGTTTTCCTCCCAAAGAACGAGGACTCTAACGAGGGAACCGGTGCAAAGCCTTCATCTTTGTCACTGGATATGTGCCGCAGCTTATTGGTTACAAAGAAACGAATCAATTGCTTTTGTTTTTGTAATTTCTTCCCTAGCAGAATGTGAGAGGTTACCCTTTGATTTACCAGAAGTCGAAGAAGAATTAGTAGCAGGTTATCAAACCGAATATTCATGTATCAAATTTGGTTTATTTTATGTTGCTTCCTACCTAAACTACTAGTTTCCTCATTATTTGTAACAGTTCTTTATTTAGGAGGTTGGAATCTTTCTCTTCCGTACATATTTCTTCCTCATTTTGAAATTAATAAAGTGGGTGGAGTCTTTGGAATGACAATTGGCCTATCCAATTTTGAGATCATCTCTATGTCACAGTTTCGTTTCATAAATAATTTATTTCAGACACAGGGGCTCTCGGGTTCAAGGACTCGACGTAAACGGAGAGGAAGAAAGCAGCCCTATCCTCTGTCCAACTGATCATTTCGCTGGCATCTCGCATTCACGCTCACGTTTGACTGTTTGCTCCACATGTCCCAGATGAGATGGGTGTGTTACCTCACAAAAGAGGGTGATGGTTTGGTGGTAGTACTATTTGCTTCTAATTTATTTTCATTTGGATTTTATAAGAAAAATAACGTAAAACTGTCAAGATAATATTATTTTAACTATGTCAACGGATCATTTTCTATATATATATATTATAATAACAGCAAACCAATAGCCCAATGGAGTAGAGTCTGGAGTAAGAAATTAGATGTTACGACTTCGAGCCTTATTTGAGCAATTTCCAACATTTTGGAGAAACAGGGAAATAAGGGTAAAGATGGATCACTGGGCCTTCAAAAAGGTTGTTAATAATCCCAATAACAAATTGGTTTGTGTTGCGCGGAGATTATTGTGAATTTTAGTCTTAAGAAATGAAGAACACGTTATAACCGACAACATGAAAATTCAAAAATATCCTGTCCATCATAGCCGATTTTCTAATTTTTCCAGCCGGCTAATGTCGAAGAGCTAATTAACCGCAAATGGTGGTTTAATGATCGTGAATAAGGGGAAGATAAGAAAAATCGAAAGAAAATAGGTCACTGACTTGTACTGTTTTGAAAGGAGACTCTTGAAAGATTTTCATAGTTTTTAATTTCGATGATATTGGAAATGGGTATTACTTTATCAGCCCATTGTAAAATTCAGTGGTTTGCATCAAACACTAGCTAATTAAACAAAATAACTTGAAACTTTGTACGTAAGTGGGGGGTAAGCGATATATGTTCTTAAATACAATTGTGTTGACACGTTAATCGTATTGTTTACCCCCCATTTACACCGGTTGATATACATGCGATGTATTTGTTAATCTAGATTGAATTTTTTCATATTAGATATTAGTTGTCCAGATTTCCTCGAGTTTTAAAAACTTAGATTAACTTAAGTTGGGTTAGATTGTTAAATAATTAAGTTTAGGAAATGATACTATGGATTTAATGCCTTCTCATTTAATGAGAATTTTAAAATCTCATATCCCTAAATGAAAATTCAAATTCCCAAAATAACTTTGGACAAAACAGTTAAATAACGTGGCATTTTTACTTGAGTTGCTAATAGTGTGGCATAGTGCCAAATCTATCCTTACTAAGCGGTAGTTTTACAATTTTCCGTTAAGGACTTCTCACATGGTCAATGTAATTGTTTTTAACTAGGTACTATCGTAAAGATATTCTTTTGATATTTATTTATTATATTATAGAATAAATTTTTAAACATAAGGAGTATAACATTTTAATCTCCAAATTATAAATTTTTGTAATTTTTTACATATTCATGTGTCATTCATTTATTGAGAGACATATTTATTTTATTTTATTTTAAACAATTTTATTAATAAAATGGTAACTAGGATGGAAAGACATTCTCAATATAAGCTTCTAGTTTTAGTTTTAGAGGTTCACATGGAGAATGTCTTCCTAAAACTATGTTGTATCATCTTGACATTAATTATAGAATTAGGGTTAGAAAAATATTTTTAAGAAAATAGATGTATATTCTATGTGGATTAAAACTTTTTCTCTACACATAATTCATGGGAGAAACTCTAAGAGATTGTATTATCTTTACATATAGATAAAAATAATTTTCACTACCAAGGCAGTTGTTTGGCAAAGATAATCCCTTAACTTTGGATTCAAAACTAATGTTTTAATATTGTCTCATTCTTGTCAAGCTTCAATCTAAAAATAGATTTAAAATTAGACCTTACACATACCAAATTTGGATATAATAGATGCCAATACTTATAAAATTTCATAATTTCACATTATTGTAGATGACTGTAATGCCAAAAAAATTACGCAGGAAAATTCAACACACAAATAAAACTTGAAAACTCTAAGGCCTAAGCTGCTTAGATGCAGGTTCATTTTGCATTGATTTATTCAAGTAGTAAAGCCTCGGGCCACTCGACCAACATACAAGCTTTTGTAATCTCGGAAAATTTCATCATCATCGTGTAATAATTGCAATTTTTTGTTTTAAACTAGTAGTCTCTGGTAAACAGGGGTCTTCGCTATTCGAAGTTGTTATACATCTATGAGATTACACTTTTTTACACTCTCGTGTAGCATCCATCTGAGCGTTAAATATGGAATGGTAAACTTTTTAGGTCCCATAATGGATTTGATCTGAATGTTATCGACCAGTATCTTTACAGCATGTAGGTTGGGTGTTTTTTTTGGTGTATAAAACCGATTGATAGGTAGCATTATAAACCTTACATAACGGAAGAAGTGTTCGGAAGTTGGACGGCCAAATTGAACTCAACGAGACGTCTACCTGACCTTAGCAAGGGTAGATACCTTGTGTGTGGTGGGTCCTCTCTGTCAGAAAGGCCTTTGGATCCCAATAGATATGCGTCACACTATACGTGGACCACCAAGCTCCCCATCTCTCTCGTAGTCTCGAACTATTATTACTCGTTAGTTCTTCCCGCGATCACTTCTCACACACTCTCTTTAGATTTCTTACATTCTCTGGATCGAAAATGGCATGGCTAGCAAGATCTCTGGCAAATTCTCTGAAACTCGACGATGATGATGATAACAACCAAGATAATAATAATAACAATCAGATTGAATCACCAGCAGAAACAACTACTGGAGGGCAAGGAGGAGGTGTGAAAGAAGATCTATCAGAAATTACAAGAACCTTTACTCGTCAACTATGGGGTGTTGCCTCTTTCCTTGCTCCTCCTTCTTCTTCTTCTTCACCTACTCCACGAGATACTTGGATTTCAGATTCCAGTAATCCTGAATCTCCCGATTCAGAAACCTCTGATTCAGGGAAAATTGCTGGAATCAGAAGTGATTTCGCAGAGATCGGTGGGAGATTTAAGACAGGGATATCAAAATTGTCGAATCATAAAGCTGTTAGTGAGATCTCTAAGATTGCTTCAAATTTCCTTCCATTTGGTTCTTCTGATGATGATTCGGTTGGAGGTGGAGGTGGTGCTGCTGTTGGTGTTACGGATGATGTGTTAGCTTTTGCTAGGAATATTGCTATGCATCCAGAGACTTGGTTGGATTTCCCTCTTGATGATGATGAAGATTCGGATGGTATATATATATATGTACTCTTTTTGTTTTGATTTGGGGATTTTATGGTTGATTTTGAATGGATTAGGTTTAAATTATCATAGTATGAATTTGATTTTGTATTGTTTCTATTGTAGATTTTGATATGTCAGATGCACAGCAAGAGCATGCTTTGGCGGTGATGAACCTTGCTCCAGAACTAGCAGCTCTGAGAATGGAGCTTTGCCCAGAGCACATTACTGATGGATACTTTTGGAAGATTTATTTTGTTCTTTTGCATTCTAGACTCAGTAAGCATGATGCTGAGCTTTTGTCAACGCCGCAGGTAACTTCTAGGTCTCATTTGTATAACAAATATTTTGACAAATGCTTAGCCTGTTTGAGCATCCATAGTAGGGAGTGCTATTTTTAACTGTATCCAATATAACGATGATATATGAGAACTTAGATGCTGAGAAGCATAACTTCTTGTCAAATGATGATCCACCAACCAAATAAATAGTGAGTTCATGGATTTTCTTACTTGTACCAGTCCTTAATACTTCACCACACACATGTCCGTTTACATGTACACTACCACTTATGAAACAACTTGCCGGTGTGCTTACTGGAATCAGGGATGTCTCTGGCAGAAAAATGCAACACAGCGCTTCAGCACCTAGGAATTATTCGATTGACGGATTGACCTAGCGCTTTAGCACCTAGGAGTTATTCGATTTATTTATTTTCCCGTCTATTTATACTTTTAGTTTGAAACCTTTCCTGGTATTTGGATATATTCCATAGTTAGGTCAATTTTCTTATCGACCCCTTTTCATGCACAGATAGCAGAAGCTAGAGCTATGTTGATGTACCAACCCCAGACAAAGCTGCAATCGGAGGATACCAAAGTAGAAGAGCAACAAACTGCCCCATATAATGTGCCGACTGACACAGCACCACTTGAAACATTTGCTTTTGAACCTAAAAGTTCTATGGAAATGGCAGATACTGAATTTGACAAACACCCTATTGTGATTAGGGATGTGCAACTCATCAATGAAACTATGGTTGAAGAACCAGTGGTGCAGAACAAGGATGAAGTGATTGGTGCCTCTAACGAGCAACTGGTACTGGTCAAGGATGAAGCAGTTAGTACCTCCGGGAAAGAAGTAGTATCAAGCAAGGATGAAAAGATTATTGACTCCAAGGAAGTAGTAGTATCGATGATGGATGAAGATGTCAGTAACTCCAAGGAAGTAGAAATATTGTGCAAGGATGAAGTGATCAGTGACTCCAAGAAAGAAGTAGTACCGGAGCAGGATAAAGTGATTAGTTCGGCCAAAGAAGTAGCACTGCAGCAAACGGATGAAGAAGATGGGGATGACTGGTTAGAAGAGGACAGTGCAGAAACTAATACCTTCAGCAACACTCCACTAGGTGATGACGAGGATGTATCATTCAGTGATCTTGAAGAGGATGATGACGAAACTGTAGAGAGTACAAAAACAGTTGGTGGACATTCCAGCAATTCCAAGAACAAGGATTCTGACGTTTGGCTCAATGTGGATGAGAAAGATGTGATATGAATAACATTGTTAAAACCATCATTATGTGTGATGCAGGCTCTTATCATTCCTATGTCATGACTGTTCTTTTCTTGGTGATCACTGATGTTTGTACATAAAGTGTGATTGCTCGAGCCGCACTTCTTTGGGCGCCCAACTGAATTTTAATTCTGTACAGGAGATCGATTTGCAATGCAACCTCTGGTCTCTGGTTATGTATTTGTTTATGAGAATGTTGCCTAGGCAAGAGTTCCCCCACCTCATGGATGGCATATAAATAAAAGGTGAAGTTCAAGTGGTTCTGATACTGCTCTCAGTACTGGTGTCTGGGATACTATCAAATGGTAAGTGTTTCAGTTATCACTGGTTTGTTATCATATGGTAAAATTCCAACCCCCATTGTACTTAAGAAAATGAAAGAAATTGTCATTTACTATCATTGTCAGTCAGATATACTGCTAGGTAAACACTCCATCCATGTTATGATCTGATAGTAGAATTTTGGAGGAATTCTTCATGTGATTCTAGTAGTACTTCATTTCTCTGCTATGATAATAACAATTCGAGTGGATTCTTTTAATGACACAGACTTATATTAAACACAGACTGGCCGCACACGCATTCCTTTCTATTATGTTTATGTGAGGTCCCTTCTGATTTGGGCGTCAGGCCCATTGCGCAGTTAGGATGAACCAGGGGCAATCTATGCGACCGGGTCGCATCAATGTCTTGCTTACTTTATATCAATCCTATTGCTAAATTGAGTTCTTGTACTTTCTGAAGATGGTTTACTTTATATCGATCCTATTGCTAAATCGAGTTCTTGTATTGTCACGGTCAAAAACAACCCCTGTTTAGTTAGAGACTGGGACACTACAGTTTATTTTATTGCTTTAGTATTATTTAATCACCCAGAGACTGTTTGACAATGGAAATGCTGTTTGGGTATGTGCTTTAGGTGAGACTTCTAACCATATGTGTCTATTGATAATATTGTTTAATAGCAGTGAACCTTTCTTACAACATATAAAACCCAAAGTCCAAACGACTTGCAGAAACTAACGTTATAACATTTACATCGTATATGTATACTACTTCCTCCATTTCAGGAAAAGAGTTACTATCAGTTTTTTAATTTGGTCTATTTTTAGGTCAAATTGAAAAAGTGATAGTAACTTTTTTCCTGAAACGGAGGTAGTATTATATATGTTGTTCAGGACAGATCACCGTTGCCTTCAAGCTGAACCGAAGTTGCTATGCGGATTTGATGTTGCCAGAGGCGTTCAAGCTGAACCGAAGTTACCTGAGAGTCGCTCAAACTGAGCCCACAACAGACTCCCCAAGGACAATTTTGCAGGCCTTTCCTCTACACCCCCACTGCAAGTACTACTGCTTCTATTGTTCTGGAAGTTTGAACCATAGCTGGGCCTTCCTGCTGAAAATGATTTATTGACCTCTAAAACTGTCGCTCCAATCTCACTTCTGACCAACTCCACACTCTTAGGATCTGCATGTATTCCTCTAGATGCATCTGTAACGTAGAATGACCCAATTGCCTTCTCGCCACGTGTACTGATTTCTGCCCTTGATACAGACAAACCATTCTCTCGGAACACCCTAGTAATGTCTGATAGCAATCCCACTCTGTTCTTAGTGCACACATCTAACTTCAATCCCTGTATCTAGAGAAAAACAAATCAGAAGCTGGCGAGAGAAAACAGGGCTTCTAGTTATCAGGATGATAATTATAGGCGTAGGTTCGATTGATAAAATGTGCAGTAGATGAATATACAGTTGGGTAGACATACATGGGAGACCCTGCGTTCCACAGCTGCTACCAAGTACTGCCTGACCCTTTGTCTCTCCCTCTCGGAACCCAGAGTACAGCCATCTCTCTGCCTGATATAGTACTCCTGCTTCCCCACATCCATACACAAATCATTGTTAACCTCAATAAAAGCCTTCCTTCATGTTCATCTCATCAAAAAAATAATCAGTGTTTAGGCACGTTGAACACAAATACATACAAATCCATTTACATCTAATAATAGTACCTGGACAGCAAGGGAACCCCTAGAGCTTATGGCAGCATGAAACACCACGTACTCCAAATCTGTCAAAGTGCATACAGTATCGAATAACAGCTTGGGCCGGTCTTTACATCTCACATTCACCACCGAGTACCCTTTCTCCTTGCAGTTCTCTATAGACACTTCTGTCACTATACTATTACTGCCACTACGCCTAACATTCCCATTACCGCTACTACCACCGTCGTCCCCATTTTTGCTGCAGCTGATCTCATAATCCATATCTGCTTGCATCAGTTGATGTAATCGCCGTTCAGTGTGCACCCTAGCTGATGGCGGACCCTCTACCAGCCTCACCATCCTCCTTTCACCTTTGCCATGATGAGCCCCTACAACAATCTCAAGTTGTTCCTCCACATGGAGCAATCTTTCGGCATTTGTTATGGGTCCACCTCCTTTTGTTTCATCTTCCATGTACAATATAGTAGCTGCGCGTGTATTGTGGGTCCAGGCGACGACAGCAGCCACATTGCAGCCAAGCTCAGCTAATACAGCAGAGATTTCGGATAGTAAGCCAGGTCTATCTATTGCCGTCATCTCAAACACAGTGTAATCTGTTGATAGGTGCAGTGATCCCATTACACTTCCTATGCACGTTCTGTTGATGACCTCCTTCACTTTTGTTTTACCTCCCCTCTTTCCGCCACATAACGACTACATTTGTGGAAAGTTTTACAAACAAGAATAAGCACCCCCAAGATAATGAATACTAGTAGAAAGTAAGAGATTTCATTAATAGATGTACAAGAACAAACCTGCTGGATGTAATGGATGAGGGTATCGTCAGTTAGTTTGTGCCCAAGTTGGTCCGTCACGTGGAACACTGTCGTCACAGAAACTTTTGATTGTTAAGATAACAAACAACAAACAGTCCCCACCCACTAGCCCACCACATTAAGGTTAGGCTTGCAAGATTCCATAAGTAGCACAAGTACGTATGGGTTTCCAAAAAGAAAAATGTATTCTTTTTCTTCAGTTTAATTATTGGTTTCCAATTAATTTTGGTAAAAAATTTCCAATTAATTAATCAATAAAGTCGAATCTAATTATTTATTAGTGACTATGCAGATAAGGAGAGGAAAAGAAGAGCAGAAAGTAGTAGGGAGGGAAGGAGGGAAACTTGCCGTCCATAAACCAACCACCATCCGAGGAGATGTAAGATTTGGGGATAAGGAGATCAAGATCCGTGAGAACTTGGACCATCTCTAGTAGTATTCCGTGTTTGTTTGCGCTGTCTACCTGTTTATTGATTGATCAGTTGAGCCCACCATTAGACCTTTTTTGTTTATCATCAATCAAACTGATATTACTCATTCAGCCATGATATATTCAAAAAATAAAAATAATCTATATGTTAAATCAAATAGAATTATTATAAGATAAAAATGTATTGAGCTGATAGGTTCATATCGACCCAAAAGATATATTACTTTAACATGGGTCAATTAATCAGCTGAATTTTCAATTTCGATTGCTCATATAATAAAACGGATGTTTCACTGTTTGCTCATCAAACTCAAATTATTAGGAGAGACATACGACTAAGGTTTGACCAATATGTGTATCACTGAATGTTATTTGGACAGGGTTGATATAAATAAAGATAGTCAGAATCTGAACTCTAATCAATTCTCTTCCAATCTCTCTCTCTTTTAAATGTTTGCAGAACAATAAAACACAACAGAAAACAGTGGCATGTTACCTCTGCTCATAATTCACAACCCTAAAACAGAAAAGTAAACTATTTGTTTTTATCTTGTTCGTTAAATTAGCCAAAAATGGTACGTGTCTTTTGTTGATGATATCATTAGCCAGAAAACCAAGCTACAAAAATCTAAAACATATCTAACGAGATTATCTTGTTTAATCAGAAAAATCTCTACCAATCTTATATGAGTCATGATCCCGCCTTTCAAGAACCATGTGGCTCATGTCATCACTCTAGCTAACCTAGCTTCCGTGACTATTCTGGCTTATTTCTAGCAAGTAGCAACAAGATAATCGCCATTTTAGCTAATAAACTAATACCAGATTTTTTGTAAATATTACTTGGTATCTTCGTTTATAGAATAGAATCTGAATATGATATACTAAAATCTTTCATAATTCATAGTAAATACGGGCGTACCTTCACAAGTGTACAATCCTTACATGTTTCATTATCTACGCAAACACTAAACACAAAAGAAGATATATTAATTACCCAAATGACCCAATGATCCAAAATGAGACTCTTAAGTTGAATATCTTGATCAAGAAGTATGTACCTTGGAGGATGCATTCTTTCAATCAAAGATTCATAATCTGGATCAAAATATGGCTTATACCCAGTAGTACTCTCCATCTGCTTCTTTATTTGCGCGGTGTCTTCTTCTCCACAATCAACTCTACACCCAAAGAAAGAAGAAGTAAATGTTAGAATGAATCAAACCCTTTCGATATGGAGAGAGATGACATTTATACTAATTGAAAAAATGGATTGTATTAGTTAGTTGGAGAAGAAAATTAAACACGTCTTGTGAAGAAGAAGAAGAAGAAGAAGAAGAAGGGTTGGGATAAGTACTTCTTCTTCGTCTTTCTTGTTTTTCAAGGGGGGCAGCAATTAATATCAAGCATATATACATCAAGTTTAGATGTTTATCATTAATACCTGTCAAGCGTGTGTTGGTTTATTCTAACGCCGCCTTATGGATTTTCTGGTCCCACTATCTCTTCATCTGTTTCTAGTTTGACCCTAAATGGGTTGTTTTCCAACCCTACGATTGAGAACATTAATCAAACGGTTAATAATCACTGCACAGATTCAATTTTTATTATTTTTTTATTAATGAAAAGAAAAATAAAAAAATTGTATGCGGCAAACGGGAAAGAAACTAAACGACAGTGGATCTGGCGTGGAGACACACCAGGAAGGAACAGAGAAAACACACCTTCTTCTTCTTCTACTTTTCCCTTTTTAATAAAACATCACTCACTAAATCTCTTTTAGAGTTTTTAATTAACCCTTTTACAAATTCGATAGTGAAATTCTATCAATTTTTTTTTAATTTAATGATTTAATCAAACAGTAATAAATATGAAAATTTGGCAAAGAAAAACAGACAAGAGACAGATACTCCTCCCTTCTCTATCACGAATTTTAACCCAAAAAAATAATAATACGGAATCAAAATGAGATCCACATACTGAGATATCAGATGTTTCTATGTTTACCTCTCCTTTTATCTCTTTCTCTCTCACTCACTTTTGACTGATCTTTTTCAAGAAATGATTCCTTTGATTGAGAAAAATGAACAGAAAGAATAAAATTTATAAATCAATAAAACAGTAAAAAACAATGTATTTGTTAATATAGAAAGAAATAGGATCAGATCTTATTAATGAAAAAAAATTAAAAAAAAATTGTTTTTTACTCAATTAAATCCCGCATATGTCGAAAACGCATGCAGATTCATCGAATTTACCCAGAAACTATGATAATTCCGTTCCTCAGAACGGGAATTTGCCAGCAAATCAAAATGTATATAGTAAAATCCCAAAACGAGGCAATTATAATGTTCACAAACAAAAAAAAAGGAAAATGAAATTGAATTACGAAGCTAAAGATCTCGAGACGTATATACCTTTATTATTCAGTTTCGCTGGAAAATTCATATAACCTCTATCTCTCTGAAAGAAGAAGCTATTTTATTAGTAAAAAACGCTGCAAGTTCTAGGGTTACTCTGCAGCGTTTCGCAAACCCTAGAAAGACAGAGAGATTCAGAGACAAAAAAGAAAGAAAGAAAGAGTTTTTGAGAAGAAGAAGAGGAAGAGGAGGGAGGGGTGCGAGAATAATGGCGGGTCAAGATAACAGAAACACGGACCCGTTTTTTATTCGGAATCAGAAGTAGGGCTTTACAGGAACCGACCGGAACCGTACCCTAAAAAAACCGAACCGAAAGTACAAGGTACAGGATACGGTTACAAAAAATGGGAACCGAGTACAACCGAATACAAGGTACAGGTACTACCCCTGTACCCTATATCTGTACCTCCCCATGATCTTTTACAAAGTTAGTTACTAAAACCTATTGTTCTTGATCTTTTATATGATTATATACTAGATGATAACTCTAATGTTGAGGAATGTAATGTGATTTTTTTTTCTTTTTTTTTTCTTTTCTTTATTAGTTATCAATTTAATCTTTAACATAATATTTATTTTTTAATGGATGTTGCAGAGTTATTGAGTCCTATGTCAGCGCTAGAATCTTTTGATCCTTGAAGTTCATTAGATTCATTTCATCGAAATCTTTACTTTCTTGAATCTCATTATGAAACCCTTAAAACCTTTACATTCTAACTTTATATTGGTTATTCTTCTGTTTTGTGTTTATTTGATGGAAGTTAATACTGTATATATTTCGTAATGAGATTGGAATGCTAGCAACACTTAAACTTTCTATCTCTTTTACTTCAACAATTTACATTTATATTTAAATTTTAGATGCAAAAAAAAAGAAAAAAAGGATACAGGTACGTACCCGAAACCGAACCCAAAATACAGGATACAAGAACTGAACCCAGGGTATAGATGCAAAATTTAAAAACCGATCATGGGGAGGTACAGGTACAGGGTTCCACCAAGAACCGAACCGAATCGACCTTTGTGCACCCCTAATCAGAAGGGAAGGAAGGACAGTAGAATACTCCTCCAAGCTAAGGTATACTGGTGGTGTATTTTAGTAAAAACGAATTCCTTTCTTAATAATTTTAATAAGAATTATTATATGCCACATCAGCTTAATAGAATCCACGTGGAAGTGTCGGATCTTGTCCCACTGCGGCAGTTCGTCACCACGTGTTGTTGGACGAAGAAGTAAGCATCTATATTTCTTGGTTTTGAGGGGTATAATTGTCTTTCGATTGTAATGTTTGGTGGTGTTTTTTTCGTTTTAGGCGAAACAATTGGCGCCTGTCAGAATGATTAGGTCCCTAGTCTCCTAGCGGCCACGGCCACTGAGTCAATGAAACTCTTTAGAGATCGGAGTAGATTGTTTTTTCTTTTCACATTATTACTTGGGTGATTTCTTGTTTCTGTGAGTGTGAAAAATCTGATCCTCTAGTTGCTCTCTGTTTTTTTCTTTCTGACCTTGTCTTTTATGGGTACTGTATTAAACTATTCTCTGATCTTTGATTCCTTCCTTTCAGCTACAATGACCGCAGAAACTTGGATCTCTGACGTGACTCAGCTTTACTGGCGGATGAGTGGTGATGGCAGCCGTGAGGGGATGGAGAATGCACTTCTCCAAGTTCGTTAGAGGAACGCCTCTACCATATTCAGGAACCCGTGTGTCTCAAGTGCAACCAAGGGAAAGCTAAACAGTATTTTCATGATGATAAGAAGATTGAAAATACTATTTATAAAAGTAAAACAAAAGACATTGCAATTGTCCATTGAAAATTATCGTTTCATCTCCCATTTTCCATTTTGAATTTTTATTTGGCAAAACATCTATTTGAGGTGGTGGAGAAAACTGAAAAGTATTATTGGATGCACATTCAGATATCAATGGAAGGGTCGTTGTTATTTTCATTTTTAAGAGCTTGAGTTTTGTAAAAGTTTGTCATTTGAAAACGACAACAACTAAGTTTCTTCTCAACCTGTTTGTATCCTGGCGCCTGCACATTGCGTATGTGCCTTCTAATTTAATGGCATACTTAACTCAGTTTAGTTAGTAGATTGGCTTTATCATACACAGCTTCACTGTCTTTTACTCTTTTTTTTAAAAAAAATCTTGTCATTGTTTTATGGGTGTACAACAAAATTAGTTATCTTTTGGGATGTCTGTGCCAAAAGAGTACTATGTGGGTCCAGTGAAATCAAATACGGACACTCCTGTAATGTCTGCAAACTCTGCACACGGAGCCAAAACCACCACCAGGACTTACCAACAACAACACACCCAAACTAGAAACTATACAAACAACATTTTTTCCCGCTCACCAAATATGGAACTCTTGTCTTTTCCTTCAGTCCCCCTCAATATCCTGTGTGTGTTCAAAGGAGGCGCTTCATTCCATAAAACCCTCGCCTAGTTTTCTCATTCTAGCTTTAGAGATCTAGAAAGATGGGTAGAGCAAAGCTAGAGATAAAGTATATCGAAAGCTCATCTAATAGACAAGTAACTTACTCAAAGAGAAGGTCAGGGCTTATGAAGAAAGCTAATGAACTAACCATTCTTTGTGATGCTAAAGTCTGTCTCATCATGTTTTCTAATACTGGAAAACTTCATGAGTATGTCAGTCCTTCAACTACGTAAGGCACATTCATTCACTCACAAACTGCTCATTGTTGCATTACCAACAATATCTATGTATCTGATTTTGGTTTTGTTTTTGTTTAGGTTGAAGGAGATTTTTGGTAGGTATCAAAGGGAGACTTGTATAGATCTATGGGAAGCTGAATATGAGGTTGCATTAGTACTCTAATCTCTTTGTGTTTGTATGGTTTTTTAATTGATTAGTACTAGTTTGTTTATATGTGTGAGTCATAGTTTGTAATCGATTGCATAGGCGTTGCAAAAAGAATTGAAAACACAGCAGGAGATTGGCAGTAGACTAAAGAAAGAGATTAGGTAAATGATGGATGCATTTTACAAGTTCTTATTTCGACCCTTGCAGTATGGATTGCTCGCTGTTTCATTATGATTGATATTTACTACTTGGGGTATGGTTTTCAATAGGCAGAGGACTGTGAAAGACGACTTGGATGAATTTAACATCGAGGAACTGCGCAGTCTTGAGAAAGATTTGGATGCATCTTTGGAAGTCGTTCGCGAAAGGAAGGTAAATGTAATGTGATAAGAAGATCTGTTTGGTGCAATTTTAATTTTTGATATTCGTTTTTGTAGGGGTTTTTCTTAAATGTTATATGCCTCTAGTTGCAGTACATTTGGGGGACTGATTCTTGACTTCATCTCTTAATACCTCAGTTGTTCTGTTTTCACCAACAAAAGGATCTGACTACAGCTCAAATGTTATGAGTATTTGTGTTGGCGATAACAGAACAACTGAGGTTCTTGTTATGAATGATCTGACTATAGCGATAGCCAGTATAGCGGTTTTACTTATTCTTTCTGTATAAATATCTTGCTCATTTCCAGAAAATGTGTCATACTCGATAAAGCATATACGACATGTGATTTAACACCATAACCATCATCATCTGGCATAAGGGATATCTATGTTACTGCCCATTTTGTTAGACGTCAGCAACTTTGTGAAACCAATACACTATTGGTGTTCGTTCGTTCAGCTGTACATGTTTGTTTCGTTGATTTCGCCTAAAAAGTGAAGATTTTGATATGAATTTCCATCTAATATTCGCAGTTTATTCAATTGAAAATCGGGTTTTGGTTTGCCTGATGCATTGATAGCTTCTAGAATTGAAATTGGGAAATTGACTCATTGTGAACATGAATACTGCAATACCATTTTGCTAGAGTTATTGTTTGTACATACTTCGGATTCCCTTGCTTTTTCATTCAAATTCTCCATTTTTTGTGTTATAATAGAGAAACAATTTTTGGCATTTCACTCTAAGCTAACTAGTCTGATCTGACGTTATTGAGTAACAGGAACATGTTTTGATCAGTCGGACCAATATCCTCACCAAAAAAGTAAGTATAGCACCGAAATTTCCTTCTATTGTTCACTTCACTTCAACGACTCAAATCATTTTGCTCTGTTTTGCAGGTTAGATGCCTAGAGGAAGCACGCAAACGTCTCCTACGCTCAGTATATGTAAGTTTCAAACTCAACAATAATATATATGTTTTCACCAATAGGTCCTTCCGTTTCGAACTACAACGTGCAGGCTCAGTATTGTAACATCACTGGTGTGCTTGATTAAAAGTTCTAAATTGGTGAATTACATCTTTGTAGGATTGATCTTAGGTTAAAAAAGTGGAGCCAGAGTCTGTCTACTATCCAGTTCCTGCTGATAATGAAGGAGACCATTATCCTGCATATGCAAGTGTCGATCCATTTATGCTCTCCAGAGGTTTTCTTTTTGAACTTTAGCGTGGACGCTTAGTATGTGATTTAAATGATGCCATTGCTTTAAAAATCTAATTGAAAATTTATGTCCTTGTTTGATTGGTCTTAGGCTCAAAAACAGGAGCAAGAGTTTTTCAATGCAGTTCCTGCCAATAACGAACAAGATCAACAGCCTGACTATGGATCTGCGACAACATCAATGGCAAGACCGGCCATTGATGGTGGCGGTGGTAATTGTGAGAGTTCCAAAATGATGTTCCAACAGCTACAACCAAGCCACACCAATCTTTATGATGAAGCAGGAGGAGCATGGTGTCTGGTAGATATAAACTAATTTTCCTTTTATCTGAAACTTGATCAAGTGCGACTGCGATATGAGTAAAAGGCTTAAGCGTTGTTTAAGTTTAACAGCCAATTTTGTTCCCATCTTTTGCATTTCCATTACTATTTGTCAGAGTTGTTTTTGATTCAGCTTTAACGTTTGTTCAATTCAGTGTTCACTTACAGGATACATAGCCAGTGTTAGCATAAAAATGATTGGTGAACGTTAACACAAATTGATCTAGTAAAATTTTGAGACAGCACACCAAAACATCCTGTATGTCAGACTTCGCCCTAATCCATTGTCTAGTGAGCTTAACGAGACTAGGGCTTCAACAAAACTAGCTCAATGGTGGATTTCACAAGTTCGGCAATCTCTGAAAGCCTGTACTTCTAGATGTCAGTAAATTCTAATATCTGGTAGAATTTCTGAATATTTTACCAGCACCTGGTTGACATCTTGATGAGAAACTCAGGCTGGATTGCTTCAGTTACTTCGGATCAACCATCTCTACAACAAGTAACACTTTTCATAGGAAGTTCAAAATTTACAAGAACCAAGAAATGTTGGTACTCAAAACGAGTTATTAGCAGTAGATGTAAGCTAGAATGATCTTATACAAAGAGAATACTAAAGACTACAAGAAAATTATAAACACATTTCTATTTCTACCTTGAATACCAATTGTATTGAAGCTTATACTTTTCATCTGTTTTGCCAAAGAAAGATATCCTTTGTTATTCATAAGTACACAAACTCTAATCCAGCACTGATCGTCAGATCTATCTTTCACCTAGACGTACTGTTAACCGCAGATTAACTCCAATCATGACTATTGGTAGCTCATGTTGAGACGTAGAATTTTTTTCAAAATAAACACAAAAGCATCCCTTACATAGCTAGTGAAAGAATCTATGTAAGTTTCTGACAAGGAATGACAAAATCTAGTGAGTTGTGCAGCACAGGTTGTCAGTTGTTTTTATCAAGAGAACCAACCTTTCTTAGTGGTTGAACTTGTTGGCTCTTCTTTCTTTTCTCTCATTTCAATTCCCTGCTTTAAGGAGTCTAATCTTTTTCTGCAGAGAACCCATAACAAGTAAATTAGACGATCAACACTGACAAGCAAACGTTAAGTGAGGTCAAACCCAGCAAGAAAACTTAAAATGTCGATGGTCAAATAAATTGATGAGAATAATAATTACTTAGTGTCTTCAAGGCGTCCATGCAAACTCCATCTCTGACGAAACCCGTCCATGCCTTCAGCTCCACTTGCAAGAATCAGGCGCCTGTAAAAAGATTAGATTAAACCTGACACCAAATAAGATTCATAAACAAAATGTAAGTAAGAACGGTAAAGAATAAACTATGCTCTTCTGCCTCAGTGGGCAACTGATGGAACTATACTAATCAGCCGAGAGAGTTTAAGTTCAAAATTGAGATCCACAGGACTATAGCTTCTTTTAGAACGACATGTTAGCTACAAATTGTAGGATTGGCATAGAAAGAGAGTAGAGAGGATACACAAGAAAACTAGAATAGCTACATTGTATTAAGTTCGAAAAATATTTACATATACTTTACGCCTTTATATAGACGGCAATATACAAGATTTGTCCTATTTAAACTCCACTAAACGTTGCACGATAGCACAACTAACTCCTAGTTAACAGGAATTATAACCATGACTGATAAGACCCTAACGACTAGGACTAATAGTTACCTAAGCTAACTACTAAAAAACTACTCAGTAAACGGTATTATGTGGGTGCAGTACTCGCACACCATTAACCCAGGACCAGGTCCTAAGACTTCGTCTCACTGTATAGTTTGAGTTTAGTTCAAACTTCAACACAAATAGCACCGATATAACTGGAAATTTATGTCACAGTTCAACGAGTTGACTTTCACAGAGGGGTTTAACAGATTGTGTAGATAATAATTGCGCATTGTGGTGCATCAAATAGATACCTAAGAAGATCTTTGTCATCACATATCGTGTTTAAGAGATTTACCTCTCCAATGACGTGACCTCTGATTGAAGTTGAGTAGCTCTATCTTTGGCATCATCTAATGGCATTGACAACCCCAGTTTATGTTCACTCTCTCGAAGCCGTTGCCTCAGCACCTTATCCTAGAGAATAAATCCACACACCACACAAACCCATCTTAAAAATCTTCACTTTCATGTGAAATGAAAACCCCTCAGTGAAGCAATAATAAGATACTTAAAATCAAAAACATAAATCTCTCACCCGTTTATCGACACATTGTTTGTATATAACAATCTCATCTTGACAAAATGGTTCAATATCATTGATTTGCAAACCTAGAGAACACAATTTTGCAATAAGCCTTAAACCCTAAACCCCTAAAAATCAACATACTAATCAAGGAGTAGTTCAACAAAAAATTACATAGAAAAAAATTCCTGAGAATCCCATCACAAGTATCAACACCTTCAAGAACATGAGAAGCAATTTCTGGAGGTACGATAGGTGATGGTGGTCCTGTCATTAAATCATCACCTACCAAAATGTTTTCCTCCATTGATGGCTCTGAATCAACTGAAACAAAAACAAACCCAACAATATTATTATCAAATTTTGAACTATTTGTAAAGTAAAATTGAAAATCTGAAAAACAATTGAAAAACAATCTGATTTTTTATTTTATTTTTGAGAATTAGATGAAGAAATTCCGTTTTACCATCCATGGTTTCTCTGTATTTCCTCCCTCTAGTATAGTATACTTTCACAAGTATGATTGATTTCAAAACCCTAAGATGACTAGGGCACCAAAACTGGCCTGCTGAACTGAACTCTCTTTTCTTCTTGAGCCTCGGACAATAAACAGTACTGATTTTAGATATGCTCTATGCTATACCTTAGTGCATCAAACGGTTAGATGCACTAAGGTATAACTTTGGGCCGCATACCTCTTTTGGGTCACAGAAATATATTGGGTAAATTTTAGCCCGTCTTCCTAAGCAACTTTTGGGTCCTTGACTAAATTTAGAAAGGTTTAAGGTTTACTAATTCATCTGGGAATCTGATTGGAAAATATAATCTATATGAAGAGGCTCATCATGGGATATCTGGCATGCATCTCAGAGGGTTTGTGAGCGAGAAAGTTAAAGAGATTAACAATGGATGATGCAATTGATTCAGAACAACTCTGGTTAAAAACAAACTCATTCCTTCAAACTGATTTCGATTCAGAAACATACATATCAGAGCGAATAAGAACATTCGCACCTTTTGCTAAGTTCCAAACAGAACTTCAATCTCACCTATCATCGTTAAAAGCTGAGATAATGAAAGTAATTCTTAGTACTAAGTTAGCTGATAATAATGATTCTTCTATGTTAGTGCGTATGCGTGCACCTCTTCATAATAAGATTTCGATGTTTAGAGATAGTGTTAATTCTTCGCTATCTGCTTTGCAGAACGGTTTACGACAAAGGTCTGCAGCTTCTTCTGCTATAGAAGTTGCAGAACTTCTTCTTGATACATTTCATGTTATATCTAAGGTTGTTTATTGTCTGATTACCGAGCTTGAACGTGACTATCTTGATCATGTGCTTCAGCACCTTGGCGCGTGTCCATCTAAAGTGCATGATTCGATGAAGCATAGTATTTTACAAGGTGGAAAAGTAATGAAAGATGCAGTGTCTCAGATAATGCACACAATGACACGAATACTTGTTTTCAAATCTATGGATGATTTCTGCAGGCAGTTAATAGGAATAGCTGCTACTTACAGGAGGACTAATAAACCTGTGCCTGTAACGCATTCGCCCTTTATTTTTGGGGTTTTGCGTCCTCTGAAGTTGCTTCACCATTTTCAGGTTTTTCTTGAGGGAGAGCGAGCTAAGACATGCTTAAGTGCAGAAGCTATGAAAGAACTGCTCCATAGAGCCGCAAAAGATATTACTGGCCGTTATTACGAGCATGTTGCAGATGTTGTTAACGCGGCGAAGAAAGCAGAGTATGGGCATCAAAGAATTCGCCAGGATGCGCAAAGTGTCATTGATAAGATCTGTATGCAGTTGTTCCTTGATATTCAGGAGTATGGACGCAACCTTGAAGATCTTGGTGTCAACGCAGCCAACATTAATATGTATCGCTCCATGTTGATGGGTGTTGCCCCGGACATGCAATCGGCAATTTTCTAATCCAAATCCTATCAACTTCAAGTGCTTCCATCACAAACTGTCAGACGGATTCACATTTGATATGTATTCATTACCAAATACACAATAACCTCCATCAGATTTTTGTTCCATATCGAAACTGAGTGTGTGTTTTCTTTATATTGGGGTCTCGTATGAAATTGTGTTTATGTATAGCCATTCAAACAAATTGCAGGTTTAATATCGATTTTTAAACTGAAAACACCATAAAATCTTGGCCAGCATCACAAGCAATACCAGTTTGTTAATCAAACGAAAACATTCATTGATAGCAAAAGAGGGAAAAATCACCACAAAACAAAACCTCAAACTAAGATCAATGCCAAGGCAACATCCCTGACATTCAACTCAGATACAAAACTAATACAGCAAAAACACAGCTAACAGAATCTATAATAACTCCAGGATTACACATCGGAGTCACCAAATAAAAGCAGCAATACAGAAGAGAGTTTTCGATTTACATAACACAGAAAATTAAGGGGGGGAAAAAACTGAAATAGCGAACATGTTCCAGATATCTTTTTCATAAAAGGCTTACCTTTCTTGGACTATCGGCAGCTTTCATAGTCTTTTCAATCAATTTCTTTGCCCGTATGCTTCTAATCTGGACTCTCGCACTAGCACATTTATCCATCTTTATATATGGTTTCCTTGATCTCTTGATACCACTTACCTTTGATTTAATTGATTGTACTAAATTCTCCAGGCGACTAACCATCCCACTTCGAATTGGAAAGGTTTATTTTTGTCGATGAAGTCTTCTTCTTACTTCTTCGTCTTTTTACACACAGTTTCTAAAATTGTATATAGAGCTCAGAATCTTCAGGAAATAGAGAACAACTGAATTAAGAGAAACAGGTGGTCTGCTTTGATCTTCAAAACATCCACAGATTAACACTGTTTCATAAATTTTGCAGTTAAAAAACGAAAACTGAACCTAAACAAAACTAATTTACTGTCTAATTGGTGTTTAGGGGGGAAACAATAGGAACCTAACGAGCTTTCAGAAAATAGTTAGAGAAATAAAAGAATTTCACAGCTCAATGTGTATATGCTCTGTCAGAAGGTTTTAATATTGAATGAATGATCCTTAAAATATCAATTTGGGAGACTTAATAAAGGTTATGAAAAATAAAATATATATCAAAGCCTTGACTTTCCATTAACAAACCATAACAAATGATTTTTTTAATGCTAATATTCTCTTTGGGTATCTTTTAAACCTTCTCGTATCCGCGGGTGAAAACAACAGTTGTTGCTGCTAACTTGAGCTAGCACCGGTCTCCTTTGAGGCTGTTGTTGCTGCTACTGCTGCCTCTTCCTGAAGCTTTTTTGCCCAGTATTCCTCTAGTGGGGGGCCAAATATCGACTTACCGGAAACAACACCTATCCTGCAGAAATTAATGATCTGATTCAGAAACTTAATCAGTCGTTTTTTACATTTTGGATGAACTGACGAACCCTGAGAAATAGTTGAAAATGATAGCACATCAAATTTTGAGAGTGTTAGTCTGAAAAATATCAACCTCAGGTCATTAGGTAGTTTCATTCCCAGCCATTGTTTACCATATGAACTATGAACCCATTTCAACCATATCACAGCTCACCAGTACATTTTAATCCAGGTGAAGCACAGAAGTTTTGTTAGTGCATGAGATCGTCACTGTCAACAATTATTAAGTGAAATTTATAACTTATGGCTACTTGCATCATCAAAGACACAGCTACATTTTAGTCGCATATAAGTTTTCATTCAATAGTTGTTTTGTACAAATTTAATGTACAAACATATAAAATCAGATGGACCACACCACTAGCCTCGCTTGTTCTTCACGAAGAAGTAACCTGAATTTTAGGCTGCAAAGCTACACATCTTTACAAAAGGAGATGCGCGTTTCTGTAGGCCGTGTCTTCTCATAATGCAGTATAAATAAAAAGCAAGAATAACCAAAGCAAACTATCACACAAGAGGCCGGAACATGCTTGGACAGACTCAAATCTGGGATCTAGAGATGTATAACCTCTTATGTTACATGGCGACATTGCAATACATATTATTAGTCTAATCATTAAAAATGTCACTGCACTGATGCAACAAAGAGAATGATATACTTGAAGTTTAGAGACCTAAAGTGCTCATGCTAGTAAGTTCTGTCTCATAAGAAATTAAAGGTAGAAGTATGGGCAACCATGCCGGTTCAGGTTCAGGTTGATGGTCAGACAACCTTCACGTGATCCAAAATACTCAGATTCTCACATCAGCTGGTTAGCCATGAGTCCATGACAATCTGTGAAGTTGACAAATAAACTAGATTGAAAGATGATTCAATAATCCCACAAAGAAATGCAAATAAGACATCCTGTTAAATCAAATCCCTACAATGACAAACAAACAAAAAAATCTCAAGATGATAAATCATCTAACTTATCCACATGTTAGCTGCTTCCTCTTCTTTTTCTTCTTTAGTGAACCCATCACCAATTTCACAAAGTTTATCCCAAACATTCGTAGGAACAGAAAGAACTGATAATCTAGGTTGCTTGAACAACACAAACCCTTTTAAACCTTCTTCCACTTTCATCTCTTTTAGGTCCACAGGGTTATTCATGAAACCAACTTCTTTAACATCTACAGCTCCTTCTTTGTCTCCATCCTTATCCGTAAAATACCATTCTTTGATTACAGGTACAACACCCACGATTCTACGAGCATTAGTACCTGAATGATAAAAGAAACAAAGATCACCTAGTTTCATTGATTTCATATACTTTTGTGCTTGTTTATTTTTCACTCCAGCCCATTTTGATATTCCTCCATTTGCCGATTGATGTTCCCATGACCATTCTCCTGGTTCTGTCTTTAGTAACCAGAACTGCCTTTCCTTCTCCTCTCTTCACCCACCTTTCCCTCTCTTGTTTCATAAGCTGCACAAGATTTGACTCTTCCGCTACTCTGGAAATAAGCTTTAGGTCTGTCTTTAGTAATTTTCTCCCCGAGGGGGAATTTGGGGATTTCACCACCAAATTTAAGTTGTGAATCACCAGAGTCTTAAATAGACCTAATGACATGTTGGTCTTGAAAGTGGGCCTAATAAGAATTGGTGTCATACAACAGGAAGATTAACAATTCCGCTGAAAATTAAACAAATATAGGTAATTGGTAGGAAAAGCAAAAGTTTTCCGTCCATTCGCTTCAGGATAACCGTTTCAAAAATGTGTTTTCGAAATTGAAGTGTGTATGATTGATATTCTCAAACTGCGCAATTATGGTATGTGTTCTTGTATGTACTGTGAGGCTCGACTTAAATTGCAAGCTTTGCAATCTTACTAATCAGTTCCATATAACCAAAACTCAACTCTCTAGTTTCTCTGCCTAAAACAAACTTTTAACCCTAGAATTCACGCAGGATGGGGAAATGAGCAGCAATTTCTATGTATAAGCTCGACTAGTTTGTTGTTTGCATCACAAGAATTAACAAAACTCTAGAATCTATACTCTGCCAAATCCAAGTAAACATATATGGATCTAACATACCTAAACATCACCATCACTTAATTTACCTCAAGCACCGAACTAGAACCCTTTAATAGAACGCTGTAGAGACTTTCTAACAATTTAGGTCGATAAGACTCCAAGTCATTTCAATTTGCTAACCCATTCCTGAACGTTATCACCTAAATCTCAAAGAGTCAACCATAACTATCAACTGTTGGACATTCCAAGGACAGCCTATTTGCAGTTGTACTAAACTAATCTTTGAAAATTGATATGTTAGAGATTATACATTTCCCTTTGCTACGCTGCTAGCATTAATAAGGTTAAGATTATCCTAATACTACAACAAAGAGGTCATACTGAAATCCAAGGAGATCATAAACTTACGTCTGCAGCAGCCATTAACGAGTGACCCTCAAAGTTTCTAGTCGGTGAAACTGTAGAATAAACTCAGTACTTGTAGTGCATCATACCATTCAGCTACTCATGTATGCGAAATACATTTTTCTTCTTGTTCTATATAACTTGATATAAACAAAAGGGCATATCCCTTTCCCCATCATTTTGATTGTACACTAACCTAGTTAAGATCTGGAATCATAATATTATCATTCCCTTAATGTTCCCCTCAATTTTCTAAGAAGAAATAAGTTCTCACAATAAAACAAAAAAAAAAAAAACATTAACAATGAGTTACTCCAAAACTACTTCACAAGCCAATATCTATAATTAGTTCTCAATCAATGGATGCTTTAAGTTTTAACCTAGAATGTGAGGATTTGAAATCAATGCAGCTCAAACAAGATGAATTTCAATATGTTCAAGAAAATAAAAAAGAAAGAGAGGGGAGTAACTCACACCACAGCTCCTGCTATGAGTGGTAGCGAACGAAGATTTCTTCTGTTAAACATTTTCAAATCGTCTTTAGAAAACTAACAGCAAGCAGCATGGAACAAACACTTGCAGTACCAAGCGGATGATTGAGTGACCGTGAGGTTAATAATGAGTCGAGATCCTTTTTCTGGATTTGCAGAAGAGATTGATTGTGTTGTGCCCCAATTAGAAGAATCATGTACAAGGTGGTCAAACTGTATGGGCCAAAACCAAAAAGCCTTTCCTTTCGGCCCGGAATCGAAACAATTTGCCTCTTCTCCATCATAAACCAGTACCTACGGTATTATTGTGGAGGATGCTTGAGAGTTGAGAGGGAGCAATCTATGGTTTGTAGGTCCTTTTATGTCCAATTCTAACTTTTTGATGAAAGGAAAACACACATCCAAACAAGTCTTTACTAACAAGACCTGGAAATTATATTAGCTGTAAATTAAGAAACAAGAAATTGGGAGAAATCAAAGATAATCAGATCCCTAAAATACCAAACAAAAAATCAAAATATCATCCAGGATCCCAAGATAATTTAATCATCTAACTTATTTACACAGCAGCTTCTTCCTCTCCCTCTCCCTCTCCCTCTTCATCTTCTTCATCTTCATCTTCCTTAGTGAACCCACCACCAATTTCACAAAGTTTATCCCAAACATTCTTAGGAACAGGAACAACAGATAACCTAGGTTGTTTAAACAGCACAAACCCTTTCAATCCATCTTCACCTTTCATCTCTTTTAAATCAACAGGTCTATTCATCTCACCAACTTCTTTAACATCTACAGCTCCTTCTTTTTCTTCATCATCATCAGTAAAATACCATTCTTTGATTACAGATACAACACCCACGATTCTACGAGATTTATTACCTGAATGATAAAAGAAACAAAGATCACCTAGTTTCATTGATTTCATATACTTTTGTGCTTGTTTATTTTTCACTCCATCCCATTTTGATATTCCTTCATTTGCTGTTTGATCTTCCCATGACCATTCTCCTGGTTCTGTTTTCAGTAACCAGTACTGCTTTTCTTCTTCTCCTTCACTCATCTCTTCCTCACTGGTTTGATATTTGGGTATTGAATTTTTAATTTTATAGCTGCGACGAATTTGTTTCCTCCTCTTCTCACTATATAAGGTTTAGGTCTGTCTTTAGTACTTTCTTTTCGAGGCGGGAATTTGGGAATTTCCCCGCCAAACTTTAGTTGGACCTTTTGGCCATTGACTAATAGGTCTTCACAAGTGCGGGCCTAGAGGTGAAATTATGTACAGTTTAGTCTTACTAAATGAAGGGGTTTTTAATAAAATGTTTATGTACGAAATCCTCGTTTATAAAATAATTATGTTTTTTTAATATTAATATAATGCACACAGTTTGATTTTTTTCGGCTCGTTTTATTAAAAAATCGGCTAACGGACGTTATTATATACGTGGCAATAAATCAGGCTTGAGAAAAGACATCCAAGCCCCTAAATCGTGTGACTAGGACCTTGTTAAACTGTGTTACATGCCCGAGACACTACCTAGTTAAATCGTACGATTATAAACCCGTTCAAATAATGAATGTTGTTCTCTTTTTTCTCCGGTTTAGAAATCACCGGTGGCAATCCTAAGTTCGTCTTTTAGGTCTTCATTTTTCTTGTTCAGCCCATGATTCAGGCCATTCAGTTTACTCTTTCCCTGCATAGTTCAATCCTAACATTCACCTAACACTCAATCAAAAATCATATTAATTTCAACCCATCTCTATAATTTGTTCTTCACCCACTGTTTACAAATGCAACTTCATCACATCCTTCAAACAATCAAACCCATTATAACTTTGTCTCTGCAATCTCAAACCCAACAACCTCTTCTAATTCTCAACCTGAATTTTCTAATTTGGCAGTAATACAATCCCTAACACCATCCAACCATAAACAAACTCAGATTCATGCACTCAGATCCATTATCTTCCATTTTCGTCTTCTTTCCTTCATCTGTTGCAGCTCAAAATCACCATCTCATCATAGCTCGGAACTAGCAATTCCCTACATCAAATCGTAGATTCAACCCATCAATCTTCAAATGTATCTCAAATAAAACCAACACCATCTCAAACTCAATTTCAGAAACCCATCAGGACCATCTCTTTTTTCATTCGGTTTCTAAATCAAAACCCAAATCCATCTTCTTCCTCTGGTTCACTTCTATCGTTTAAACTCAACAGTCAGCGTCAATATCTTCTTCTCTATCTCTCTGAATTTCTCCACAGCCACCAACGATATTGAAACCCTTTCTTCTCTTTTTGTTCCTCTACGGACTTAAAACTCATTTTTTTTTTGTCTTTCTCGACTTCAATCTTCTCTTTCAAATGTACACTATCTCAGACTTTCATTCCCATCTCATCAATCTGAAACCAATACCCATTTTTGTTGTCTTACCCGCTGTTTCTTCTAACCTAAACCCCTTTTAATTCAAATTACTAACTCCATATTCTTAAACCCAACATCAACATCTTCAATTCCTCCTTATTCTCTCGAACCACTTGTTACTACCCTCTCAATTAGAAACCCTAATTAATTAAAGTACAAAATTAAACATATGAAATAGAGAAAAGGAAAATCAAGCTAAACCCTATTCTCAGAACCACCTCAATTGTATGAATCAAATCCAGTCTTGAGAAACTCCCAAAAATTTCCTCCAATTTCAGAAATTATAAAATCATGATTAACAAGAATCAATTGATTAATAAGAAGAAGTGAAAAAAAAATGATATTTGGAGGTGGTGGTGGTGATGCTCGAGAAGAAGAAGTTGCAGATGTACTCAATTGAAGAAGAAGAAGAAGAGAGGAAGAAGAGTGTTGTTGCATCCCTAATTCTGGTTGGAGCATCGTTCAAGTGTAGAAGAAATAAGTGATGTGATCAACTAATAGGTATTAGGGCTTGTAAGGATACTTTTGTAATTGAAGCATCAATAATTGACCAAGTAAACAAAAAATGACTTATCTGGTGGGACACGTATTACAATCTGGTCAAATTAATCTTGAGCCGTCGATTAATCTAACGCGTGGACGGTTGAAGATCAAAACATCCTTTCTTCCGTAAAGGGTAGTTTTGTAATTGCGCTCATCAAAATATCATCTCGTCATACGAGATATTGACTAAGTAAACGAGATTTTACCAATTTGGTGGGCCCTGACGGAATTGCTAACGTCATGGTCATTATATTAAAGTTCAATAAAACGTGGGCATTTTATTATATCGGTTGTTAATAGTCTGCCATTTTATTAAAAATCCCATAAATTAATACCTTGATCTGAAGAAAAAAAATTATTTAACAAGGTTATTTATTTATTAATAAATAAATTTTGTATTCATTTATTGATAAAAATAGAGAGCATTCGTAGTTTTTTATATATTTAATTTTGATGTTTTTTTAACTAAAAATTGGTCAGTTAGAAGAAGATAGTTAAAAATTAACTGGTATCATTTCTAACTTATACTATAAAGATTACATGCCGAATATCTTTTGGAACTATCATAATGAGAATGACACACTTATGGAATCATACGGACAAAGAAATATAAAGCAAGTAATAAATTATTATCGTTAACCAGATGATAGTAGCGTTATACAAAATATGTTATTTCAAGTACAGTAATCACCATAAAATATGACTTGCTACAACAATAGTAAAATATTCCAGAAATTGTTCATGCATTACAAAAATTAAGAACAATATTTTGGTTTAAGTGGAAGGAAAAAACAATGAACTTTAGTATCATATTTCGAGAAGAAATGACTTATTATACGAACATTATTGGTTATGTATAGTATTTTGGCTTATTTATATATTTTTTAATGAAATTTAGTGATTATTCGTTTATATTTTCATAGGATCTTTAAGGATTCAAAAAAATATTATTCGTTAATATATTTGGTGAGGTTATTCATTTAGCTCCTTTGTCCAAGTCGGGACCGGAGAAAATTATTCATTTTTCCATTTATCGAACATTCGTTTATCGATGTTAGACTATATAGAGAAAGAACAATCTTTAGGGACCATTCTTATTTTAAGGGGATCATTAAGTGATTATTCCATCCATATTATCTGATGATAAAGGGTGTTCTAGTGTTACTAAATAACTATGTTATCATTTACTTACTTAAATTATGTTATAATTCTTATAAATATTTTACTATTCATCTTTAATATTTTATTAATATTTTTCTTTTATATTTTATTTTCTTTTATTATTAATTTATTTTATTATTTTTTATTTTAAGTTTGGCTAACTTTTATTTTAATATTTTCTAGCTTAACATTCGTATGATCCTTATATAAAAGTTTTTTTTTTAAAAAATCTACAAAGGGCATTTTAGTCATTAATTTAAATATATGAGTATGGGGTTTTGATTTTTACTTCATAATGATCTAGGTCTAAAATTAGAAAAGGTCTCCTTAAAATTAGGTTGACCCCCAGAAAATCGTTATAGGGAAAACTCAAGATATATCGTCGTTGTTGTCAGTGGCTGATCTATGAGGAGGTTAATAGGGGCTTAAGCTCAAATAAACCCCTCAGGTCCACTACCTAAATTTTAGGTTTAGAATTTTCTTTAGAATAACTTGATGTATTAGTCCCGGTCTCATTAGTTTTTTAAACCCTTCTGGATCCATTAGTGGTTGCAGTGAAAACCGAACTCTTCTGTGCATGCCTTTCACGGTCAGCTTCAAGCAATGCCTTCAAAGGATAGCAGACAGTTAAAATCTGAGATTTCGATAGGTATTAAAATATTTATGAATCAAAATCAAACCTATGTATTTTTCCATAGTGTTCTATCTATTCTTTTTCATTGAAAAAAAAGTGAGCATCTGGAAAAAGCATACTAAAAACATCTCTACTAGCTTCTTTATTATATTATATCAATTGATTTTTTTTTAAATTATTCTAGAAAGCTTTTTATATTATTTCCATCTTCAAATTGATTGATGTTTTTCAATATATTTTGTCTTATCTATATCATTTAAAGAATATACGGACGAATAAAATACTGTAAGTGTTTTTAATCATTTTTAAGCAAAATAAAATTATATATATAATTAAAATAATTAATTAATAAATTGGAATAATCAGAATACTAATCCAAATGCCTCTGACCAGTAGGCAGATGGCATAGAAGCATGAAACAATAATGCTAAACCAGACTCAGTGATATGCCTGATTCTGCGCTCAGCTAAGCCATTTTGAGCTAAAATGTGAGGACATGAAAACCTGTGAATTACACCACAGGAATTTTGGAAGGCAGTGAATTTTTTGTATTCTCCACCATTGTCAGATTGAAATTTTTTGAGAGTGTGATTTAGCTGATTTTCAATCTGCTTTTTCCAATGAACAAAAACTTGTAGAACATCTGAATTTCTTACTATAGGGTATATCCAGGTATAATGAGAATATGCATCCATTAAAAGCAGATAATAATGAAACCCATTTTTTGATAGATGAGGGGAAACCCATAAATCAGAGACAACCAAACTAAGAGGTTTGTCATACACTGTGGTACTAGTAGAGAAAGGAAGTTTTCTACTTTTGCTTAAATGACAAGAATTACAAAACTGAAACTCTTTATTTTTGACAGGTAATGAATTTTTTTTGATGATTGTAGATACTGTGCGCAGCTGAGGATGGCCTAGACGCTGGTGCCAGACAGGAAGTGAAGCAAAAAGGTAGGCAGAAGGTTTATTGGTCTGTATTCTCTGAACACCTTCAAGAACATAAAGCCTATTCTCATTCTTGCCTTGCAGGAGGATTTTCCCTGTGTGCAGATCCTTAACAAGAAATAAAGTTGAGTAAAAAACAAAACATACATGATTATCTTCACAGAATTTGGTTACTGACACGAGGTTTGCTTTTATTGAAGGAACATGTAGAACATTATTAAGAAAGAAATTACGATTGTTGTGTGTGAAAGATGCCTTACCAACATTGGCTATTTGCAGAGAGTTACCATTCCCTATATGAACTCCATCTGTGCCATCATATTCATGGCTTACAGACAATGCACCCATGTCTGCTGTCAGGTGATGTGTTGCACCAGATTCTGGTACCTAGCTGCTATCTGTTGCACTCCCTGGCAAAGCTATATAAGCTTGAGGTTTCTGTTGCTGCTGCCTAGTCCCCCCATCTTCTTTATAACGAAACCAACACTTCTTTTCTATGTGGCCTTGTTTGCTACAGATCTAGCAAGGGACTTGATCAGATTGGGAGAACCTGTCTGGTTGGTAGCTTGTTGTCTGTTGCTGGAACTGATTTCTTTGTGTGTATTTTCTGTTCTGCTGTCTGGGTTGAAACCTGGAATTGTTATGTGTTGCAGCATTTTCCAATGGCTCCTGCAACTGAGCTAGCTGTTTTTCTAAGCGCATGTCATATGTTAACAGATGCGCATAGAATGTTTTGGAAGTCAAGTTATCAATAGTGCTTAGTGAAGTCACTATTGGATCATAAGCCTGATTCAATCCATTCATTATAGATTGTTTCCTGTCATCTTCAGTAATTGACACTCCAGATGTAGTTAATGATTGAACAATGTTTTTGCTTTAGATATGTATTCATGCATAGAAAGGTTACCTTTGCGCAAGTTGTGTAGTTCTCGTTTCAGGTGCATTTGATGTGCCTGATTGTTTGGAGCAAACCTTTCTTCTAGTGCTTCCCAGACTTCCTGAGATGTGTTAAGACCAACAATACCAGTCATAAATCCATCAGTAAGTGATGATAGGAGCCAACCCATTAGTATGTTGTCATTATCTTCAAACTTTGTAAACTCATGGTTTACTTCAGTTTGGTTTGGTAAATGCTGAGGGTTTTTTTTCAAATGTTCCATCAACGAAACCAGACAGATTATAACCTTTTAACAAAGGTTTAAACTGTGTCTTCCATAGTAGGTAATTTGTTTCTGTGAGTTTGATATTAACAAGATGGTTAATGTGAATTTGTTGTAGCATTGTGGTGTTTGCAGCCATTTTTGTGCGTGGGTTTTGGATCTTTTTGCTCTGATACCAAGTGAGAATAGAATGTTTAAAATGATTTTATTTTTCTTAATTTTTCTATCAGATTACAATCTCTTATATACATATGATAGTCAAAGCTTGTAAACAGAAATTGGTTAAGATTAGGATAGCTTTAGGATAGCTTGTGCATATCCTGTTCAACCCTTAAGACTCGGTGTTGTTGGTTTATCAGGTTGTTGTGGACTTTTAGAACTTCTGTGCTTGGTTGCTGAGGTAGGCATTATTCCTGAGTCTGTTGGCATAACAGATCTATGCTGTAGGATTTTGATGATGCAATATGGGTTCTGTTTGATTTTGTCAAATTTGTTAGCAAACATATCAATTTGTGTTGTTTTCATAGTTAGGGTTTAAATATCCCGATGTCATCATATATTTGTATATAACAATCTTAACAAAAAGAAGAAATGGAAAATGGGTTTGATGGTTTGAAGGCTATGATGAGCTGAGATGAAAGATTGAGAGAAGATGAGATGTTGGTCTGAGATTGTCGTGAAACTTAGTATATGAATGATTTGAATGATTGGGTTTATTTATGAAAATGTTTATAGATGGAATAGAAAGGAAACCAACTGAGAGAAGCTATCTCTCCATTATTAGAATTACACACAGCAAGTGTTTATGAAAATGTCCGAATGACAATTTTCCATTATTATTCTCATGTTTTGCTGCTGCCATAGTTTAAAGTAGAGAAAGGATGCAGAGACAGATTGCCTGAACAAGGAAGTGGCCGAGTTGTGGTGGTATGTTCAATGTCTGGCTGAATTACAAGACAAGAATTTAGAGAATCAAGGTGTGTTGTTGTCATGGGTTTTGTTTATTCTTTGAAGCTGAGAAGGAGCTGTGTTAGCCAAGAGTTTTTTGGATGTTCTCGGCAGATTTGGAGTTTCTTTAGGTACTGAGAATAAGGAAGGAAATTAGGTACCAATTTGTCTTAGATTTGGGAAGAGTTTCTTGCCGAGAAGATAGAAAGTATGGAAGTTGTTACCGTCAGTTTTTGTGTGATGAATAACTGAGATGTGTGATGTTTTAGGAATGAGATTAGTAAAGTTGTGTTTGATTCGAAATTGTAGGAGGACGTGAGCTATAAAAAAAAGACAACAAGCTACAGAAATACGCATCCCATACACCCTCTCGTGACTGATTCCATCTCTAGAATCAGTTTCACATCCACTTTGCATTCGCAACAACCATCCATCGTATCTGCATATACCACCTCCATACAACCATCAGTTAGTTTGATTTCAAATACTTTTGTGATTTGTTTTTTGCAATCATATTTTGTTGATAACTCTTATTTTTTAGTGTAGTATACAATCTAGAAGTCATTCAATGACTACTTCTGTTAAAGTTTCATGTGAAGATTATAGTGATTTTCGATAACATGATGGCCATTTTATACTGAAAGCTGCAACTTGAGAATGTTTTTTTAATCATTGTGGGAAATCCTTGGTGCTCCACCGGTATTACTCGTCAGTGTAGGAAAACAATCTCCAACTTATTGTCGTTGTGCCTCCATATAAATTGTTTACAGTCTCGGTTCAGTTATGTGGTTGGGGTCACAACAAGTGCATACATCTTAAGATTATTGCTTAACTAATGGATCCCACAGTTGAAACGATATAGAAGTTAATCAGTTCTCCCAATCAACATGACCTTGCTGGAGGCACTGATATTGGTGGTCGTTGTTGCACTAAGTTCCAATTGGATTATAATAAGTTTAATGGCTGAGGTGATAATTTGATCTTTCGCCTTGTATGTGCATGATAATTTGACTTTTCACCTTATATATGGATGATAATTTGACTTTTCACATGGGAATTAGGTGATGGTTGGAACGGTATCTATTTGTATGTTGATTTAATAAATTTTACAGTACTTCGGTGAATTTTATTTCCCAATTTATATCTTTTCTAAGCTATCGTGGAACCTTTTGATCTCATTGACTATTGACTATTCTTTTATAAGATTTGAGAAGAACGAAACTTCCATTTCTGTTTACAACGTAATACTCCTAAAATATCTGGTAAACTTATGCTATTTCTTTGTTGTCTTACCTTCACTAAGGACCAAAACAAAATTACACTTTATATGGATTCTTAGTCTTACATTGACAACTACAATTTAAAAACTACTGGGTTGATGATCTTTTGTATAACTGTAACTCTAGCTTCATCTAGAATAACAAGGCTACTTATTTCAGTACCTGTAAAATGTATTCAAGCCCAAAACTTTTGCAACAAGCCTAAGATTTCACCTTTATTACTTTATTTGGATACAATGTGAAAATTAAATCTTTCACTTAAAAATAGTTGATAGACGGATTCTTCACATGAGAATATTGTGAAAATTTGGACTTTCGCTAAATGTGCAATGATCGTTTTCTAAACTTCCTCACACTGTAATTCAAAAGGTAGTATCGTATTAAACTTAGTTTCAGGCTTTCAAAAATTAGCTAGCACAATTATACATATATACATACATACATACACGCAGTTTTCAATTTCATGAAACAAATTATAAAAAATTTCAGAAGATTATATAACTATGAGCATTTAGTTCTTCTTGTTAACATATTATATTTGTTGGGCGCAATAATCAAAATGAAGAAATAAAAATTTTAAATAAACAAAAGTTATTGATACTTAGCTCTTTTGTATTGGAAGTGATCGATTTGACGAAACGGATAAACTCCCCAGATCTCCGCAGCAGCAACATGGCAAAAATTTGGAAAACAGAGTGAGTCACGTCTTCAACACGCTGTCCTTAAGACATTAGCGCCCGGCTACACTCAAGAGTGATGCTATAGCCTCCACAGGGCTGATGCCTCCAGGATAAAATACCCTACTACACCTACTACTAGCACTCGTAGTAGATGCTCAACTTGAGCTTGGCAACTCCGAAAAAACCCTCAAGGAAAATTGCGAAAGCTTAAGAAAAACAATAGAAAAATATTTTTCTTTTCGTCTCTCCAAAAATATGGAGAAACCCTTTTTAACCTAGTATAAAAAGAACCTAGTATTACTTAAGAAGAGTGTCCCCGATGTGGGACTAATAATTTTATATAGTCTTTTAAAACAACTTAAGATTGAAAACTCTCCAATGTGGGACTAATGAGTTTTTCATTCATAAAAGAAAACAAGAATCTATTTATTTTCTTAAAACCTTAAAATTCATATTTTATATATATTGTTTTCCAACAATCCCCCACATGAATGAAAAACCTAAGTAAAACATGAAAAACATAAATAGATCTTGGTAAATCATTACCCCAATTCCACGACCCGATTGAGCTGACTGAACAATCAGCCAAACCGTGTGTATTGAAATCATACTAGCCATTCCAACGTCCTCTCCCTCACACAAAAGTGTGTTGACCCCAGGGTCATACTATTGATTGCATAAATCATAATAGTATAGAGAGCTTTCATCTTTAGTTTCCCATAGTGGGACTAAAGGTTCCGTTCACCAAAGTGAAAATGAGCCAGTGATCCCTTAGTGACCCTTAGGTCCTAAGTATCAGTAATACCAAGACCATAAAAAACAACATAAAACTCATTTTCTCAAAATGAATTAAATCTAGATAAAAAAAAAAAAATCACATAAAACGTAGGAAATACCATTTTAGGAAGAGGTGTCCATGAGGTCTTGAACCTTTGCTTAGTGAGAGATTACCGGAACTACTTGCTAGAGACAGTGAACGCGATGTCTTGAACTGCTAGCGTTTGGTGTAATTCGTGATAACAACCACGCATGATATCTCCAAGGTGCTGCCAAACTCATGCCGTTGTGCTCATTTTGGCCCTGAGCAAATATCCCGTTTCTCAGAATGCTCTAGAGAATCATCTCATATTCTCATAGGAAGCGACCCACTTTCTCATTCAGATAGGTGAGTTCTATCAAAAGTGTTACTGCTACACCTCACTTCAATCTTAAATTGAAACTATAGAACTCATTAAGACTTCTTAAAAGTCATCCTTCACATGCAGTCACACTATCACAACAATGCACCATAGGGAGGGACAGAGAATGTAATTCTCTTGATAGTGCATACCTTTAATTACCACAAATTAGTTGTCTCATTGAACCTTGATCTTGGGATCTCCAGTCACTAAGGTTAAGTGTCCTTCATGTCAATTTTATTTCTTGAGCTTAAGTCCCATCCCCCTTGATGCAATAACAAACTATATCTCTAGATTATCCTTCCGTCAAAGGATCCACTGATTTTTCTCTTGACTTCACTAAGTCTACAAAAATCACTTCATTAGAGAGTAGTTGTCTTACCGAATTAGCCTTCTCTGATTTTGTCTAGAATTTTCCATTGCTCATTTACTTTAGACTCACATAGTCAAATGAGCTTCAGCAGTGGTGGCCACAGGCTTCAGTCACAGAGGAATACCCAACAAAAGGGTTTTAGCAATTCATCTTCCTCTTATGCTTTAATTTAAGCAAACGAACTCTGATTTCATCTCAGTCGAGTTCTTCATGTCTGTTGGAGGATTTCCAACTAATTATACATCTTAAGAGAGTACACACATAGGCTAAGATTCTCCAAAGCCTGAAATCACAACATCTCTTAAGGTCAGTGTAATATGTATCATGCACATACACAATTTAAAATGTACCTCAGGTACTTCAAATTTCTGATCAGATCATCCCATTAATTCTTCTAGTATCACAAGTATATTTGTACACCTAATTCACTGCACATTTACAACACACATTAAACGCATCGAGTTTGACAAAGACCATTCCCGTCAGAATTTCTTCTGGTTCCCATGAACTTTTGGATCATGCTTGTCTACAACAACTTAGTCTTTCAATCAAATCACAAACATCACATGTTTTCTAGTAGTTGTAAAGCATATAAAGGCATATACAAGATACATGTACTACTTACTAGTACGGTCATTACATCTTCCTCCAAAGGTTGGTGCAATATATATCACATATTTGAAATTAAATATGTACCTATGCATCCCAATTTTTTGGTCCTGTGATCAGAGCAACCTTGACAGGCCTTGCACATCATTTACCCATTTCTTCAACTATTTTGATAGTTGAATTGTTCATGAAAATGATTTTAATCTTTTCCATTCCTGGTAGAAGACAAAACATGCCTTTTCTGGAGCACACGTTCCAGCACTTCTGGCATTTACCAACCAATTCTTTTTATCATCTCCACTGAAAAGTAAAATTACTTAACACAGTAAGAATGTCAATTGTTCCATTCAAATTTGAATATACAATTCTCTTATTCCGAGGAGATAAGCACACAACTAAAAAAATATAAGTTATCAGAGATTAACACTAAATTTATCATTCAACTTAAGATGATAAAACTTCTGACCAACTAGGATTCAAAAAATTGGTTGATACTTTCATTCGTCATAGGTAATATAAAATTATCAAGATATTATAAGTGATCATCTTATCAAAATATTTATTGCGAACACATAGTTATCAAGTTAATTAAGTCTTTCTTCACATTAGACTATCACTATCATAAGTAAGTAACACAACTTGGTAATAAAACCCTAAACAATTTTTGTGTACATATGTACCAATTCAAGCACATTTGATCACTTAACCTTCTTGTTGCACTAGTTACTAAAAGATACTTTGTACCTCACTATCCATATGACTATGGTATACTAGTGTATTGTGATTCTCATATTTTCAACGAAAGGTAACATATTCGAAATGATTTAGAAATCACCATAGAAATTGCTAATACACAATTATTAACCAATCATGTGATTCAAGCCAAGATACTACACAAAGCATATATAATCAAAGTGATTTATAACACAATGGATAACTCATACACAACTGATTTAACATCTTATTCATTAGCAATGTGATACTAATCTAACACATATAAGAGATTATCACTTTAAGTCACAAAAATCAATTCGTTACTTGCTCTAAGTTGTTTATGATAAATATTTCAACTAAATTGAAATCTCAAGTCTATCATGGATAAAAGCACTCAGTAGTACCTGTTTTTCATGTTATATCCAAGGTGAAAAGTACCACTGTAAATGGTTGCAAGATCTCATACTAATCTAGAGCTTAGATACAGTTATTGATATTCTGGACAAACATACACAACGTTTTTACAAACACCATATCTCATAAACCACAATTCCGAATTGGAAAATAAAAATGAGTTTTGAATATAGCATCTAGATCTACAAACTTCGTTCGAATCACAATTTCAAAAAACATATGGTTACCCCAGAAAAACTAATTTAGTCAACAATATTTTTCTGCCCGTCAGAATTTTTCAGGAACGTTTCTCAGTTTTGTAAAATACCTAAAAAATACTTTTACAACTCCAAAAATTCTGAAATTTTGTGTGGGTAACTATTAGGATGTCTACTATATTCGGTTAAAAGGATTTGTCGAAATTCCTTCTAAGTTAAGAGATATACTCGAAAATCTACAGCTGACCAAAAAACTCAATTTTGTTTTTCACTTCACAATTAATATCCTTTGTTTTCCAATATAATATCAACGTCAACGATTCACAAATCGAGCATTCATTTATGATTACTACTAAAGATAATGTCTTAAGATTGTTGGGCGCAATAATCAAAATGAAGAAATTTCAAATAAACAAAAGTTATTGATACTTAGCTCTTTTGTATTGGAAGTGATCGCTTTGACGAAACGGATAAACTCCCCAGATCTACGCAGAAGCAACATGGAAAAATTTTGGAAAACAGAGTGAGTCACGTCTTCAACACGCTGTCCTTAAGACATTAGCGCCCGGCTACACTCAAGAGTGATGCTATAGCCTCCACAGGGCTGATGCCTCCAGGATAAAACACCCTACTACACCTACTACTAGCACTCGTAGTAAATGCTCAACTTGAGCTTGGCAACTCCGAAAAAACCCTCAAGGAAAATCGCGAAAGCTTAAGAAAAACAATAGAAAAATATTTTTCTTTTCGTCTCTCCAAAAATATGGAGAAACCCTTTTTCCTTGGATTGATCCTTTAGGTTGAGAAAAGAGCTTGTTTATATAATAACCTAGTACTACTTAAGAAGAGTGATTTCCCCGACGTGGGACTAATAATTTTATATAGTCTCTTAAAACAACTTAAGATTGAAAACTCTCCAATGTGGGACTAATGAGTTTTTCATTCATAAAAGAAAACAACTATATATTTTCTTAAAGCCTTAAAATTCATATTTTATATATATTGTTTTTCAACAATATTTACACGAAAACAAACTGAATTCTTCCAATAATCCCTATATTATTAAAGTTTTCAACAGAGTAAATAAAAAAAGACTTTGAGTTGGACACACAGAGAACAACCAATCCATCTTTCATCTTCTTGGGTATTTGAGTTAACAGAGTAAATCGTCTTGTTGTCCTCCCATTCATTTGCTTTGTTTACATATGCTTTTCGTCTACTCTCCGGAAAAATTGTCATAACATTCTTTATATCTTGAGAAAGATAAGCCTATTTGAGTCTAATGTAGAAGATAACATACATCCATGACATTGTATCAAGCATTTCTATAATACTATGTAAACCCTTAGCAGTTTGTCTAATTCTTGCTACTGCATCTTCCGGAGAAACTCTCGGTTCGAAAAACCATTCATTGATAAATGACATTGTACCCCAAGCTTCAGCTGATGACCGCTTCCTTTTCACTATGGGAATCACGTTATTTCAAACCTGGGGTATTTCTCTTCTTTTCATGAAATATGCCACGAAAAGTAGACAATCTGCCTTCTTTTGTTGAACACAAATAGGTTCTACAAAGGGTGTTTCCTCAATTGGTTCAATGACAGAGATTAGAGCTTGCAATTTATCTTGTCTTTGTTTGTTTGGAATATTATAGGTTGTGAAGGATAATAGTCTCATATTACTAATATCCCCATAATGAACTCAAAATATAATATGGAAGGGCCACTCCACTCATTGTCAATTGGTTTTGAGTTGGATGCCCGTAGACTTTAACATGGTATCAGAGCCAGAACCGTACGAGAGTAAGCCCAACAGCTATCCGTACATATAATGGTCCACGTGTTAGAGGCCCACAGAGAGTGCCCTACACGTGATGGGACGTGTGAAAGATAATAGTCTCATATTACTAATACCCCATAATGAACTTAAAATATAATATGAAAGGATCACTCCACTCATTACCAATTGATTTTGAGTTAGATGCACGTAGACTTTAACACATGTATCCATCATCATTTCTGCACTTCCTTTGCATACATCCTTTGTGTTTTTATTCATGATGGAATTATAGTGTTTCAATGGTGATCACCAAAGTTGAAATGCAGCAAGGTCCAATGTGAGCATGATGATGTAAACATCGAAATGAACAACTCTTGCATTCCATCTGGTATACTCATGATAAAATCATGGACATGAGTTTGAATCCCTGTAATATTATTTTTTCCAGACAATCAGTTTAACAAAGTCAAAAAGACAGATACATGTGTACGTGGATAATTGATTTTATCTCATTTTTCTGATGGTGATAATTTCAATTATATCACTTTAAACATTTGCTATCATGGTAAAACAAATCATTCTAATCCCAAAAACAGGCGGTAATATATTACGTTTTATGGATTTCGCCGGATTCCGTTTTAAATCATCATAGTTAAAAATGGTGATATTTACTTGTATCATATTAATTATTTTTGAAAAATAACATTTTACATATCATTTTAACCACCTATACTGGAATTTTTTGATCTACATACACAGATTGATACTTTAATATATCTGTGCAACCACCTAAAAGATATGCATTTTATCACGTGAACTATTACTATTGTAACTATTTGAAGTATAATTTCCACAACAAAGATAATTAAAAGAAAGACTACGTCTTTGACATATAAATACCACATTGACTGTTCACGCAAATCTAAGATTGCTTGAATTAAACAAATTATCATGTTTTTCATTTTTCACACAAATTTTGAGAACTAAGAAAAAGTATGATAACTTATTGGACCTCGTTAATTACCACGTATCAACTGCATGCAACCATATTAACCTGTACTGGATTAGTTAAACCTGCAGTACATTTATGATATGCTCAATCCGTTATATATCCCTCTATATCTAGACTATAGACTATAGTAATTAGTTGTGTGATTGGTTGCACTGATTTGTAATGCAGCGAACAATGTCACGTTGTTGTTGTTGTTTTGTGTTATCGAAGTAAACGATATGCAATTTTACACATTCACCACTTTCCCTCCAAGAGAAAAGAATGAGGTCACAATTTGACATTCACTATATCAGGAATATAACTAACACATTGACCTTGACAAAGATTACAGACTAATCCAATTAAACTCAAACAAGTGATAATATCACCAGCCTATGTGCACCAAAATCAGGATATCATATCAAATCAAATAACGGTAAATCTACATACCAGCGTTAACATCAGACAAAAGAGGAGCGCAGGCCAGAGAAGAGAAGGGATATTCCGGCAGTCAGAGTCCTCCACCGAAAAATGGTAAGTTTCATCAGAACTTTGGATGTAGATGGTTTTATCTCTGCAAAAAGAAAAAGATCAAGGTGTTCAGAGGTTGACCGAAGTACAAGAGATGTTAATGGAGCTACAAACAGAAAACACCCTAAGCTAGCAAGTGAAGGTAGATCAATAAAAGTGGAGAGGAAGATCTTTGGTGGTTCAGTGGGTAAGAAAGGTAAAGAAGATATCTTACACTTAGCAATTTGGAATGGTATAAAAAGACGATTCTGCTGGCTCAGCTTCAAGGCCGGAATCTGGCTGAGTAGAGTTCTGAAGGAGGAGGTCAAGACTGGAGGAAGTAAGAATGGCTCATGGAGCTTAACGGAAAACCAGGGGTGGATGTCAGCGGTAAGGAGCACCAATGAATTTGGCCAATTCATTCGCCTGCAAGTTTCCCACAACAACGAATTTCCATCTTCACTGTGTTTCCCAGCAGGCAACAACAGAGATGGCTGGTGGCATTCTGGATTACTCTTAGACGCTTTGATAACTGATTCTGCAATTCAGAAAAATAGTAAACAGAAGGAAATCTTTAAGGACAACTTATGGGCTAATCCAATGCCAAATATTGTTATTAAAAGCCCCCAGAAAGTCATGCACATAACTACACCCACAAGCGATGTTTGGAACTCAAGAACTCACCTAGGACCCAATGCTGCTGCTCAAATGCATCCAACCTGTAGCAAAAATGACAAGATGGAATTAAAATCTCTTTGGCAGAGAACAATGGTAGTGGAGGTTTCCTCTACAGAATTTAACTGGAATGAAGTTGGAGTATGGGTGATGGATTTTTTTGATTGGTCTTTTGGGTTTAAATTACAGCCAATTAGTGAGAGTAAAGCTATTTTTCCTATCAAAACTAATGATGAATTTAAAAGAGTTAGAACTCACAGAAGATGGAAAATAGATGACTTGCTCATCAGCACTTATCCATGGTACGCCGAAATCAATGCAATTAAACCAAAATTGGAGGAAAACAAACATAACTGGATTGGAGTTGGAGGGGTACCCTTCGATTTGTGGGATTACTCCTCTTTCAAAGCCATTGGAGACGTTTTCGGGGGTCTGGTAGAGGTGAGTCCTGAAACTTCCATGGCTACTGATCTATCAGAGGCTAAGATTAAAGTCAGAGGACCTGTGAGTGTCGGATTTTGGTGCCAGGAAATATGGTTAGATTTCTCTAAGTTTTGGGTACAAATCAGGTCGATTGGCGAAACCCTAGAAACTCCAATTTCTAGCTTCAAACCAGTATCGGTCTTCAAGGAGCAAGGGTTTCTAATCAGGAACAAGTTTTGGCGCCGGAAGAGGGTCTCATCAACCGGAGATGGGGAAGATGAAGAGAGGAAGAAAAATCTGTCGGAGGCGAGGGGAAGTCAGGAAAGTACGGCAGGGTACAACCTAAACTTAGGTAAACTGAAAGGAAAAGAGGGGGCGGCGTTGTCAGCGGGCTCTAGTACAGCTGGAGTCAGGGGAAGCGTGGAGGAGCCAGATGCGACAACTGCCAGCCCACGTGGTCATCATCGTACGGAGTCAACGAATTTTAACTTTAATTCAAATCCCAAACAATTTTCTTCTTCCCAGCACGTGATTATTCTTGATCCAATATCCACAGAAGAAGATGGCCATGGGCCTCTCAAGTTAATCAATTTTCTGGCCCATCTGAAGCCAATCTCATCTGGTCGTGGATCTGACTCCTGTAGACTTGACGCTGGACCAGTAGGAAGGAATCCCATTTGCTCCGGACCCGATTTGGGGGCAGACCCACCAGGCTTCTCTTTGGGCTGTGCTCCTGGACGTTATAAAGCCATTTTAGCTGCCAACCCAACAAACTCTTCTTTAAACTCTATCTCAACCTCTATGGGCCATTCTTCTTTGAGAAGCCTAAAGAGGCAACTAAAGGCCAAGCTCTCTAAAGAAGATCACTCTTGTTCTAGCTTCCATCAACCTTCAAATGAAGTGACTTCTAGCATAAGGAAAAATCAAGATAGTGAGCGAGACTCAAAGATTCTCGATGTCGGCGATGATTTAGAGATGGAAAAAGGAATCCATGAGAAATTGTTACACATTCTAGACAAAATCAAAGAGGTCGGTAAATGCTCGGGTATCGAATTTTTAAATAAAGAATATAATTTTGTGTTCAATTCTATTCTAGCTCATGGGCGTGCTTTCAAAGATGTTATGGATGCGGGAGAGGGCAATGCAAGCTAGCCTTTGTCTTGTTTGGTTTCTTTATGTGGAATCTTTCTTTTTAATGTGTAAGATTATATCTTGGAATGTTAATGGTCTTGGAGACCCGGATAAACGCTCAAAATTAAAAAAACTTGTGAAACGGTGGAAACCTTCTATTCTCATGATACAAGAGACGAAGCTAAAGGCTTGCTCCGATAAGATTGTGCGCCAATGTTGGGGTGTCTCTCCTTGTAAGTGGATCGCTCTTCACTCTCATAGAAGCTCGAGAGGAATTTTGTTGATTTGGAATTCGGATTTGATTGAAATGGAAGACTGTCTTGAAGGTACATTCTCTATTAGTATCTCTTTTCGAAACTTGGAGGATAATTTTCGTTAGGTTCTTATTGGTGTGTACGGCCCGTGTATGGTGGTTGAAAAAGCGAACTTTCGTTTGGAACTTGCCACCTTGCGTGGTTATTGGGATGGTCTTCCTTTGTGCTTCGGTGGTGACTTCAATGAGATTAGATTCATGGAGGAGAGAAGGGGTTGTCGAAGAATCTCTAATTCCATGAAACTTTTTAATGATCTTTGTAATGATCTTGGCCTTGTGGATGTTCCTCTTGCCGGCGCTAAGTATACTTGGGGTAGATCGTCAAATAAGAAGAGCAAGATTGATCGCTTCCTCGTCTCCCCGGATTGGGAAATCCATTTTCCAAATATTTCCCTAAAGCGCCTTGCAATACCTTTCTCGAATCATTTCCCTATTGAGCTAGGCTCCTTGGATTCGGATTGGGGTGCTTGCCCTTTTCGTTTTCAACTAGCTTGGCTTGAAGACACTAACATAATCCCCCAAATGAAAGTTTGGTAGGAGTCTTCTTCTTTTGTAGGTACGGCCGGCGAATGTTTTAGTAAGAAACTCAATGCTTTGAAGGGGTTTATGAAGGCTTGGAACAAAGATGTCTATGGATGCATTGATCAAGCTTTTGATACGGCTCTCTCCAAGTTGAAAGAATTGGATGATCTAGAAGATGGGAGGGATCTCTCCGTAGATGAAGAAGACGCGCTAGTGTCGGCTAAGGCGGATTTTGAGTTGGCTCATCGGCGTCAAAGCATAATGATGAGGCAAAAGTCTAGAACTAGATATCTCAAAGATGGAGATCGAAACACTAGCTACTTTCATCGTATTGTGAAGGGTCAAAGAGCTTCAAATAACATCTACAACTTATTAATGGTCGATGGACCGGAAACAAAGAAGAAGTCAAGTTGGGCATTGCAAATTATTTTGAGCTTGCGTTCAAGGAGACCTCAAGCTCTCGTCCAAGAATCAAAAACATGCGATTGAAGAAGATTGACGAGATAGCTAGTGATTGGTTGGAGAGACCTTTTAGCGAAGAGGAAGTGAAAAATGCTATTTCTAGCTTGGGAATCGATCGTGCTCCGGGTCCGGATGGTTTTCCTATGAAGTTTTATATCGTTTGTTGGGATTTCATTAAAGAAGATTTGATGAAGGTTTTGAAGGAATTCCACGATCATAATATTCTTCACTCATCTTTAAAAAACAACTTCATTGCTCTAATCCCAAAAAAGAAGAACGTCGAGGAAGTTAAAGACTTTCATCCTATTAGCCTTGTGGGGAGTGTGTACAAAATTATTTCTAAGTGCTTGGCGGATCGTTTAAAGGTTTTTCTTCCCGCTCTTATCTCTCCCACTCAATCTAGCTTCATAAAAGGTAGACAAATTCTTGATGGAGTGTTGATTGCTAATGAATGTGTTGATTCTAGAATTCGTCAAAAAATGCCGGGATTGATGTGCAAGCTCGATTTCGAAAAAGCCTTTGATAATGTAAATTGGAAGTTCTTAAACAAAGTTTTATTCAAAATGGGGTTTGGTGGTGTATGGAGAGGGTGGATTAGAAATTGTTTATTTTTCTCTAAGTTTTCGGTTCTTGTCAACGGATCCTCGTATGGGTTTTTTGGAAGTGAAAAAGGCCTTCGTCAAGGAGGCCCTCTCTCTCCCTTTCTCTTCTTAATGGTGGGTGAAGTTTTAAGTTGTATGTTAAGTAAGGCACAAGATCTTGATCAAATCTCGGGGTTTTCGGTAAAGGAAGGAGGAACGAAAATAAACCATTTGCAATTTGCCGATGATACCATTGTCTTTCTCGACGCGAAGGAGGAGCAAGTTGCTAATCTTCGTTACCTTCTTCTTTGCTTTGAATTAACTTCGGGTTTGAAGATCAATTTCACTAAGAGTAGTTTATATGGAGTCGCGGTAGAAGATGGTATGGAATATTATGCAAATATGTTGGGATGCAAATTTGAAAGCTTTCCGAGTATTTACCTTGGTCTTCCTTTGGGCGGCAAAGTTGGAGGGACCCAAAAATGGGAAAAAAAACTCTTGATATTTGTGCCAAACCATTTGGCGCTTTAAATCTTAGCCATCAGATTTTATGTTAGAATTTAAAATCTAACGGTTATATTTTTTGTGCCAAACCATTTGACGCTTTAAATCTCATCCATCAGATCTTATTTAAAATTTAAAATCCAATGGCTCTAGTATCCCAACGCCAAACCACTGGGCGCTTCCTTGATTCAACTTTGAATCACGATAAGAGTGGGATGTTGATTCAATGTGACGTGTCCAACTATGAATCTCGAATGTTGGAGGATGATAAGACTAAGTCTTATAACAAATTCTGGGTTTCACATATTACGTATCTTAACGTACAACAAACTAATTAATATTAATCCAAAATTAATTAAATACTAAGAGCTTCTCCAATGGTGAATGTGAATGTTTCATATGTGGCATTATTTTTAAGATATCCTATAGGTATAAAATCCTAAATATTAGGGGGAAACATGTTTTATCTCCAACCCATAAAGTTTTCAACCATTTTTTACTTATTTGTAGGTATATGATTGGTTAAAATTATTTTCATTTTTGTTAATAAAAGTGTGAAGACATCCTTTAGGTGAATGTCTAAAACTAGAAGTTCACCTAGAGGATGTCTAACTTTTTTTGGCCACATCATCCTCACATCAATGGGTTAGAGATAATTTCTTATAAATATGGTTGTGTATCCTATGTGGATTAAAACTTTTTTCTTTTCAATCAATCCATTGGAGAAGCTCTAACCCTTAGAGCATCTCCAATGGTATTTGAATATATATCTTATGTGGAGACCTAAAAATAAGGGATTTTGGTAATATATAGTACAAAATTTTGTTTTGATAAGTATCTCAAGTGGTAGTTGTATCAATATTAGTTTTAATACAGTTGTCACTATATAAAATCTATAATAAAGCTAAAATAATTTTAAAATATAAAAAATAGATGAAAATTTTCTTGATTTAAGTATCTAAAATCCTACGTGATATTAAATTTTATAAAAATTCAAATTCTATTGGAGATGCTCTTATGTATATTTGTGATTTTTTCTTAGATGCAGTTATCTTTTGGCTCTGTTCCAACCCCATCCCCTACGGCACCGTTATACAGAGTCTCAAAGTTATACATATGAGAAGAATATCATCCATAACCATAATTACATTAATGATTTTTAGACTAGCATGACTCGCCATATTTTCAATTTTTTTCTTTATAGAATATCGTGATGATACCGGTGTCACTGTAGCATAGTTAGTGGTAAGTTAAAAAACTCGGTAGCGCCGAATTTTTACTAATCAAAGGAAAAGAAAAGAATTGTGACGATCTACAGTGAGTATATGAGCCGCTTTGTAAAATGACTTTTCAAAACATTTTTCCAAGTTAAAACCATTTCATGAGAAGGTAAAATTGATTTTAAGAATTATTCCATCCATGTTAAAACTTAAAAACATGCACTAAATTTCTTTTTTCTTTCTTGAAGCATAAATATTTACGCTCCAGATCTTCTGTACCGAAATCGTGTCTGTCCTCTGTCCCTACAAACCACAGAAGGACATTTGTTTTTTTTGAAATTTATGTTAAACCGAAATTCAGTATTATGAATTAGTTTTATTAAAAATAAAAAAACAGAGATTAATTAGGAAACTAAATATCCTTTCCTAATCTGAATTGGTCTCTCTTGAAAATTAAAAGACTACTCCTCGATTGCACGTATTCCACTTCCACAAAAATTCAATTAGTTTTATACTTTTGTCATTTACTGTATACTATTCCTAACATGGATTCTTCGCAGATACTGTAGCTTGGATTTCAATAATAATCTGTTAATTATTTTGCTTTACTTTGTTATTCAGGTATAAAAAAGAGTAATATATTTGGGTTTATATGAAAGCAAAATTCATACTAATTATTTTTGTTAAATGGAGTTAGTCTTATGAAATTTGTATTGTCTTGTAGAATTCATATTCCGATGATGATTGCGTTGAAGACGGAGTTCAAGCTAATCGTCGATTGGATTTTGACGATGAATAGAATTTTAGTAATGACGAAGGGAATGGTCAGTCTATTAATACATTGAATATTAGTAAGTGTGTCGATTTGGTTCGTTCTAGATTACAAACGGAACATATATTCTAACAATTGGAATGGAGTTTGAAACAGAAAATGATGCATATAACTTTTACAATACATATGCCTATAATTTTGATTTTCTGGAATCACTACAATCAAGTAAGTACAAGTTCAACTTCACATTGAAATGTTTGATTAGGAATTTTGGGTGTGAGTTGATTTTATTTAATTGTATTTTTGTGAATCATTGTTAAATTGGTAATCTTATTTTAAAATGCTAAAGAGTACTCTGTACGGTAGACTTTACTTTTAAGTGTAAATTAGGTTGAATTTGAGTAGTTCTTGAAGCTAACAATTGGGAGATGTATTACATTGGATAAGAAAAATGTTGGTATTGTATGTAGATTGTTATGGGTAGGGTTTCTGCCGATGCAAATGGAGTAATAAAACTAAATCTAATTAGGCATTCATATGGCTTCGATTCCTAAATTTGTATTATCATGTCGCTGCAAATAATTGGTTATAAGCATGCTTGTGTTGATCTCATTGATTTAATTTTCTGTCTGATTTGCAAATTAATTTCTATTTCTCCGTGAAATGGGATAAGTTGTTAGGTGAGTCTGAACATGAAGTGGCTTTATTTGGTAGCATTTGATGGATATATGCACATTCTACTGCATTGGTATAACCTTATGGTAGCACATATTTCTAAGAGGCTGTCTATAACTTATAGTTTATGGTTATATAGCTTTATGCTTAGCACGTCTGCGGAACCTGGCGGTTCATTTGTGTAAGTTTTAAATTTTGTGAGCATGTGTAATCACTGTCAAAATAAGATACCCTGCCAGATTAGTACAAGCGTTGACCGAAGACGTGGCGGTGAACCCTTGGATCATTGGCTACGTGTTCCATTTCCGAAGCAGTATATAGCGCCCTAGATAAGCCATTTCTATTGTGGAAGATTCTCTATTGCCAAACCTAAAGGTTTGGCTGTGATATATATTACTTTATCTAATTTATAGCCATCATTTTGGACCTGTTATCATGAATTCATAATCTGTAGATTTAGGTTTATGTATATTATGAGTTTAGCAGTGATTAGATTCAAATGTATTGCATGTTCATATCTTAGGTGGACTAGCAGTGTCTCTAGCATCCACATTATTTTGAATGTCAGAGAAGTGGTGTTAGTAAGAACGTGTATTGGAAAAAGGGTTTTTGTACCACAGTCTACTATCAATTAAACTAATTGTCATGTGAACATTGGCTCTCTACCATGTACAATTATCTGTTTGAGACTTCATTTCTAAATGTAAATGCCGTATCGGTACTCTTCAAGTGTCATATTTGGTTATTTATGGGTTTAATTAAACTTTCCAAGTTTATGCTATACATTGATCACCTGCAATGACATTCTTACTATGCGAAGGAATTGGTGCCTGTAATTTTTGGCCCTGCTGATGCATTCTTTCCGTCAACAACAAAAAGAGGTCCTGGAATGAAATGTGAAGAGGATATTTTTGTTTTTGGTTCCGTCGTGAATCATTGATATTTCTTTGTCTGTTTGATCGATCCATTTCCCTATTGGCTTACTGTGTGCGCTCCATTACATTCTTTTGCAGTTATGCACTACAATCATTATGCCAGCTGATTGTGTATTTTTTATTATTATATGGCTAGCTTGTTTTTATTATGACGGTATTTTTATTTTCCTTACATGTACCAGATACAATTTGGAGAACCCATTATAGCATGTATTCGTTAGAATGACAATACCCCTGGTTTTAGAACAATATTTGAATTCATTTTCTTGTTGTGGTTATATAATCTCTATTTCAGAACTGACTGTTAACTTGGAGGTGATTACTTCTTGGCAAGAGTATTTTGGTAATTTCACTAATTTAAGGGATGTTATTGTTGAATCTGAACATTTATTTCGCTTGCCGACAAGTTTGGTTTTCTAATTTGATTGTCCCAGAACTTGTTTACAACATTGAAGTTGCGACACTAACTAGAGCAGACTAGAATACATCACTATTCTGATTTGAAATTTAAGAAAGAATCAGTCTTTTGTTGTTTTTAAAATTGATCAGTTAATGTGCTTGATTAATGGAAACATTCTACAACACTTCCTCTTATCAGGTTGATGTTCTTAGGTGTTATATTAGCACTAGCGTGAACCAGGTTGATCCACTAAAACCCTTAAGTGGTCCTGGTCTATTAAGTCTAAATTTTTGATTAACTTTAAATTAATGTCTAAATTGGCATCTTGTGTGAATGCAGACCATACTTTATATATATTCGTGATTTTGCCTGTGCTAATATTATGTAGCTCAAAGGAATGACAAATGAATAGTACTTGTTGTATGGATTGTAAGTAATAGTGTTAATCTGTAAGTTTTGTTCTGTAAACATTCTCGAGGAATCCCTTGTTCCTTAGGATCATAAATATCATTATGCGAGTATGTGTGTATCATGGTTTCTTTTGAATGATACTGTGGCTGAGATAATAAGCTTGGGAGAGTTATTACCGCAAGCAATTCATACTATCTAAATAAAATGACGAACTACGGTCGTGCTTGATCCTTTCGAGCTACGAAGAGGGTACATAGTCAGCCGTTTTGTGGTTCAGCACAACTGCTTAAGGTTGTTTATATCGTCGGGAAAGAGTTGGTTACTGTCAAGCAGTTCATACCATCTACTCGGAGATGATTGCAATCTTAACAATTTATATAGTTGGTAAGAGGTAGTTGCAGTTAGCTTACTGGTTGTTCATACTACCTTGAGATATGATTTTAACCTCTTCGAGGTTGTTCATATCATGTAATAAGAAATGAAGAGTGATTTGGGTACCAATTCATATCACCAGATGAGACTTGGAGATGATTGTTGCCATTTAGAGACAATTCATATCATCTGAGAAGAATGGTTGTTGTTTATGATGACAGTTTATACCATTGATCTGGAAATGATTACTAACTCTCTTGAGTAGTTCATATCATTTGTAAAAGATGGTCTATTGAGCTTGACCTAGTTCTGTGAGTTTGCCAGAAAATCCGTTTGGAGTGGTGGCTTCTATCTCACTACCCTTGGCACTGGGACTGATCACCCCCTCACCCGTGCGACACGGTATGCGTTGTCAGGATCCCACTCACGAGTGGAAGACCATGCGGTCTGGTAGGCTGGCAAGAGATATTGTATCTAAAGTTTGGTAATTTGATAAGCATTTGCTGGGTAAAATCGAATTGGTCCGAAAAATTTGAAAGCCCTGTTTCTCGAGTGGCGAATCGGGAAGTTGAAGCTGGCCAAAGGGTCATAACCTGACTCGTTGGAAGTGAAAATTTTCCGGTCCGTCACAAACGCTATTATACGATGAGACTGTAGAAACATTTATGTGGTTGTTTGATACTTTTGCTGAAAGTATGTCAGGCAAGAAACCAAAAAACATTTTCACTGATCAAGATGCAGCAATGGCTAAAGCGTTAGCTTCGCAGTGGCCGGAGGTGTGTCATGGATTATATATTTGACACTTATATCAGAATGCTGAGAAACATCTTAGCCTTGTGTTTCATGAGTTTAAGTATTTCACGGATTATTTCACTACTTGTGTATATGAATATAAGGATGAAGAAGAATTCATAGATGCTTGGAATATAATGCTCGAAAAATATAATCCCAAGGACAACGATTGGTTGAAAAGGTTACTTAAGAGAAAAATGGACATTAGTTTATGGGCAAGATACATTTTGTGCAGAATTACTACCACTCAGCGCAGTGAAAGTTTGAATAATGCTTTGAGAAAGTATATCAGCTACAAATATGACTTATTGCGGTTTTTTGAACATTTTGAAAGGCTGGTTGAAAATCGCCGTTACGAAGAATTAAGCATGGACTTTAAAGAAAATCAAAGTTATCCTGCAATGTCATTCCCTGTGAAAATTTTGAGGCATGCCGCTGCGATTTATACACCGATAATCTTCACATTATTCCAAAAAGAGTTATGCAGAGCTCATGGTTGTGTCTTAACCATTATTAACGAGAATGAGACAACGAGTATGTATGGAGTCAATCCCTATAGGAAAAAATATCATCGTACGGTCATCTTTGAATCAAAAAATAATAATGTTTTATGTAGTTGTCGAAAATTTGAATTTGCAGGTTACTTATGCTCACATGCACTGAAAGTTTTATCGGTGCAAAGCGTCAAAAGTATTCCTACTCAATATATATTGAAGAGGTGGACAAAAGATGTTAAATCCAGATGTACAAAAACGGGTACAAGTTCTAGAGGTGGAATTGATTCAAAACAAGATATAGTTAGGCGTTACAAAGAGTTGTGCAGGTTGCATATTCAACTGGCAACAAGAGCAGCAGAATATGAAGAATCATATCGAATTGCTTTATCAGGTCTCAATAACACGTTAAAAGAAGTTGACGAAAGCTTGAAAGGACTAACGTTCTGTCCCGCAGCTAAGATAAGAGCGGAACTGCTATTCCCTTCAACAAATCAGTCTCTAATCTCTCCTTCTTCTACTTCAGAAGGGTATAACGGTCTTTTTACTTTCTTTTTCTTCTTCTCAGGGAGAACTAATTTTCGTTTCCCCTTACCTTCAACAACTTCTTCCTCAAATCTTTGCCTACCTTCAACGATCTGAATACCGAGGCTTGGGCGAGGAGGAGGAATTTCAGTTTGAAGTTCGGAATCGGGTTCAACCTGAAGCATAAAAATTTGTCCTGTAAGAAAAAATTCAATGGTAGTTCGGGACAATACTAAAAGAAAGAAGAGTACGAACCTTATATTCAAACTTGAAGTCTCAAAATTTAACCGCCAAGGACAATAGCTTGGGAAACGTTTACGAACCCTTTGAATTTCATCTTTGGAGATGTTACCAAAAACCCAAGGACCTTCAATTATAATTGGGGTACGATACCACTTATAGTCATGATCTTGACGAATTCTTTCTTTTGTGGGAAAATCAATTTTGGTAAATGGAATAAACTTGATTTTTGGATCGTCAACCTCATATAATAAGGGAAATCCCGTAAGACACTTACGAACAGGGCTAACGCTCCACTTCACAAAATTCCTGATACTGACACCATCACCGTATGTAGAATGAAAATTTTCAACTGTATAATTGTCACGTTCTACAAAATTTGGAACGTAACAAGTAAAATTAGTTCGCCCTTCACTTCGGAGGCTACACTCATCAAGGATACGCCACCAATTTCCATTATATTGTGTAATGGATCGAGCTTGACCATGAGGAGAATCACCGCGAGATGCAAGAACTTCAAATTGGAAAGGATTTTCTTCTTCATATAGTGGGAGACGAAGTCCAGCCTCTAAAGCACCAGCTGAAATTAATAAACTATGGGAAGAATAGTTAAAGCTCTGAATTGCTCCTAAAGTCAGTACATCACTATTTTTGTCATAGAGTGAGACTTTAAATCCCTCAAGAGCATGTCTTCTCTTGAAATCGTCAATATTCATCGACCGATAACTATAAGTGGCATGAGCCCGCTTATTTCTGGGGGCATGACTGGTAGTTATAGAAGCATCAGGAGCTGGGTTACGAACAGACCGAGACACAGCATATCTAGAAAAAGGAATTCTTGAAGGTCTTCCGGTTTCTTGGTGATCACCAGCAGCATTGAGATTTCTGGAAGACATAATGTTTTTATCTGAAATGAAAATTTCAAAGGATTAATGTATGAAGGAATCATCATAGATCATAAAGAAACAATCATAAAAATCAAAAGCAATTATCAGTTCAATCATATCTGTTAAAAGCTAATCATGGTTAAATATCAAAATAAGATACTGGAGGTTAAAATCCTCAATATACATGGAGAAAGAAGATAAACAATTACTTGATCAAAAGTAGAATAAATGTGATTGATGCTAAAAGCTCCTGAACAGTTGGGAGAATGAAAGTATTTGAAAATTTCAAGGAAGATAAAGAACAGCAACTTTAAGAGGTAAAGACAGAAGTGGAAAAGACTGCATCGTATTTAAAGAAAAGAATAGAAATCGTCACAATTTGAAAAGGTGTTAATCCAGGCAAAGATTTGATTTCCTCGAAAAAAGGTAACTGACACAAACGTGATAATAGAAGTTAATGCCTGCGAAAAACTCGCATAACGTGCGAAAAGAAGTAATGGTAAAACAAAAGGTAATAATTATTCTTCTACTTTTTCCAAAACCTTGGATCGACCTTGGAAAGTTTTTGAAAAAAGAAGAAGAAGGGGGCAAGTTGTTAGGAAATAAAAGGAGGACGACACGTGTAAGATGATTAAGGAAAGAAGCAGTGGTTCTAAGAAGAACGAGAAGCACATAATCAAAACCGTATGAAAAGATCGAGTAAATGACAGATGTAAAAGACTGAATAAATCCCTGCATGATTGACACATAAGATCGGGAAAGTAGTATCACACAGATCGAAACAGATAGCATTAAATGCTTATTGAACAGGAAAGTAAGAGTAATGAGTGAACATGGAACGGGAAAGTAAAGGCAATAATTACTTTTATTACTTTAACCACATGATTGACACCTATGATCGGGACAAAGATGATTCTCAAAGAACGAAGAGTACGTGTTAATCATACAAAGTAACAGACCAAAAAAGAAGAGCATGACCTGTCAACCATACAATCATCCCGATCAAAAGATAATAAGGAGAACGAAAGAAGGTATCGGGACAAGAGGGACCCATTAGATAATCTATAAATAGAAGAGATCATTCAGCAGAGAGGGGGTCGGAAAATTGAAAGAGGAATAGGCTAAGGAAGAGTAATCAGAGAAGAAAGAAAAGATCATTAGGTATGTATTTATTGTGTAAGATACTATTTAAAAGTTTCACTATCATGATTCATCTTCTATACATATAAAGATCATGAATTAGATATTGAATTAGAGACTGTAATTTGATCAAATGTTTAATAAGAAAATAAATGGTTAATTGAAACATTTCTAATTAATTGATTTAAAGAGGATTCTGTGTATCAAAATGTTAGTTAAAATCTTTCTATTTACTGTATTTTATCAAATTATTGGTTGTTCATGTCAATGGGAATTTTGGCATAAACAATAACAACAACAAGGTAAAAGGAATTAAAACTAAGGAGAAAACAGTCGATACCAGCTCCGTTAGACCTAAGTTGGCTTTGGAAAGACTTGTAAAAAAGAAATGGCCTCGCAAAACGACAGATCCTCCAAGCAATGCTGAGTTTGTAGATGATACTTATACCCAAAGCCAACTGTCGATAACGCCTCATGTCGCACAGGTATTATTTATTATTAGAAATCTTGTAGAAGTATCAATTTTCTAGCTATCATTAATCTAGGCACATACTATCTCTGTTTCTGAAAAAATGTTATTATCACTTTTTTATTTAATCTAAAAATAGGCCAAATTAAAGTAATTATTATATTAGCATGTTCTGTAGTCTACTGTATCTAATGATTGTTGTTGTCATTAATTACTTCAAACTCTAGGAACCTAGTGATTTCTTTGCAACCATGTATACGGACAATAATGAAGTAATACAAAGGCAGCCACCAACACCAGTACCACTGCATATTTCGCCGGTATTACAATTTTTCCAAACCTTTTCTTTACATAATTATTATTTAAAAATCTTTTAAGAAAACTATTTTTTTTAATGAATGTCTCCACTAGCAATACTACATTGGAGGCTATGTTCCTTTCAATCGTTATCAACAACAGCCTAACAGCATGGTTGGACTGTTACAGGTAGTTATCTTGATTAATTTGTCAAGGTTTATTAATCTTTTGAGTTGAACAAACAATTTAATTTTTTCCGTGTATATGTAAATGGTTGAAGGAGCAAGGACAATTACGAGGAGGGCTAAATTCGCATAACACATGCTGGTTGAAGGAGCAAGGACAATTACGAGGAGGACTAAATTCGCATAACACGGGCCTTCAAAAATACTAGTGGAAGCAACACCATTAATAAAATTTGTAATCCGTTGCAGGGAAAAGCTATTATTTACGCTGATTTTTCAGCAGTTCAGTACACATGACTTGAATCTTCTAGAAAACAATAGTTTTGCTTAATTTGTAGATAAATACAGATTTGAGACCTTGGATTTAGTCGGATGAGTTACATCAAAAATGTCATCTTTAATACTCATTTATTTATGTAATTCAGTCTCTCTACATTCTTCCTAGTTTTTGAATACTTTGTGTTAAAACCTATTACTCAGTGTGTGCCTGTGGGTGCAATCAGAGATTCGTCATCTTAACTCTGTGGTGTAGGCTCCTTCTGACGATGTTGCTTCTGACACAAGAACACCTGTACGGAAGGAATTTCACATGCCTTACAGTTTCCTACTGTAGGAGTGTCTAATACCAAAGAGGCAGGTACTACCTGCCAAGAAAGAAATGATATTCAGTGGAAATACTAGCTTTTTCATGCAATGGATTCATTGGATTCTAATTCTTAGCTAGTTGTTAATCAATAGTTAAAATCAATAATTATAAAGCCATTTGATTCATAAATAAATAAGTATAGGTCTCCTGGTTCTTTACTTTGTCTTCTAAGTACATAGTCGCCCATTACATCATAAACACTAAATGCATCTTAAAGGAGTAAACCTAATTGAATTTTTGTGGAAGTGGAGTACGTGCAGTCGAGGAGTAGTCTTTTAATTTTCAAGAGAGACCAATTCAGATTAGGAAAGAATATTTAGTTTCCTAATTAATTTCTGTTTTTAAATTTTTAATAAAACTAATTCATGATACCGAGTTTCTGTTTAACATTAATTTCAAAAAAACATATATCCTCCAATGATTTTTGGGACAGAGGGACAGACGCACAGAGGATCTGGAGCGAAATACTTACCTGGATACTCAGATCTCAGGACTACTTCCTTTACAGCTTGAAACAGGGTTTGTATCAATATGTACTAATCAATTACCAATTATTAGATATTAATGGTGATTGTTTGGCAGTAACAGTAGTATTCAAACAGCTTTATAATCTGGGATATAAAGCCTGTTTCAGGTACATCAGTGTTAATAATATCGGGAACAAAGCCTGGCCGAGTAATAACAACGACGACGCCGAAGAAAATGAAGCAGGCTGTTCTATTATTTGGTAAAGTCGGAACGGAATCCTAAATTAGACCCACTCATCTTTTGGTTTGCTGGTGGCCCTGGTTGCTCTGGTCTCAGTGCTTTGCTTTTTGAAATAGGTGCATACATACTTAGCCTTCTTCACTCTTTATTCATCATCCATGAACACGTTAATTTATCACGAGCGAAGAACTAATGCTGCAATGTGAATGGGGTCATATGATAAGTCAGGCCTGTTTTCTTATTGTTGATGGCTTAAGACTTTACCCAATTTATACTTCGCAGACAAAGTATCATCCAGGAGCAGCTAGGAATGTTTGGTTAAGGTAATAATGGGATCAAACACTGATAATGTCGGGAGCACTATCTGAAAGTGGCCTATGAACTTGTTCCATTTAACTATTGTAGATTTCTGGAGAATTCTAATACCATGATGTCTGCGTTTTGCGGTGGTTAATTGAGCATCCGGAATTTAAATCCAACCCTCTCTACACTGGTGGTGATTCGTACTCGGGCAAAACTGTCCCTATCGTCGTTCAATATTTAATAAACGGTAATGCTCACTTCCTTTCATGTTGTAGAGTAGTGCACTTGTAAACTGCAAATACCTTGTTTCATTATCCGAAAATGTCATCAAATCTCAATTTTCGTTATTTCCAACTGACTTGTATTGTTTCAGATATTGAAGCACAGAAGCAACAGTTCCTCAACTTCAAGGTAACATGGATACCATGTATGAATAAAGTTATAGTTATTGAAGAATTATCATAAGTACTCTGTTCATAGTTCACTATGTATTTGACAATGTTTCTTTTTTAGGGATATTTGCTAGGGTCAGCTGAAAATAGAAGATCCCTCTCAACAATGGGAGAAGCCTTTGCTTTACTAGAGCCTGTTCGGCCAATTCCAGGGTGTAGGGTAATTGCTCTTTCTACTCAAACCTCCCAATTTATGTAAGAACTATAGCTTGTGAAATCTTATCTTCTTTACCATTGACGCTTCAAAATCAAGATGTTCTATCTGGACATTAGACAAATGATGATCGTGTTCAAGAGGCTCTCCATGTTAAAAAGGTACGAGAATAATTGTTTCCGAATGAGCAACATTATCGGCTTTTTTTTAATAAGTCAGGCATTGGGGTTTAAGGTCTTGATGTTTTGGCAGCGAGTAACAGGCAACAGTCAAGAAATGGATTAGGTGCGACTACGACTTACCTTACGAACATGACGTTTTTAGCAGCATAGAATATCATCAAAATATTAGCGCCAAATTTGGTTCTAGATCTCTTATATACAACGGTGATCATGATTTTGCGGTACTGCATATCTCGACGGAAGCATGGATAAGATCACTAAACCTATCCATCACCGAAGATTGGCACCCATGGCTACATGATCATCAGTCTGCGATGTTTGTTTACTGTACATTAATGACTTCAATTGCATTAATCCTGTGTGAAATCTACCACTAAATTTTATTTCTTTCTTTTCCAGTTATACAAGAACACATATTGAACATGGAATAACTCCTGTCTTAATTTAAAATTCCTCTGGACAAGTAAATACAGTCGAGACAACTGACTTGACATGTTTAGAACAAAACTTTCAGGTAGCAGGTCACATTGTTTCAAAGTACAAACCTAAAGAGAGTTTTGTCATGTTCAAGGGGTGGATTTCTAACAATCCTCTACAAATTTGCTGACGAGAATCAATAATCAAGAGCATATCTATTAATTTTTGTTAATCAAACTACAAGTTTTACGAGCTTATACATGAAGATTGTTGCTCCTTTCTCAGTATATGCATGAATTATAAGTTCCACAAGTTTGTTTCAGTTGGAAAAATTTAAGAGTTTGGTTCCGGTCAAATTAGAGTTGATAAGCAAGATCGCAATCTGGAAGTCTTGAATTTTAATCTGTAAGTAGAGGCTCACAAACATTTACCACACAATGCCAGTCTAATTCAGTAGTAACTACAAAAAGTGCAAATGCAGTATACAAAAAAAATAGTTGCGTAAAAGACAGGCAAACCAGAACCAAATTACCGAGTTACAACTTCATAGTGAAACTCGGAAGGAAAATTCAGGTTTTAAATAAAAGGACGAGGCTCCATGTAGAAAGGAAAGGACTGCAAAGATGTTACCAAGTTGGTAGTTTTTGCCATCAGCCGTTCAGGCATATTTATAAACTGCTGTGAATCATAGAGTACAACTTCAGAAGATTAGAATCCATGTTCCTCAATAGGTCCTGAATCATACAGGATGTCTTCTGCACAGCGTTCATATCAAACCAGCTGCTTTAAGAGCAGACTCAAACTCATCGTTGTTTTGCCAATCAGAAATCTCCACTATATTATTCTTGAAATGATTCTCAATCTTCTCCATCAACATATGGTCCCTATGCGTACACAGTAAATTGAACACAGCTCCTTTGCGCCCGAAACGCCCTGCTCTACCGCATCGATGCAAGTACACTTCATGATCGGGTTCTGAGGGATACTCGTATTTCACCGGAAGGTCAAAGTTCACAACCACATTAACCTGTGACTGATCAAAACCTCGTGCAAGGAGGTCTGTTGATATAAGGACTTGAGTCAACCCATCTTTAAACTCCTTCACAATTTTATCTCTGTGTTCTTTCTCAATGGCACCATGTATAGTTGTGCACTGCCAACCATAATCCGCCAGTGCTTTATGCAACGCATCAGCACTCTTCCTTGTGTGAACAAATATGATCGTCTGTCCCAATTTTTCTCCTAATTCAAAAATTTTATCCTTGATGACTTGAATCTTGGCAGATTCATCTGGACAGTTTACTTTATACTGTTTGACAACATCCAGTGAGAGTTCTTCTTTCTTAACAAACATCTGATTTCCATCTTTAACCACTCTTGACACAAAATTCTTAACAGTCTCGTTAAAAGTAGCAGAAAACAAAAGAACCTGATGAACAAAAACAAAGAAATATAAGAATTTATTGTATACAGTACCTTTAACCCAGTTAATGGAAAACTCTATGAAATGTAAATTATGTAATAGCTCAAGGTCAGACTCTGATGAAGAATTTTGAAAGTTCCAACCTACACTGGCTGTGATGCTTCATACATGGCACTAAACCCAATATTAAACTGAAAATCTTGAAGCCAAACTAATCTCATTACCAAAATTACTGAGATGCACAGCCGTGACTAACGCACTTTGCTAGATCAGGCAACATGAGAACTGTTAACACTAGTGGATCTAACTAATCTCTAGTCCATATAAAGAATACGTTCAATGGGGCAAAAATCTTCAATTTCAGAATATTACGACCAAAAAATGTAAAAGAACTTTGAGAGATTGTGACAAAAAATGCAAAGAATATCTATGTCAGATGCAATACAGCACAAAACAACTGTATGCCAGAGTTGAACTTTAGACAGTCTACAGCTGTAATTCAGTTTCAATAACATGACTAACAAATATATTGAGTACCACCAATCTCATAAGTCATAATACAGTTTAAAAAACATCCGCTTCCATATATTGGACTAGCATATAATGATATTATATAATCAGGTTTATTGGCCTTCGTAAAAGAAGCATCTAACTGGAAAACAAATGACAAATAAACAATATGTAAATTCCAAGAGAACATAATGTCCTTATCTCAGGTATAGAACCAAAGAGAATGTAAACAGTAAGGTTCACATCAATTGAAGTCTAGGAACTTTCTCATGGCATAATATTCACTCACCAAACTTATGTTTTGCACAGTAAATGTTAAATCAGTAAGCTTGATTAAATATGAATGCTAATTGGAGTTCTAATCAGTGATTGAAGTAATTCAAATCATTCAAAATTCAGGATATAGCAACATTGTGATGTAAATAGCACATGTTTATGTTTACCTGGCAATGTGCGCTGCTTCTTTCAATATCCTTCATAATTCTGAGAGAATCATCTTTAAAACCATTCTCGGCTAACATGTGATCAGCCTCATCGAAAACGAGTATCTTCATTTCGCTAGTGCTGAGTTTCCTGGCTGACATCCATTTCTTGATTGTACCAGGAGTTCCAACAACTATCTGATCAGTAATTGGAGATCGTTTATTCATTGGAATATCCTTAACTCTATCCATCGGTATCGCACAAAAAGAAGTTATCCCTGTATACTTCCCCATTTTATTAAGGACTTCTATATTCTGGATCGCTAATTCTCTGGTAGGGCAAATACAAAGTGCTTGAGGAGCTTTTTGATTCACATCAACACGACTTAACATTCCAAGTACAAAACAAGTGGTTTTACCAGAACCATTATGAGCTTGAGCTATAAGATCCTTATAAGGTGGTGTCAAGATCATTGGTAAACTAACAGATTGAATCTTACTAGGTCTAGTAAACTTCATATCAACATATAACCCTTTCAATATTTCCTCAGACAGATTCAAGTCCTCGAATGTTACAGCCGTTGAGTACAAAGTATCACCAGTTACCTAATTTCAAACAAAAGAAAAAACATAAATTAAACCCTAATAATCTAATTTCACTGATTTAATGTTAGGGTTTGTTTTTTTACCTTACTAATGTTTCCATCTTCGGGTTCATCAAGAAATTTATCTGTATTCTTGTTTTCGTCGATCTTTAATGATCCAATGTTAAGTTCTGGATCTTTTTCAGCTGATATCGATGAAGTAGGTTGTTCTGCTTTTTCTTCTTCTTCATCGTCGTCGTCAACTTCATCAGCCCAAGCACGTTTTACTTCAGCTGGTTTCTCTTCTGATGGTTTCTCAAGGTCGGTGCTGCTGTTAGCGTCCGCCATTAGAGAGGAAGTTTAGGGATCTGGTTATTTCTCACTTTTCGGAGTCGATTTAGAGAGACTGGAGAAAAGTGATTTATTGGTGTCCTATTTATAAGGGTGGATTTTGAGTCGGTGCCCATTATATCTTGGGGGTGCCCTTTAGTGTATTTGGTGATTTTTGAGTCGGTGCCCTGTATGTTTTTTTTTGAAGCATGGTGCCCTTTATGTTAATAAACCTTGCGATGTCGAGGGCTGCTAAATTTAAAGCCAACTAGGATATGCAGCCAAAAATGGTATAAGAGCAACTACAACGGACGAGTAGAGTAAAGAGAGAAGAAAAAAATTTCTCTTTACTCGCCGGTTTGCAGCCGCAACGGGAGAGGATATATGGGTTTTAGTCCAGATTTACTACAGTATCGGAGAGAATTCTCTCCGAATTCTAAGTATACTCGCACGGCCATGTGAGATAGCGTATGCCGAATACGTTCATTTAGTACACCGTATTTATATCAGAAGTATCCGTAGAGAAGCGCCTAGTCTTACGCGCAGCTAAGTATACGCCTCATAATACGGTTAGCTGGAACAATGCCCCTTAAAGATACGCAACATTACAGTAACGCTCCACTACACGGCGTATTATCTGAGCGCTTAACATTTGTGCGGTCCTTTAGCATGCCGTCCAAGACATACAGTGTTGTAGAAGCACTTCTACAAATGGGACGTTCTTCTAAGAGACCGTAGTTTGAAACCATTGATCTTCATGAATCTCTGATACTGTCATCCTCTACAGGCGGAAAATAAGTTATTATATGATATAATACTTCGTAATGAACATGCCACTGAAATGCTGGTATAGAGAGTTTACCTTCGTCGGCAATGGATTGAGTATCTTTGATATTAGTTTCTTCTGACTCTCTGTGAACCACTTTGGAAAATTGTAATCTGCTTTGGATATCTTCAATAAAAAACGAACAGCTGGAAATATCAGTAAGAGGAAGTTCTTTTACTGCAATCAACTAATCAATAACTCTAGTTTCTCTCTCCACTAGATTCTTTGGTACCTTCTTATACAGGTTTATCAAGTTAGGATCTTCAAAGGGTAGATAGCCCGCCAATAGTTTGTAAAGGATTACTCCGTAAGACCAAAAGGTCCGCAGATTACCTGTTTTAGTCAAAGAAGTAGATACAGCATTCAATTTTACCCCCGTTTACAGAAGAAATTCTCACTGCAATTTTAAAAATGTATTGGACTGCAAAGAGTGATTTAGGATAGGAAGGTCTGCAATACAGGTTTTTGATTTTTTTTCGTTGTAGCGGCAGACATTTGACAACGAAGAAATTTCAACAGAAATTTGGTGCTTACCTCTGGAGCTACATAACTTGGAGATCCGCATTCTGTTGATAGTAAGTCTCCTTGTTGTTAATAAATTTCAATCCGGTTATTGAATTCTTAGTAAAAGCAAGTCCAAAAATTTCTTCCTAGGTAATACTTCTTACCTTCTGAAATACGCCGAGTCCGAAGTCAGTCACTTTCAGATTACCTCTACTATCCAGTAGTAGGTTTTCAGGCTGCTAGTAAGATTGAACAACAGAAAGGCCCAGTTAGTCTAATTATGCTCCAATAGTAGCAGATACAAGGGAAGGAAGGAAGTACTGCCAAAACATAGCCGCTCCATTGACAATTGGTCTCCTAACTGGCCGTATAGACAATCGGTCTCCTAACTGGCCGCTCCAAACATATACGCTCACTTAGGAGCACTGCCAAAACATTTATACGGTCATCTGGGTGACCGTTTCTTATACGAGCGTCTTTCATCGACAGCGTATCTCGTAATACGGCCACCCAACTAGACGCAACAAATATTACGACCTTCATGAAGCCGTCTCTCGTAATACGGCCACCCAACTAAACGCTCAATCATACGTATTGTTAAGTGAGCGTATTTTATTTGGCGTTCATCCGAATGAGCGTATAGTTCAGCGCTCTTGTAAGTGAACGAAAATACAACATACGTTAGGATAGCTAACCGTCCGTGTTATATTCGGCCCTCTAAGAGAACGTCCTGTATCATACGACTACCAAGAAGAGCGTGCGAGCAAAATTTGCTCCCCTACCGCTGTGGTTTTTAAGCCAAAGACCATCCAAAATTTAGTTTTTAGTCGATAGGGTAGTCGTACCGTTACAGTTGCCCTAAGGTGACTAAGTTATCGGTGGTTTAGTTATAAAATTATTCTATTATCCTTAAGTTAGTTATGTAAAATTTGACTATATCAAAACTTTGTGTTTGGAGCACTTTTTTACCATTTCGAATAGGGTTCAGGGGCGCAGCCCTGCAAATTATTAGTATTTTTTATAGAATCGGCAGTCGTGGATGTGATTTCCTGTCAATTACAGAGAATATCAAGAAAAATCAATATGGTTTTCCGTAAATTATTCTTTTACAAAGAACATCAAAAATAATCGGCATGTACTTTGTAAAAATCCTGTCAAATTTTTTGATGTATAAACTCATTTTCCAGACCCCCAAAATTATAAAAAAAAAACGATATATAATTATATACTTGATTATCGTTTCTAAAATAGACCTCTTTAAGATGCTCAAGTATTAAATTCGACAAAAAATAAAAGTTTTTGTCGCTGACTTTAACCCAAAACAGGACAGGTTTTTTTTTTACAAAATTGACCAACAATCGACAGTCTCCACACATATACATCTACCAATTGTTCTGGTAAATATTGACCAATATTGTTCCTAGAATTGGATGGTGAACTTTACTCCATTTGCCAATTTTTCTTCAATTTTTTAGGTCTACAGCTTTATGAAGGAAAATCGGCAGATGTTGCCGATTCCAAACAATCGGCAGGAAAAAAAATGCTTTGATCTCACCGATTCCGGGTAAGATAAATTTTTGAGAATCGTAAAATTTTGTTATTTTTACCATGTATCGAAGATTATAAGCTACAAATATAGAAATCCGAGTTTATTATAATCTTTATTTGGCTCGTTTTATTTTTCATTTGCTTTAAAAAAAATATCATTTTGGGTTTTTAGAAATGTAGGTACGGGTGAAGGGTAGAAGTGAGATTTAAGGTTTTGAGTTGAAGGGAATTGGGGAGGTTGAATGAAAAAATTTCGCCTAAACCAATCTTATGGTCATTTGAAGACTGCTTCAACCACAGGGATAAAGGGATCAAGGTTGACCCCAGAGAGAGAAGCAGAAAGAAATAAAAAGATCAGAAAAGATGCTCTGAGAGATGTGTTTAACAAGGTTGATTGATGGTTTGTTTATAATTGACCTCTAAGATCTCAAGTCAGTGGGATAAGGATAAGGAATGTAATAAGCATCTCGTATAGGGGTGTAAATTAGACCAGATCGGACAACCCAATCTATTTATTAAATAGGACGGGACGGGATGAACCTGGATATCCGTTGCCTATCAAAATAAAGAGGTCGGGTGGGCGGGCAGGCTATTCAACTAAATAAACTGCATATGGCCTGCCCAAGCCTGTTTAGTAATTCGGGCTGAGCAGGGTGGGTCTTCAAAATACATAAAATTGAAAACATAATAAATAAGAACATTTTCATAGAAGCCTGATATAGGGGCTCCAACATCAATAGAGGGGCTCCAATAATAAGACGAAATAGGGACACTATGAAGTAAAACTCAAAAACCCCTTATCCATAATATTTTCACAATACCCAAATCACCCTTTATTAATATGTTAATTACCTTAAATAGTGAAAATTTAATTAAGCTAATCATGGTTAATTAAACTTAATCTTTGACTAACACAAATTGAAATCAAATTTTTTTTTTTTTATTTGTGATTTGGGGATGAAAAACTAGATGAAATGTGAGAAAAAAATTTTGTTTTTTTTTTAAACCCTAGTTTTTGATTTAATCAACCATAGTAACCATTTAGGTCTTTCTAGATTAAAATCTTGATCATTTTATGGCTCAAATTAGATGAAATCACGAATTGAAAGTTTGATTTTGTGTGATTCAGAGACAGTTACGGTTGGGTTTCATTACGAACCCAACCGTAACACCAAGAACACCGAAGAACACCTTCAGTTACGGTTGGGTTTTGACTCCAAACCCAACCGTAACCTCAAGAACACTATGAACACCCTTTGAACACATAGTTACGGTTGGGTTTGGCTTAAAACCCAACCGTAACTCATCCTTTTTAGCATTGATTTTT
>JAJJMC010007573.1:0-22698 GCA_023531435.1 Papaver californicum
TGACTCGGTCAACTGACTTTGACCGAGTTGACTGGGCCGAGTTGACCCGCTGAGTTGGTCCGATCCATCCCATCCCGATCCAAGGGTGCCCCAATCCAAAGTGTGGGTGCCTTGATCCATTTTCCCGGGTGCTTTGAACACTTTTTGAGCCAATTTTTCCACAAATCTTTATTCTTCTAATGTACCTACAAAAGCAATAAAACACGTAATAGACACAAAATCGAATACTAACTCACTAGAAATTAAGGTGCAAATTAGACACTAAAATGTGTCTATCATTCATATATTTAATCATTCATCTTTAGAACATTGAGGACAATGTTAGATTTAAGTTTGGGGGTAAAGGAGAAACTTTTAAGTTGAAATATGAAACTCCAAATTCTAGAAACTTGTGAACAATTCAGGATGACACTAACCATTCTAGGTAGATGGAAACTTAACTCTTTTTCTATAGGAATTGGTATGCCCAAACTTCATGGTCTATTCATAAAAGGATGCCTAGCTCATGTGTTAGAAATAACATGACAGTTGTCACCATATCTCAGAGTCTATCTCGACCATATCACCTTCTGTTTTTGTTTTTACAATTTTTGTGTTTCTCTAAGTGATTTGGTGGGGCCCAGTATCGAATTGTTATCGCCGTCAGGACGAAGTAGAGTGTTTAAGATCAAGCCCCATTATTGTTCTATTTAAACCATTATTCAAAAAAAAACGAGTATTGACACTTTGATAGCAATATGTGTGTGTTCCCCCTGTCTCCGTCGCATAAGCAAGCTGGAACGCAGGATACATAAGAACTATCATATAAGATGTTGATAAGAAGCATGCGCTTGGATTCATTTGATCCAATCATGTTGTCAGTATGTTTAAAAATAATAAATAATTTTTTTATTTTCAATAAATCGACCGTTGAACCCTTGTATATACCAGCTGAGTCGATATTAGTATAAGGAGTGATACTAGTGGGAGCGTATCTCAATCCATTAGTATTCATCCTGGTACTGACCTTCAGACAGATATGGGAAACACCGTTCACCTTAGTCAAGATGCACGAACTTCATTTTGTCCACATCCATCTTCTAAATTTTTTCATATGATTGTACTTTGATAGATTCCGAGTATCGTGGTTGAACGACTATCTAAGTAGAGTTTTGAATTCTTGTATAAATTTTAGTACGCTGAGTGAAAACTCGTGCGTAATTTGACTCATATAGGGTAATGATTCACATAGCCGAAAAATTTAGTATGCCAACTAAATAGCTTGTTTAGTGTTTACCCTCAATCGTTCACAAGTAGATGGGGTTTGGAGTAAAAGGTTTTGTAGGTACACCTCTTGTAAACTCGTCCGATAGGGACACCTATGGGTTTAAAGGCTTATTGCACACGCTAAGTGCAATCGCGATGCCTGAGAAAGTGAGTTAGGATTTATTTTTATTTTTATTTTTATTTCTAGATTAGATTTGCTCGAGGACTAGCAAATAATAAGTTTGGGGATATTTGATAGACAAGTTTCCGTGTCTTATTTGATCTCAATTTGTATATTGTTAGAACTCATTTTTGTACTTATATTGTGATTTTATTGTGTTTATAGGTATTTTTGGAGAAATAAACATTTGAGAAAAATTGGCTCAAAAAGTTATAAAGGCACCCATAAAAAATACCAAAGACATCCATGCCTTGGATTAGGGGCACCCCCTTCATTTTCAACATTCAAAGCAAATTTGGACGGGAAGAGTTATCTTCTTAGCTACGTATCCCTGAAGAATTTTTGGACGAGAATTTTGGGATATATGCAAGAGTTAGGACAAATTTATCTTCTTACTATATTAAAAGAAGTTGTACAAATCTGGGAGATTCGAAAACAACCAAGAATATCTCGTCAGCTATTGTGACTCGATAAAACAGGGAGAAAATCTATTTCACGTGGAATTTGGATTATTTTCTTGTTTTACTGAAGATTGTTGTCATATTGATCGAGATATTGTTAGAACCAACACGGAAACAAAAAAAAGAATATCGAACAGAATGGTCAAGAGTTAATAGCCGACGAGAGAAATTATTCTCCGAAGAATGAATTCACGGAAAGAAATATATTTTAAGGATTTGAGAAGATTGGGCAGTGGTTGGATGGTCGATTATAAATAGAGGATTCAAGTAAAGGATTGGGGGGGGGGGGGGGGGCTGGAGAGGCCAAAAGCGCAAAATCAATATCCAGAAAAATTCATGTGTGGAAGAAAACGTTGCGATAAGGTTGAAGTTTCCATGGCCAAAGGTTAAAGATTCTGTTGCTAAAGCTTTCAACTTTGCAACATTTATTTTCATTTACAACGTTTATCTTCAGTGAAACACTTTTTCCTCTGTAACAGTGAGTCTGTAATGCTTATAAACGTTGCAAACTCGTTGTTTTCATTACTTTCACTCTTTTTCATCATTTTTAAACACCTTTTTGAGCCATGAATGAGTATTTTGAGAGTGTTTTCAATATGAGGAGCTAAACCCCTTTGCTGAGGCGATGGAGGAAGCCATTGTTCCAAGAAAAGTGGTATATTTCTATTTTAATTGATTTTTACAATTTCTTTTATGATTATTTGCTTTGATTAAAAAATTGATTTAAGGATTTTTATTAAACAATTGTGATTTCTTTTGGTAGAGCATGCTTAGCCTAGGGTTTTTGATGTTTTATGCTTTTGATTTACAATTGTTATTTTGAGAATCTACTTTTGCAACATATTAGAATCACTTTAAATGTAAAGAATTGCATGAATATTGATTAGATCAGATCACTTTAATTGGTTAATGGTGAAATCCATAACCTTAGTATTTGTGAACATTATTATTATCATATTTTGTGTATATTTTTAGTTCAAAATTAGTTTATTAAATCTAAAATCAGTCTTCACAAGTCCGAGCGAACGATACCTTTTCTTATCACTATATCAAAACTATCAATACATCATGTGTTTAAGTATTACAACTTGTTTGTTTTGAATTTTTCAAATTTGACTACAAACATCATTTTGATTTAGAAATTTGAAATTTAATATATTGAAATTGGTTTGTTTTTAGGTATTAAAATTTTTAAGAGGAGAAAAAGTATTAAAGTGATTTGTAATTACTATACAATTGAAATGTCAACCAAATAAAAAAAATTAAATATAGAATGTCATTCCTAGGAATCATATTCGTAAAAATAGATTACTTTGTAATCCAATTCCTGGATTATCAATAACTTGAACTAAATGTTGTGTCAATTAAACATAACTACTTGCTTATAATAAGATTATCCAACCACATTTCGAAATAGTGATACTACAATTTCTACTCAAGTAGGTAGTAATTGCAATAAAACGTTTACTTCTATTGTTTCAAAGTAAATTTGGGGAAATCAGGTCGAAAAAATATATTTATAATTAAAAAATGAAAATAAAATCAAATGGTGTAATTACAGACTATAAACACTCGTACCTTAGAAATTGAAATAGATCACGGCAGTGATTTTGGTTTCTGGGTTTCCTTCTTCTAGGTTTAGTTTAACTTTTAAATTAAGAGTCTAATCTGTTGAACTTCTTCATAGTTGATGTTTTTATATGAGTATCACCATAGATGCTTCGAAAACAACCAAAAACATTAATTCTCTATTGGAAATTGATGATTATTAATTTTTAGTTTGAAAACTAAATGCTAAGATACCTAACCTGTTAAACTTCTCGCAGAGAAAAAAGTTCTTTTTGAAAAAAAAATAACTTAAAACTGAGTGGAAAAATGAATAAATGAACCGGATAAAAAACTAGATGGGTCGACTATTTTGTCGGTTAGACCGGCCAATTTTTTATTTAACAACAATTTTTGGATAGGTAAGTGGGTTAAGGATGAACCAATCTTTTTTCTCCACTGGTTTATCAGTTGGACCGACCGGTCCGGTCCGGTCCGGTCCGGTCCGGTCTGATTTTTAAAACATTGATCAAGACTGAGAATGAGAATCCACTCTACTACGAGATGGTTCCCGATTAGGTGTAAATTATCGGGTAACTAGTCGGTAACTATGAGATGCCTTTGAACGGTGACATTACGCAAAAGCTAAGTTGGGTGTGAACATCAAATCCTTTGTTTAAGTCCCTGACGCTAGCTAGACTAGAGACTAGAGTTGTAACTCAGTCAGATTCTTACAATTACAGTATTATCCAAACGTGTCCACAGTGATAACAACCACTTCTTGGCTAATTACCAGCACAACAAGTTCTAATTTTACAGTTAGGGTTTCATCTTCACAGAATCTGCAACACTTTCTATTTTCAGTTTTATGCTCAGTACCAGGTTCTCTCTGTCTCTCTTGACTGCTAATTTGTTCTTGAAATCAATTTTATTTTTCTCTTTATATGTTCTTTCATTTGGGTGAGAAAATTGATAGTAATTCTCTCTGGGTTCCATTTTAATGCATCCAATTTTCATTATTATTGAGACTATAGTTGCTTGTAGTTCTAATATTAGGTTTAGTATTGGAAGTGACAGTTTTGAAAGGCAAAAGCAAAATAACTGAGGCAATAGATAACTTGCAATGTTGAACCTGTCACTTATACGTTGCTTTTCTTGTATCCAAATGGGTTTTGAGTACCATAAAACTTGTAATGTTTGTTGGATGGATAAGCGATATATAGGCAGTGATATAAGTCAAATTATATACTGATACAATTACATTCAGCAAGTTCCGATTGTAGCCGAAAGGGGAATACTTGAATAAGTTAAATGGGTTCTTTAGTGCTTGAAACATGTTAGTGTTGTCATGTAAGGTTTAACTACCAAATTCGAAACCCTGAACGATCATTTGACGTTATATGTTTTTGGTTTTGACAACAATGTTGATGTTGGGTTAGTTCTTCTTGGAGTGTTATCATGTTTTCAATTGATTCTTAAATATGAATTCCTCATTTTCAAATACTTGTGTGTGTTTGAATCTTGTACGAAATGCCCGTCCTAGAATGTGTAATCAACTTTATTATAATTTGAACGATTTCGGGACCTAGTGCATTATAATACCGGGCTCTTGATTGTAAATGTTATCTTGGATTTGATCTGCTACACAGGGTGCACTTAGATTTTAGTACGTTTTAATTAATTCCCTATTGTCCTTTCACCTGATCAATTCTAAGTGACACTCTCAGTTGCAGGTTATGACGAGTGTTTTATCAAATCACCCTCTGGGTAGGTCATTAGGAGTTTTAGAGAATCCATCAAGAGGAAGATTGTATAGGATTCCATATCTTGGATATTCAGCGCTGTCTTTCCCTTCAGGGGGGTCGGTATTGGGTCAAGGCTCATGCTTCTCTATTGATAATGGCACATGTGGGAGGGCTAGGAATTGTGGATCAGTAAACTCTAGCACATTGGATGATAGCGCAGATCCGGGTGACTCAGAAGACAAGGATCGAAAAGATGAATCTTATACGAACAAACCTGCACGTGTAAGTGGATTTCCTTTCTGCATATATTTGATGCATAACCAACGCTTTAGTTGGAAAAAAATTGTTATCTTTGTTGGATGATCTCTTATATTTAGTTAAGATTATATAAAACGAAATTGTTCCATCAATAAAACCGTTTGTTGTCTATCAATTCGCTTTTCAGGTGTTTTCGTTCATATTCAGGATCAATCGTACTTTTTCAACAATTTATCTCTCCTTTGCCTTCTCCACACCTTTCTACAATGTGTTATGTTTTACCATTTACATTCTAGGAGTCATTAGATTGAACTACGAATATGGTCTACTAAAGACAGTCATCAGATTCTGTAATACGTGTATGACCTATTAACTCTGTCTATAGTGGACGGTTACACATACATGTTTTATCTTTTGCCATTAACAGTTATGTAGATGTCTTTATGCTTTGTACTGATCTATCTCGCTCAATCTCTCCGTCATCCAGGGTAATGATGAATTGTTTCGTGAAGGTCTGGAAAGAATTGTTGGAACAGATGATTCTGCCTTTAGCGGAATAGACCTTGCAACTTTAATTCGAAACAAGTATGGCAGATCATATGATGTTCAGCTAATAAAAAAGGTACCTTTTCCCTTGTCAAACATTTAGTATTGTTAGTTAATATTGAAAGATTTTGTATTGAAATTTAGTCCCAAGGTCTATTTTGTTAAGATTTTGTCCGCTTTTTTTGCAAGTCTGACGAGTACATTACTAATACTCGAAGCGGTACCCATTTTCCAAAGTAGCTTATATCCACTTCATGTGTTTATTTTCATGTGTTCGATTGTAGGAGTTCATGGGAAGAAATCTTCTAGCATTGAATGTCATGTGGAAGTACGTGGAACAGGTAATTCTTTTTGTTACAGCATATTAGAACAAATTCTAATCTTCTGTTACTTTAAGATTGTAACTTGTAAGTTTGCTTTGTTGGCATCCTTCTCTCAGAGATCCTTTCCGTTGACTGAAGAAGAATACATATTAAGACTCGATGATGTGGCGAACACATTGAAATGTTGGGGAGCTGTTTCACATATTCGAAATAGCCTAGCAAAGCTAAAGGAGAGACCTCGGATGGGAAAGGTAAAATATTTGAATTCCATTCTGTCTATGGCGCCTAAGTATTGTTTAACATGTCTGTAATTGGCGCCTCTAAAGTTCCAAACAAATACAAATAAATCAACAAAAGCAAATAACAGAAGAGTTAACTAGCAGAAATTAATCAAGCAAATTGTGATGCACTATTTTCTTTTTTTCGTCTAACAAAATGGCGTTCATGGGTATTGGTTTTCACAGGCAGTAAGTATTTTCATTGACATGGACGAATCAGGAGGCAGGGCCAATGAATGGATCTACAAGTGAAGAAAAAAAAGGGTCTGATCAGCCCAATTCTCGAGGTTATTATTCTTGGTTCCTGTAAATCACAGCTGTAAGATCCCATAATCATCATCAAAAGCTACATGGTTGCATGGATTCATTGTTCAAGTTTCATACAATTCTTCTATCAATGTGCACACCAGCGGAAGTGTTGCTGTTTTAGTTCAAATCAGATGCTACCAAAGAGAAGCATTCGATACCTTTTGTTCTCGTAAGCACAGATCACATGGAACGTAAACGACAAGTGTGTATCTATTGTATACTTTTTTTTTCACCAACTTTGTATGATCTTTGTAATTCTTTAAGCTACAAAATTTATTTTTCTTTAATTTTTTCTTCTTATTACTAATAAAGAATGCTTTACATACTTGGTAAGCACTACTTTGATGTATATATGTATTGGGAGCAGCAGATCCTTGGTACATCCTGTTTACAAATTTCATCAACGAGGGACGCTCCGAAAGAATAAGCTGAAGAGGGTGAACGTAATCATTTCAGCAGGGTAACATTCAAAGAAATATTACTAACCAAGTAACCATCAAAAATATATATGATACAGATTAATAATAATCACGTGTGAAATACATTTGGAATAGCATCCAGTGATAGCAGTTTCTGTATCAATGGACAAAAAGCCTCTAAAATCAACAGGAAGAAGATGAAAAACAGAAAGATTTAGCACAATATCTCAATGACTACACTGTTCAAAAAATAAACACTGAAGAATACACTACTTTTGTTTGTCGCCGTTGTACCGCCACTTGATTGGCTCACCTTCTAGAGCCTTCTCTACGACGTCGGGTGAAAGCCCAACCATTTCCAATGTTTTCTCCCAGACCCTGTTGGATGTTGGTAAATTATGGGATTCTTCAGAAGGGTTCGCTGGACGACATTCATAAGAGATGAAAGCACCAACAGGCCACTCATCCGATTTTAAAGCCTCACAGTATTCTGGAACCTGAGGGTCAGTTGCTGCAAATAGAGTACTTCTAGAACCTGCAGCAGTAATCGCAACAAATTATTGCCCACGCCCCACATATCTTAAGCTTAAAACAAACATTGGCGAAATTCTGGCAAGAGCAAATGTTATTCCTGAACGATATGCAATACCAAGAAGGAAGTGAAAGACTAGTAAGAGCAGAATGCTAGAGTGTATAGGATGGGTACAAAGAAGTGTTTGTACAAATATATTAAGAAACTTAGAAAGTCCTTGAATATCCGGAAATGTGCAACAGTCAAGTGAATAGTATAGAAATTACCTAAGAGAAAAAACTTTTCTCCCACGCTGCTACATCATAGAAGATCTAGCAGTATCACAATCGACCATTTGGAAGTATGAACGACATCCAACTAATCTATCTAATTTTAGAAAGCCTTTCACTACCCAGGTGTTTTTGCATGTATTATCACAACCAGCCATCTATAGAGTGGTCAAACATCTACTAGATCTTGAATGATGTAGAGCGAAGGAGTAGATTGTTTTCCTAAACTAAGCCAGTACTATTTAATAGACGGATAACATACCTTCTTGAGGAGAAAAAATAAAATAAGGGATCAGATGGTAAGCCGCTTGAACACATTTTGGTAGATCTCTTGCCTGTGTTTTTGGAATAAAGATAAAATATTATGTAATACAATAGGATCGGAGCAAGTTCCTATATTTTAAGAGAGGAAAATTTTCAGGTGCTCTCCCAGACTTACAACATTCGTATCGACTATTCCAGGTGATAGACACAACACACTAATTCCGGATTCAGCAGGCAGACGCTTCTGAAGGTTGCTGCTAAACATGATCTGCAACCAGAATACCATACTAATCTCAATGTTAATAACATCAAAATAAAGAAACATCATTATTTTAACAGTAGTTGAAAGTTCTTGTCACTTAAGATGATGCTACAAACATGCAATAACTGACAACTAAAAATGAAATCTAAGAAAATAAAATAAATTAACACATGTGTCTCATCAACACCATCAAATAGGTAAGAGTGTTTTTGTTCATTTCCAGCTTTTTGAGGAAGGAATTTTCAGATAATAATGAAACATTTATGTATGAGAATACAACATAAAAACAAAGAAGTATAACGATCTTTATCGGCATTGCCGTTGATCATCTAAGAAAATGCATTAGAACTAATAATCAGAGCAAGTGAGCAACCCAAATTTGGTTTATCAGCACGAAGATCTACAGGAAACTAATTGAACAATGGGTCTTTACTTACCCCATCATTGGGGTTTTAGGGACACACGTGACAAGGCCATCATAACCACCTTTAAACTACCAGAGGTGTATCAAACTTCAGAAACTAAGATATAGGAGCAAAACATATGGGGAAACATGTGCTTTGAACCTTGAAGACAATAAGTCCTACAATGCTAGATGCAGCCCTACCTGTGCTAGTTTGCTATTTGCGTATCCCATCTTACTTGAGTATTTTTTTCTTCCAGAAACCATATTCATGTCTTCTGGGTCAACAAAGCCAATATAATGCATCTGCAAAAATATAGTCATCAAGTTATTACAAGATCTTTCAATTAGAGTGAGACCTCAAAACAGATGAACTAAAGATACTAAAGAAGAAAGAGATTTCAAAAGAATGATGATTATTGATGAAAAAGAGTTCAAGAACTGTAGATCCCTGTCAGTTGTTACAGAAGGTCAGTGTAGCATTTCATTTGTAATGACTAAGGATCATATTACTTCTTTGGAAAGCAGCATTCATTCGATATGAATTTACTCAACAATTTCTACTGCTATAATAAGGCCAATGTTTAGATCCATGATGTTGAATAATCTGATAAGATAAAAGTGAACATGTTGTTTGTCATTTTTTGAGCTTAGGTAGACTTCACTTGTTTACATCTAGGAGCCACTGGGGGTGGGCAATCCCGCGCTAGTTTTTTATCATTTTCATCTGATAGTGCCCTTACTTCCCTTTGATAAACTATAAGATTTAAGGTAACAACACCTTACTACATGGAACCATGAATAAATGCTGGCTTAAATGAGATTCAACCCCTAATTTTTCCTAGGAGCACAGCCCAACACTGGGCCTACAAGATGCATAATTATTGAAGACTTTACATGTAACTCATAAAAAATAAAAATGAAGGAAGAGTTTGCTTGTTCCATTACTTTCTAAAAACTGTGTTTTATCAAGCGAAATGTACTACTTGCTACACTGCAGAAGGTTAATGGGATCTGATAAATATTTATAGTCATCTCGTTTAAAATATCTTGGAAAACTTCAGCCAATATCAAATGAAGTGTATTAATATATCTATATTTGGAATAGGCCATTGAGCAAAGTACTGATGTATCACTCACAAAACACAACATGTACCATCATAAACTCGCCATCCATTAAGAGATCTTTCTAGTCATTACATATTTATATAATGAAAACATGTAGTGAAAGAACTTACAGTGGAGTTCACATTAACAATTCGGCTGGGAGATCCTCTAATAAGAGAAGGCAAAAGCAATATCGAAAGCAGTGCTGGAGCCAGATGGTTCACTTGCATGTGCTCTTCGTTCTTGTCTTTTGAAAACCGCTGTGGCTCTAATCATGAGAATACGAACTATATTAGAATTAGACTTGGACAAAAACTTTGTATGCAACAAACTTATGCGAGAATAACCACATCATAGATCCATTCAAACCAAGTATGATTACATTACATGCTAATGATAAAAATCTTCAAAGCTTGTATATCCCGTACAATTTACGGAGACGAACCATAATTTCCTGAAATTGATGTTGTTTTAGGATACTATAGTTTAAACTAATCGTTCCCCAACTATTTATCTTCATATGCCTTTCTTTATTCATTTTTTTAAAAATGGTATTTTAATGCTAGATTTTCTATCAAAGTGGAAAAAGCATTATCCAAATTCCTCGGGGAGGCCAAAACCATCTCCCGAAGACCACCAACTAGCTTAAAAGTGGTTTAATATCCATACAAGCTGAAATCTGGTTGATGAATAAAGACATGAAACTAATACTTTTTCAGTTGGACATCCTATTACTACTAGTGCCTTTTCATATTAAATGAATTGTCAATTGGTAATACACTAGCTTACATCATATATGTGTTTCTCCACTGGTGTAACATACAGAAACGCTATATATTTCCATATTTACCACCATTTTCATACAGAGTATTTCAATGTACTGGCAGAAATCAAATTTCTTTATGTTGAATGAAGATCAATGAAGTAACTTATAAATTTAACTGAAAGATGTTTAAGGGCGAAATCAAATTTCAATAAAAGCTTTTAAGTAAGCTATTAAGAACAGTAGTAGCTTCCTAAATTTATACCGTGGTCAGGATACGAGCAGCAGAATTTACTTCTTGGTTATCAGGAAAACGGCAACTACCCAACAAAAACGACTAAGAGAAAAAATAAAATCAGAAACCAATCTTAACCTCGTGGAGAGAAGAATTAGAAAAGGGTCATCTACACAGCAGAGCAAAGTAATAAACAGTAAGTTAATACGTGGTTCCTCGAAACAAACCTCCAATTGAAAAGATGCCTGCATTATTTATCAGAACATGCAAAGGTACTAAACGTGCATTCCACGCTTCAGCAAATCCAACAACGGAGTCAAAGGAGAGAAGATCAAGCTCCATTACCTTGACAAGAATCAAATTTGGGATTGTCAGTAACCTTGAAAATTAACACGCCTTTGTTAATAGCTATGATATCTTAATCATAACAAAAACGGAAAATTAGCATGCTAGTTTTCTACAAGGATATGGAGATGGTTGCACATCAATAGAAAGTAGGATACTATTTGTGAAATGTCTCAAGGCAAAATATCATCATACAGATTACAAAGACGACTTTTGCAAGTAGTGACCAGGATAAAAAGTTATTGTTGGATCTATTCCTTTTAAGCGCTAACTAGTACAAGAAAACCCGCTTGATCTCAATATTTTCCATAGACATAATTGCAAGAGCAGCGCCCAATTCTGTTGTTATGCTCATTATCGTTGCAGGAACGCATGTGTGCTTTAGGTGATACCCTCTGTAACAAGGGTGCTGCAGTTTTCAAAAAGAAATCTGTGCCAACACGTATCAACACTGATACACACATCCACCCTGGTTGACACTGCAGTCTTCGTTATCATCTAGGGTTTCACAGAAACCTAAAGACATTTGAGGAAAAGGAAACCAATTCTCTTTTGAACACAGATACATCTCCTTCTACCTAGAGCATGGTTGTTTTTTCAGCTTCATGGTCCACTTATTCTCTTCTCAAGCAGCGTCCAACACTACAAACCTAAGAGTCTCAACATCGAAGCAGCACCTCCGGAAAGGAATTTGCCTTGGCAAATTTCCATCTGTAGTTTTGCTGCTTCTCGGGTCTCGTACATTGGAGGTTGTTGTATCAGATACCACATACTGATGTCGGGCACTGACAATAATACACATGCCATTGTTTCATAGGCCATACCAGATTTCTGAGAGCCACAACCATAAATTGATGAAACATTAACTACAGTTCGGTGTACTATCTACCAATAGGTTGTGGGACCTTAATATTAACATGATCTAAAAAAGATCTATCAGTAGAAAGGAACTGTAGTTTTCTTGAGTATTACATGATGGTTCCAAGCCTCCGGTAGTTACAGAAAGATAGCCAACAGTTAACGAAAGCATCAGACTAGATTCATTGAGTAGTCAAGGTAGGACATAACTTTTAGTCAAATGTGCAAACAGTGTCTCTATCTGTGTCATCAAGAATTATTCAAACCAGCATTAAATAGTGGTAGATTCATTTTATTAAAACTGTAAAGCATGTATTGTATACAAGCTATGCAGGTGGGTCCATTAAGAAAACATCCTTAATGTCAATTCTTTGCGGCATTCAGATAATAAATGCATTTTTTGTAATGTGGTATAGTTTTGGGAAATACCTCGACATTTAGTGGTAGACCTAATCCTGATGGCTCACTCTGCCACTTCTGAATCAACTCTTGAGCTGCTTTTGGTTTCCTAACAGCCATGATTAAATGTACTCCTGCCTCTGCTAATTGCCTGTTAGTAAGAAGAACCACTAGTTCAAATAAGCACAAGTACTACACTTTGTCTACTCAATATTATGAAATACTCACAATTCTAACATTCTTGGAATAAACAAAATCAGCTCATACTCAATGTTTTCAAACTCAAATAATTAAATCAATCCATTTTAAAGAAATAGTATACATACTAAATCTAGAAACATGGAAGAATTTCAGCATTATATTTATAAAATTCCAGTATAATTCTCTGAGGTTAAAAAAAAAAAAACTTTAATCCTGTATTACATAAGTAACTGAATCAATGAAATGCGAGAGATTTGAGAGAAACCTGGCAGTTTCAAGACCAATTCCACTAGTGCATCCAGTAATAATACAAGTAATATCAGTAAGAGGAGGTAAAGGTAATGGATTTTGCAAATGACTGGCTACAATTCTCTGAAAAAGCAATTCATGAGTTAGATTAAACCATCCTCTTAACCATTCCATCCATCCTAATCCCTTTTTAACACTCCTTATTTCACTTTTTGATGATGATGACGACGAACTCATCTTCCCTCTTCTCTTTCTCTCTAGAATTTCAGCTCTGTACTGATATATCAGTCTTTGTTTATTTACCTTTTCCTTATTCTTCTTCTTTTTTTATGGCAAGAGTAGGAGTAGATCTCTCTGGCACTTTCTGTTTATCTCACTGGAACAATAGTAATTGCATTTCCCTCGCTGAAAGGAATCAATCCTCCTAGTTAACTGTGCGATTGCCTAATTGTAACCGATTCCTTTTAATTTGAGTACCAAGTTGAACCAGAACCCAGTTTTATTGTTCCCGGTAACATATGATCGTGATGGAGCCAGAAAATCTTCAATGAGAGGTAAAAAGTTTTGAGGGTAGACGAAAAGGCAAAAATGGGTTTGGGATGGCAAAAATTGGCTCGTGAGTGACGTAAATAGGCTTAGGAGCCAGCCCATGGCAAGGGTAGGTGCCTTTTCAACCAGGGAAGCATGTGTTGTTATGGACATCATGTGGAAACATTGGTTATGCAGCAATTCTGCAATTGTAGGTCCTTCATCCACCTCAAAGCCTCCGGTAAAGCTTTATCTTATGTATCTAGAGGGTTGGCTTCCCATCCAGATATTGCCCCTACAAATCCAAACAATTTGTATCTCTTCTTCTTATTAACTTTATTTTTGATAATTAGGTCTGCTTTAGGGGCCAAAATCAACCCCACGGTTTTCCATCAAACATCAGGGCCATCATCTTCAAGTTAAACCCTTTAAGAATCTTGTGTAAAGGCTTGGACCTTACATCCAATAACCAACTGTTGAAACTTTGTTGTTGGTAAAATCTTCATATTTTGAAGTAGTCTCAAATGTAGATCTAGCCCATTGGTGTGCTAGAACATCTTGAAACCACTAGTGTACTTTCTTATTATCTGATTCCATAGTAGCCATATACCCATTATGATCATTGTTCCTATATGACTTTGTTGCACCCCGTGCTAGTGTCTTCGTATGAATTCCCTTGTGTTTGATCTTAAAATTTTCAAACATGTGCCTAAAACAATATTTATGCCTATTGCTAGGAAAGACTGTTTGAAATGCTAGAACTAACCCTTTTGCTTATCACTAATGAATGACAATGGAGTTGTAACCTATTTTTACTGGGTTTTAAAAACAATATTCAGTTTTCTTTGTTTTTAGAATCACATATAACAATGGCAAGATGATACATATTATTGCTCCCATCCAGTGCCACTGCAGAAAGCAACACTCCAACATATTTCCCTGGAGAAAACACCCATATCTAGACCTATAAATGGCATGCACCCATCTTTAAACCTCTCCAAATAAGCATTGAATGCAAGACAATAATAATTGAAATCTTTATCAGTATCAATTGCAACAACACCTATGGAACCACTATTCTTTTTTAATATTTGATGCGTGTCGTAAGTGCAACAAATTACTTAAGATACTTTTCGCTAATATTAACAAGTAATATGATGTTAGTAAGGATCGTTCCCACAAAAAATTGTGTCATTGAGATGTTATTTGGATTAGTCAAACTAAAATAAGTGAATACTAAGAGGGGATTGGTTTGATTAAAGTAAATAACAAAAATAACAAAAAATAGATGATAACGGATTCCTTCTTCGCTACCAAACTTTAACGCTATTAGTATACCTATCTATCTTTTGTTAGAATCATTCATCAAAAACCATAGAATAGCAGGTACGCTTAGCTATCCTAAAAATTCCTTGGATCACTGGACAATAGGTATGCTTAGTCATCAGTGTTTATCTGCATGAGCCACCAAAAAGTACGCTCTCAAGGTGTAACTTAATCGAATGCTTTAGGGTTTGTGAATTTAGATTGATCCCAATAGTTAAACTCGGTACTATCGGTTCACTTACCAATGTTGTCTTCATACACGATTGCTCCATATATTCCCTTTGCAAGGTCTTACGTTTTCTACTTGTGTAGGAGATTCTCGGCTATTACGGATCACACAGCTCCCTACTAGCATTAGATTGATCAATAGATTAATTTAGTTGCACGCCCAAACAATATAGAAGTCAATCAGAAACCTTAGATATGATGAAGACAAACGACAATGATTAAAACTCCAAATAAACTTGTATAACTAATAAAGTTTCACGCTTAGAACATTGAATTCATCCTTAATAAAGAAAAGAATTAGTTAATCGTAATACAATAAAGAAAAAAAATATCACGGTTTCCCCTTAAAGGGGTAAACCCTATAATATATAATATAATATATTTTTCTCTCATGGATTATGTAAGTTTTGGTTTTGGGTGAAAAATAAATATACTGTAAAAAGTATTTTCTTTAGGTTCGAGAAATCAAAATCGTACAAGACGATCCTAAGCCAAGAAATGGTTGTTCACATCTTGCTTCGGTCACAAAGGTAGAGATGATGGGTTGATCTTAGTGGAGGGAAGCAGAAAAGGTTTGAGAAATCACCGTGTGATGAAGTTTGCAGTGTGAAGTTGTTGAACTATGGTGGAGGCTAAATTTATGACTGTAAATTTGATCATCACTGGGGACCTGTCTTTTGATAGATAAAGTCATCTATTTATAGTTGTAGTGAACACATCGATTTCTCGTAAGTTGTGGCGGTTGTGAAGAAATGGAGAAGTGATGGTTGTCGAGGTAGTGGTGAAGTCGTGTCCGCTATGTCAGGGAAGACTGTATGACTACTACTCCTTATTCTCTTAGCTTATTTTAATTTTTCCACTACTTGTTACCTTCTCGACATGGATGTGTTGCCATATCGTACATTGTTGTAAACCGCCAGACCAATACCTTAATGAGAATCCCCAGGTGACATATTTGATGTCTCGTAGAAAAATAGTGAACTAATGGACTACTACTGTTTTGCTTAAGACAGGATGATAACCTGCTAAATTAGTAATACAAGTTGCTCAGTTCACTAAGTGGTTAAGTAGATTGATCAATGTCAAGTCTAGTAAAAATAGTAAGTCTAGTAGTAGACTATAAGGATATCATTCGAGCGCTGAGCTCTAATGACGCCGTAGATATGTCCCCAGGTTTGAGCTCTGATGAATAGGATGTGAGCGATGAACTTTGAGCGATGAGATCTAAGTAGTGGGATGTGAGCAATGAACTCTTAAGTGATGAGCTATAACTAATTAGTTGTGAGTGATGAGCTCTAGTGATGCAAGTCGTGGGATCTTGAATGTTGGATACTCAATAATCGGTAGAGCACTTCATGGAATCAATGTGAAACGATCAGCGACCATGAAGAAATGAAGATAGAGGGGTCAGCAAGAGTTTGACAGTAACAACTCAAGAAGAATACGTGAAGTACAAAGACGTAATGAAGTAGCCAGGAGTGGGATGAACACCTTATTGTCCATGAGGTGGTGTAGGGAAGCACCTAGCTAGATCCAACGTTGGGTAGAGTATTGGCGCAAATCAGCTGATAGCTAAGCACATTCTAAGGACATCGCTGGAAATGGTTGTTGTTGGGGTCGTTTGCACCAGTAATAGAAAGTGTCATCATCTAGCGCTAGCTGTTGCCAGCATCGTGGGATGATGTTGCTAGCGCCAAAGGTGCACCAGCGTGAGAGATGTTGGTGTTGGTATTTGCCAGCACCGTAAGATGTTGGTGTTGGTGCCAAGGGGAACCAATGCGGGAACATGGGTGCTAGCGATGTGACGCTCCAGCCTTGGCAAGTGCCGTGAGAACTTGCGCTTGGCCGTTCTTTTACCTTGTTCGTCTTCAAAAGTTGTGCTAGTATTTGGTCATTGGTGGCATAGTCATCTATCATGAGCTAATCGTGTTAGAGACTGATGATAATCTTAATTGTACAAGTCAAGAATCTGATGTTTCCTACATTGAGAGATACTAAGGCAAGTTTATGGGTTCAGATGCGAATTGCTATGAATAAACTTAGGAATTCATTCAAGAGAATGGGCATATGATTAGAAAATAGGCTTTAAGTATTGAAGTATATGTATACAAACTTGCGTTCAGAACAAGTTCATATAGAGATATTGTGAGCATAGTAGTATATTATTATTGCTCAAGCGAGACTCTGAGCATCGGTGTACAGATGGAACAAGTTCAAGGAATTCAGTCGTGGAAGTTCTGTGATTTGGAATAGGTCCGATGTTGTTATATACACTAATGGATGTCCATCTAGGAGCCTTCCAATCAATGTATATTTGATATAGAGGTGAGTACAGTATAGATACTGAATGAAGCCCTAATATATATATATATATATATATATATTCATAGACACGACATCGGGAGAGATCTCTACATAACTCCCATGACCATTGATAGAGCATGTAAGCGTAGGCTATGTGTTTCTAATACGGGTTAATAATGAATTTACAAGTTTTGTGTTTGTCAAAAAACCACCATCAGCAAGTTCTAAGATAAAAGATGTTTAAATTTGATAAGAAGCGTCGCTTAAATAGTATCCAAGTGCTAGAATTTTCCCGTGCTAGAGTCTCGTTCATACTTAGTTTATGAAACTTGTAGAAACTCGAAATAACACAAAAAACCGTTAAAATACCTAGCTCGCGTAACTTTCTCGGCCACCTATTTCTGGAGTTCTCGCTCATATACCCCACCGAGAAAATTTAAATTTTATGAATTTGACTTTTCCCGCTCACGGATGTGAGCGAGAAATCCTAGTTTTCCCGGTCATGTACCCTATTGAGAAAATTTGGAAGTTTTGAATTTGGTTTTTCTCCATCACTACCTTGGTTGAGAAATATGGATTTCTCAACCACCTGAACCGTCGAGAATATTTGAACTTGCTATTTTCTTATTTTTATTGTAATTCTTCACACGTCTTCATCTTGGGTCCTTGGTAACCTTTAACACTTCACCCCTTTGATACACTTAGATCTATTTCCATTGATTTTAGATGATTCACCTAAAGAAAACAAATAAAATAGAAAACAAGAGTAATACAAGATAATTTATAAAAAAAAATAGCAAATAAATGTAAGAAAACGATATTAAGAGTATGTGAATTATGCAATATCAATATTTGATCGATAACTTCAGGTGACCACTTGTATCCATACAACGTAGTTAAGGTTTTGGCTTTACTTTTCAATAAACCCAATAACTAAGTATAACACTAAACATGACCTGCAATCTACTCTTGATCTTGCTAGGCTATAATAAGTATGTATCTTATATTATATTGCTTCCATAACACTTGCAACCCAAGTAGAGTTTGCCATTGTATTCATACCAATACCAGTTACGTTGACATAATTGTGTTTACCAACATACTTGGTAATCTTCGTGGTATGCCCATCCCCTTGCTTGTATCAAAACAAACCAAGTGCTAGTCAGAGCCCAATATATCTCATAATAACCCAATATCTCTAACACTATAAAATACTACATCTGTTTCTAGAAAAGTGTTACTATCACTTTTTCAATTTAGCATATTTTTAGGCTAAAAGGAAAAAGTGATAGTAAGACTTTTCTAGAAACGGAAGGAGTATAAGATAACCTGGATGAAGCATGCTTTGCTTGTTAGCAAATAGTCTGAATGGGAAATTTGGGGCTCGATACATGCACCTTATTACGGTTGGGTCATCTTTAGTTTATATCACTTCAAAGCAGTTGGCAATGCAAAATCTAGTTACAAACATTGTGTATTCATACATTGTTGGCCATGTCATACCAACGTCAATTTTATTTGTATCATAAGCCCATCGTTTACTTCTCATTATATACATCCAAATTAGTATTAGGCCTCACTATCTGCTTTATCTTCAGAGTTGGATGAATTGCCACTATGATAGTCATCCTTTTTTGGTAAATCATGTATGTCATTCTTATCTAAATTTGTACTCTCACTTAGCATATTAAGTTCTTCTTCAACCAACGTATCTTCCAATGTTCTTTACTATGCCTTTTCTTGGTTGCAGGTGAAGGTTTCTTTGACTTACTCTTATTAGGCGTTGATGTTATGGGGTAAAATGATAAACGGGAGACTAATCCTAGTCACAGCAAGGACTACACCTTTCCTTGTTGGGTAAGAAAGAGAATATCCTTTTTTCAGTACCATTTTTTTCCTTTTATAGACTTCCCCTCATCTCTCCCTCTTTCACACATATCCTTACAAATCCCTTAATATTACCATGATGCCATCCTCTCAATAATACCTCAATTTCTCCTTTTATTCCCTTTTTATCCTCACATTCCCATGGACATTCTCTCGAGGGCTTGGTCTTAGTCCCCAAGTCTTTTTACAACCATAGACCTGAGCCCACCTAGTAGAAATGACTTCCAGGCTATCAAAATTAGTTCCCAGGCTATTGGGTTAACCCTTAGGTAGCCCAATAGTCGACTCACCCATCATGAGAGTGGCTTCCTCTAGCTAACTCCCTTGCACGCGCCTCTAAGCATGTACGATGGTTGGTTATTCCTAACATGACGTGTTCCATCATCTTTAAAAATATTCTCGCGGTTACAACCTTTTGGTTAATCGTCCTAACTTAACCCCGTAATTAAGAGTTCTTACTATATATTCTCAGGGATTTTCTTTACAGTTTTACCTTTCCCTTACTGTACGGATACTCTCTCCTTGTTATTCTTAATGTCAGACAATTCTTCTAAACACTCTTCAACGGAAGAAGAAGAAGAAGAAGAAGAAGAAGAAGAAGAAGAAGAAGAAGAAGAAGAAGAGAAGATGGAGAACGAAGCGGGAAAGACAGAGAGCGAAGCGGAAGCCGAATCCAATGGATATTCTGATGATGATTGCCTTCCTCCGGCTAAGGATAGAGTCTCTTATTCCATGCAAGAGATTCTTGGTAACCGGGATTTGCGAAGGGCTATGAGGCCCGAAATCTTTGATGATGTACGCGGATTACGCCTACAGACGACCATATCGACTCTCGCCTGACCAATCTGACCGTGTTGCCCTTTTCTTCTTCCCCTAAATGGTTTATGCATATCGGGGAAGGCAACTCCCCTTTTCACGCTTTTAACAAGATCCCGTGTATGACTATTCAACGCGGGGATTACCATTTTCCGAATGTGGATTCGTGTTCTTCATCGGAAACCTCCCTTTACAGGGAATCTTGGGTTAAATACATTTGTTCTAATTCTGATCACTTGGCTACGCTCCTCTCCTTAGTGATAGATGATGTAATAGAAGTGTTTCTTTACCGCGTGGTTGTTAAATGTAAAGGCGATATGCTCATGCTTTATTCTCGTTGGATATCTCAGGTTCATACCTTCTTTTTTGCCTGGGGTGAAACGGCTCTAGTAATAGAAGATGTTGCTGCCCTTATGAGATTGTCGGTTTATGGGTCTCACCTATACCATGAATCGACCGTATATGAAATAGTGATGACTCAAATAGGTTTATGTGTGCCTATTTGATTGATTGTAAAGGTAAGTCCCAATAGGATACGATAAATAAGAGGTATGACTCTCGAGCGGAGGGTACTCGTCCTGCAAAGTGGAGCATTGTCGGACCAAGGAAATCGAACAAGGGGAAGTCTATAGTAATCTCGGCCTCGCTAATATGGGGAAAGGCCATGGTGGCCATTGGCAAAGGCGCCTCGCCATAAAGGATTTTGCTGCTTCACCATCGATTCAGATTGTTTGAGTCCAAACTCTTCCAGGTGATGTCAAGGTAAATAAACGTGTCTCTGTCCCTCTGTGGGTAAGGTATTGGGCCCCGGATTTTACTGACGGAGGAGTTGGCTCTTTTATCCGGAAGGAAAAAGATCCCCGCGCTGAACTAGATGCATTTCTCCTGTATTGGCTTTGCCCTGACATTTTTGAACACAGTCCTCGCAATACCTTAAAAAAAATGAGCTTGTGCCAATGGTTGTGCTGATTCACGAGGCATCTGTTTCCCTTTAGCTCACATGTTGTTGGGAGGTTTGTATCATCATTTAGATCTCCTTTGTGAGGATATCCGCATGGTAGACGATCAACATGAGGTGGAGACCTTTGTTGCGGTGAATTTTCTTCAAGCCTGGGCATAGGAACACTTCCCTAAATACGCCCCCCCTCCCCACGGTTAATGCTTTGGTTATTCGTGGTGAAGAGAGGGTAATGAAGGAGGATGGTACGTTTGAAACGGTTCCCACCAACTACTACTACCCACGCATGACCCTTTGGCGTGGGAAGGGGAGGTCTACCAAGAATACCCTTGTCAAATTTATGGACATTGTTAATGAATTCAAGCCCTTTCCTTACCATGAAGGTCGTTCTAGCTATCTTCACTATGATTTTACTACAGAGGTTGAGGATGTGACTCTGAATTCTTCTCAAGTACTGACGGTTGACGACTTTGAATCGGTCATGGCCGTATTGCCTAGTTATCTCCCCAAATTTTGTCTAGGTAATTTCATGGCAATATCTTATAATTCTGATCGACTATCCCGTCAACTAGGGTTCGACCAACGGGTCCCTTACCCTGTTTCGTGCCCATTTTCCACTAAAGATGTTAATGTCAGAAACAACTTCGATTAGGGTTGCACAGGAACCGACCGGAATCGAAGGACCGGACCAGAATCGTTAGAACAGAGATAAAACCGAACCGAAACCGAGGGGCTCGGGACAGGTACATGGAATAAAAGAGAGAACCGAGGGGTGGTCGAGACAGGTAACGGTTCTCCTATGATTCCTGACCACCCCGTACCGATTATACCGATTAATCCTAGTCATAGATTTCAGCTAATCCTATTTGTTAATCCTAGGTATAGAAAGTTATGAACTATTCTTCATTTCTCCTATGTCCTAACTCCTATCTGCCTCTCACAGAGTCTCACTCGATACTCACAACCACAATTTTATCTTTTTCTTCTTCATCATCATCTATACTCGATAGTCTTTTGATTTTAATTACAGGGAAATGAATTGTTTTAAGTTGTTTAGATCTGTTTTCAAAACCAAGAAGGGTAGTTGTATCACCAACGTTAAGGAGGGAGAAAAGTGCGGCAATAGTAAGAATAAAATGAAGAATTGATACGATTTTGTAAAGATTCTCAGATACCCAAGTTGATAAATCTAGGGATTTGGATTTAGATAAACGATCTTGTAGAAAATGTGATGTGGGTTCTGTTGATTGTACTCTTTGATGTGTTTTTGATGATAAACGCTCTTGTACAAATATTGCATCCCCAAAATTTAAAAACCTTAAGAATTGATTCAAACCCGCTCTTTCAAATTCTTCTTCTTCTTTTAATTTTTTAAGATCGATGTCTGATTTATGATCTCTCTGTCTGTTGATAGACACCTTTTAGTGTCTAAATTGCACCTTAATTTCTAGTGA
>JAJJMC010007582.1:0-10048 GCA_023531435.1 Papaver californicum
TTTTTTTTTTCTCCAGACAGTGTAAGGTTCGGCTACTAATGGTATGATGGATTTCTGGCCGAACTGCTCTCTGGACACTCAATTATTTTAAGCTTGTTTTTCCCATAACTTCTTCATACAAACTCGGAATGACCTCATTCTTTTTGCGTTGGATTCATATTTCAATTCCCTTCAATATGATGATCAGAAAATATGTATTTGAACGACTTAAACTTGGTATTTGATCTTCCTTCATTTGTATCACTTTATTCCTTGTTTATTCGTATTGTAATGAACTCCTTTCTCCTTCTTTGGTTGAATACACTTCAAAACTCCTAAGAAATTCATAAGCGAAAAAAATCAAAGCATAATGATATAAAAATAATAAGAAATCAATGAGTTAGAGTATCAAATTAATGCATACCCATCAGTTGCTTTTATCTGATCTTGTTTTTTTTTCTTTCAATGTTGATATTGAAGATGTTTTACAGTGGGATTTAACTCCAAAAAATGACTTTTCTGTTAAGTCTGTGTATAAAGTTTTACCCGAGGAAGATGCTACAATGGTTAATGTGGCTATTTATGATTTCATCTGGAAACAAAAATACCCTCTGAAAGTGAGTATCTTCGTTTGGCCAATTGCTTATAGAAAATCACCAACTAGAGATCTTTTAAGGAGAAGAAGAGTTGATGTCCATGATAGTTGTATTTTTGTAATTCTTCGGAAACCATATACCACCTTTTCCTTCATTGAAGCTTTGCTAAGGAGGTGTGGGCAGCTTTTTAGGTAAAACTTAATTAGTTTTTCTCTATGCCAACAGATATAACCACTTCCTTGCAAGCATGGCATTTAGTGCATAAGAATATTTTTTTTACAGATGTTTGGAACATGATCCCAGCTGCGTCCATTTGGAGCCGGTGGAAGGAGAGAAATTCAAGAGTCTTCTCTGGCAATTCTTCTACTTCTACAACAGTTTTTAACAAGGTTATTTTTTTGCTTTTTACTTGGTATTAGTCATTAAGGAATTTGAGTCTGTTAGCTCATAGGATGTTATGAAAAGTTGGCTTAATTTATATTTTAAACCTCCTTAAGTAGTTGGTAGTCCGTTACCATTACTTTTCGCTTTGTTTTTTCCGGCTTAGGGTGGTATAAAGCTTTTATACCCCTTCTTTTTTGATCAATATGTTCCTTTCTTTGCCGATCAGAAAAAAGAAAAATCCGTCTCTTGTCTTGTTGCATGGATCACCGGCCGGATGCTCCACAAAATGTCTCTGGTGTCACCCATAATAGCATTTGTTACATTAACAACATCCCCTTCAATGATAATCCTGTCAAAAGAAAACCTTTTTTCCAACATGATTCTCAGCCTGCAAGCTATAAATTAGAGGAGAAGTAGCATCGGAAGTTTTTGTTGCACAACCTAAAAATTTCCCCATATGAACTTTGAGCAATCGATACTGCAACACCATTATTTACAACGAAAGCATCATTCACATTCATTTTGTTGTAAGAAATTGGAGGTGGAGCCCATTGATGTTGTTGATTACCCATAGTACTGGATAAACATTTATTTGCAAGATTGAAATCAATTTTATTAGTTAAGAAAGTTGCATTAGAAAATATGATATCATTCCCCATTTTCCATAAGTTCCACATAATGTAAATTCTGAATTCAAACTTCTAACCTATATTTGATTTGATCCACAACATTAAGATTTCCATTGGACTTTCACTTAGAACAACGTCTATAGAAGCAACATCGTATACCATCTTAAAAATAGAATCTTCATGTTGTCCACAGAAAGTGCAGGCAATTTCACTGGTAATTGTGAAATTTTGAATATTCATCTTCACAACTATTCCATTATTCAAGATTTTCCAAATAAAAATATGAATCTTTGGTAGATAGGTTTTTGACTATAGAGAAATAGATGAGTGTTTTATTTTCCATAGACATTACTAGGAGTAGTCCTGGCATCTAACTCAATATCTGTAATTTATTAAACCAAAATTGTCTATATAAATCTTGTGAAGTAAGTGTTAAAATTTTCCCGGCCACCATCGATATTACTATAGTTTCCACCACCAACATGGCCAAGTACATGTAGCATCATTGTCAGACAGAATATCTAGATCAGCACAACGAGGTTTGATGGGAAGACAACTTTGAAAAAATTGTCTTTTGCGGGAGAAACATTTATCTAATTTTAAAAAGGATATTTTCATGAAAATTTTAACAATGAATGAGCATCAATTTAGATTATGGTAAAGGTAATTTGACAAGATACGTAAACAATTGGATGAAGATTAACAAGTGAAACCTATCCACTATGACGACGATGACGTTTCTAATGATCATGAATAAGATGCTTAATCACTATTCACACACACAAAAAAGCCTTGACCCTGGTCGCGTGATTTTGACTTTAGTCAAGGTGAGTAGCTCTTCCTGATTTCAAGCTTCCATGGAGTTACTTCCACCAGATCCGGAAAACCCAAACAGTTTTTCATCATTTCCCCCTCTAATCTCTTCCTCCCCTACCCATGATCTACCTGAAACAACCCATGAAACTGTAGGAAATATGAGAAACATTAGTACTGATTGGAGTGGTGTAGCTAACAGCCCAAGAACAATCTTATCAAGATCTGCAGCTGATCTCCGATATCGACCACCAGTTATGGTAAATGGGGAGCTTGTAGCCAGAATTAGTGATCCAGCTTTAGTAGCTCACAGGAAGGAGTGTGAGCAGCTAGTTGTAGGAGGATTTTTAGGAAGGAGGTTACACTATCAGGTGGTGAAAGAAGCAGTTGAGAAAGCATAGAACATCAAGGGGATTCTGACCATGACTGTATATGGTGAAAAAGCCTTCATCCTAAGATTCTTCTTGGAAGAAGACAGACTCACAGCTCTGGAATATGGCCTTGTGTTCATCTACCATATCCCTTTCTTTGTCAGGGGTTGGGTCCCTTTTATTGAGCAGGAACTAGAGAACATTCAATCTGTTCCAGTGTGGATGACCATCAAGAAGGTCCTTTTGTATATGTTCAATCCTGTAGGGATAAGCTACATATCATCAGTAGTTGGAATACCCCTGTTGTTGGATGGTCCTACAGCTGCTAGAACCAAAATGGCCTTTGCAAGGGTATGTGTAGAGGTAAATCCTAACTCTGACCTCAAGAATGCTATACCAGTGGTCTTTGATGATGGCTCAAAATTTGTAGTTGTTGTTGAGTATGCCTGGAAGCATGCACAATGCAGCTCCTGCTTCACTTTCTGTCATAGTGAAGCTAAGTGCCCCAAGAAGACCAGGGAGAAGGTTTCCACTCCTCCCTCTGCCCTGTATAACCCAAAGTTGCAATTAGAAACTACTCAACTTAGTGAGGTTAGCAGAGACACCCATATTAGCCAAGGGATGGTGACAGATGACAAAGAATGACAACCAGTCACCAACAAGAGAAAGACTGTGAAAGCCAACATTGCAGGGAAGAAAACAAATGTTGGGCTGGAGGCCTCACCCTTTCCTGAGGTCCCTCTAGGCTTTGAAGTAGACAGAGTGCAGAGGCATATACAGGAAAAAGCTCCCCAAATGCTGCAAATAACCCTTTTGCTATCCTTGAAGATGTTGGAGCTTCTGAGGGTGTGGAAAACATGGATGACACCACCAACATAACCTCAAATGGTAACATTGTAACACCTCCTGGTCTGTCTGATAATGTAGTGAAAAATGGGAAAGGTGCTAAACCTTGGGGAAACCCACAGGGAGACCTTAAAAACAACTTTACCAAAACTAGCAACCACCACCTAGGAATCAAGAGCTCTGACCTTAAAAAAGAAGGTCGTATTAGACAAGCACCCTACAGACTCCTATCAAATGAATAACATAGGGTGCTGGAACAACAGGGGGCTCAATGACCCTCTGAAACATGTAAAAGTTAGGAATTACATTAACAACAATAGATTGAAGATATGTGGCTTAGTAGAAACTAAAGTCCAACGTGTGAATAAAGATAGAATCAGGAACAACATCCTTCCCAACTGGTCCTACCTGGACAACTATAATCACCATGACCTGGGAAGAATCTGGCTAATGTGGGATCCAATTTATGTAACTGTTAACATACTTCTCTGTATGACCAAGCCTGTTTGCTAGAGCCTCTTATCAAAATGGCCTAGCTTTGCAATCATTATTGTCTATGGACTAAATACTGAGGAACAAAGAGTCCCCATTTGGTCTAGCATAAGTAGTTTTGCTGAGAACAACAACTTTCTTTGGTGCCTGCTGGGGATTTTAACTCTTACATATATGCTCATGAGAAAGAAGGGGGTGACCTGGTGGCGCAGTCTTCCATGAACAATCTTCAAGGATGCCTTCAAGATTCTCAGTTGTTTGACTGCCCCTCTATTGGATGCTTCTTCACATGGTCAAATAAGCAAGATGCTCCCACTAGAATCACTGGCAAGCTGGACAGAGTGCTCATAAACTTGGCTTAGATCGACTGTTTCAATGACTCTATATCAGAATTCTTCACAAGTGGAATCTCTGATCACCCACTAATGATGATAAGTGTGTTTGATGGAAGGTGAACTGGGCCCAAAGCCTACAGATTCTACAACACCTGGGCCGAAGAAAATGACTTCCTGGATATCGTTGAGTCTTCCTGGAACATCCCTACCCGGGGCACACCAATGTACAATTTTGTCACCAAGCTCAAGAATGTGAAGACCAGACTCTCCACCTGGAAGAAAAGGAAATTCTCCAACTTTGACACCCAAGTGGATGAGGCTAAGAAAAATATGGTAAATGTCCAAAAAGCCCTCCAGGAAGGGGGTTTTAACTTTTACATACCTCTGAAAAAATAGTTGTTAAAGAGTACTCCAGGAAGTCCAGACAACAAGAGTCCATGAAGAAGCAACAATCGAGGGTTCAGTGGCTAAAGTTGGGGGACGACAACACCCTTTTTTTTTTACAAATCTATAGTGGAGAGAGGAGCCAGGGACAAGATGTTAGTCTTCTATGAGGCTTTAGGAAACATACTTAGGTCTGACGAGGACATAGCTAGGGAATGTGTGGCCTACTACTCTGACCTCTTTATCCAGCACTCAGTCACCCCCATTGACCTTAATGTTTGGGACCAGATAGTCCCTCTCCACATAGCCTCTGAGGAAGATGCAAATGATCTAGTGTGACCCTTCACAGATGATGAGATCATTCATGCCCTCTCCACAATAGGCTCAGACAAGGCTTCGGGTCCGGATGGCTTCTCCTCCTACTTTTTCAAGTGCTACTGGAGGATCATTGGGAATGATTTCATAAGAGATGTTAAGAACCGCCTTTTTAGTGCAAAACTCCTGGGTGAGGTAAATGCTACACTTATCACTCTTATCCCAAAGTCTTCTAATGCCTCCTCTTTAAATGATTCCAGAATCATAGCTTGTTGTAATGTCATGTATAAATGCATCGCAAAAGTCTTAACTATCATACTTAAGCATGTTGAGAAAAAGCTGGTCAACCCCTACCAGTCTGCTTTCGTCTCCAGGAGATCCATACATGACAATATCATGATTTCCCATGAGTTGATGAGGAACCACCACAGAAATAATGGCACCTCCATATGTGCTATGAAGATAGACTTAAAAAAGGCCTATGATTGCATCAGGTGGGATGCCCTGCTTATAACCTTGAAAAAGTTCAACATCCCAAAGAAGTTCATCGACTGGATCAACATGTGCATCACCTCCCCAAAGTTCTCAATCATGGTAAACGGGTCTGCCAATGGCTACATAGAAGGGAGAAGAGGTATTCGTCAAGGCTGCCCCTTATCTCCATACTTGTTTGTCTTACTCATGGAAGCCTTCAATGCTATTATGCTAAACCAAGTAGTTTTGGGTCTGTTTACTCTCCACCCAAAGTGCAAGGATCCCATTGTTACACATATGTGTTTTGCGGATGATCTCATGGTGTTCATGAATGACAATGTGCAGTCATCCATTTCCCTAGCTACTGCCCTTGCAATCTTTTTTTCCAGGACTGGGTTAGTGATATGCACTTAATTTATACATTTTTACCGCCTAATTCGTATTTACTAATACTCGATTATATTAATTTTATTAGTTTTATGCTTTTATAGGTACTCTATATAAAATCCGTAGTTATAGAAAAACTTAACTGAATGAACAAAACTAGGTCGAATATTTGGTGTTTGTCTTATCCGCGTTATCGTGAGCTGAATACAGGTTCTGCGGTAAAGGGTTGAGTTTGTCTGCCACAAATAAGAAGAGACATTGGCAGGAGTGGATGGATTTGAGAAAAGACATGGGCATCCTTTGTCTGGCTAACTAAAGACGTGTGAGAGATGGTAATCAGGTTGTACTCTCTTGTAGGCGAGAAAGAAATGGAGTGGTCGGGCTTTGCTGTTTGGTTTTGGAGAGGTGTAGTGTGGAAAGGACGACACACGTGATTACTCTATGGTACAACATGTGAAACAAGACGAGAAAAGAAGGCTGGTACGGCTAAATGGGTATTGTGGTTGGTTAAATTGAAAAGTGGAAAGAGGAACTAAGAGAAGAAAGAGCTACACCTAGGCTAGTGGGAAAAGGAAGTGATGATGGGTGTAGGACAACACGTGAGTTCTGTTTGAAAGCTTTCTTTTAGGTTTTGCTTTTTGCTTTTGAGTCTGTATAGTTTTCGGAGGAGGCGTGTACAAAGTTTTCCTGAGAGTTTTCAGTTCGTCAGTTTGGAGAGAGGACGACGGATTGACGAGAAGCGGTTAGAGAGATCTGGCTCCAAAGTATACAGGAGCAGAAATAAAAATTGGGTTTAATCCTTTCCCTCCAATTTTTCTTATTTAATTTTATGGGTTTTGAGAAACCCATCTCCATGTCTTTCTAATTAATTTGTAACTAGGGTTCTATGTTAAAACCACTTTTAGTACTAGACCAATGAAATTGAATTATTTGGTAATAGACTATTATGATTTGAATAGATTCATTCCATGATTTTTATTTATTGATGTAAATATAAATTAGTTTTCGTTTTACTGGTGATGTACAATACAATAACGTATGCACAAAATCAATAGGGTAGCAAATATGTTTGTCTACTTTTTAGATGTTTCATGCTTTGGTTAAATCCTCAGATGAGGTATGCTTTGAAGAGCCAGATATTATTTGTGAACCTGTAATTAGCTTCGTATTATTTTCTCGCTAACGCAATTAGATGGTGTATGCTTCAGACTAGGGCTTTTGATGCGCCATGCTTAGGGCGTCCCAGTGACATTTGCGATTCTAATACATATAATAGGTGATGTCGATAGAACGAACAATAGATGAATATTTAGGAATTATGTTTCACTTCAGTAATTAAATAGAAATAGTGGTGGATACTGAAAACCCTGGTTACCGACTTCCTCCATTTTTGTTATTTTATTAGTTTAATTTGTTTCATTACTTTATTCACAATTATAAAAATCCCAAAAATATTACTCTTGATTAGTGGATTAGAGATATTGATTGCACTATTTTCCCGCTCCCTGTGGTTCGACCCGTACTTGTCGTTGTCTACTAGTTAGACGCCGTGCGATTGCGGTTAATTATATATGGTAATCTGAAATCCTATCAGTTAGTGGTAAATAATAACAAGAACAACATATTTCTGTCTTTTGTGGATAGCACTGCTGCCTTTAGTATAAAATTTGTTCTTGGGTTTGAAGAGGGCACCCTCCCTGTAAGATATCTACCCCCTACTGTCTATTAGGCTGACTCATGTTGATTGCCTACCTCTTGTTGATCATGTCCACAACAGGATCAAAACTTGGAAAGCTCGCGCTCTTTCTTTTGATAGCAGAGTCCTGCTCATAAAACCAGTCCTGAGCAGTATGCTGGTCTTCTGGACCTCCTGTTTTGTCCTTCCTAAAAGAACAATCAAATGCCTAAATACTATATTCAGGAAGTTCTTATGGGAAGGCATTGATCTCACATACAAGCACCCAGCTGTCAAGTGGCGTACAATCTGCCACCCATACAAGGAAGGTGGCATGGCTATCCGATGCATCAAGACTACCAACACAGCTAGGGCTGTCAACGACACTTATTGAAACGAAAACTGGGTCAGCGGTTCCGTTGCGATAAGGATTATCGGATATCCGATATCCGATAAATTCCGACGGAATCTTAAAAATCAATTCCGATTCCGTTACGATAAGGTTATCGGATATCCGATAATTTTCGATATCTGACAGAAATCAGATAAAACCTGTTTCTAAGTTTAAATTTTTGATAATTTCCAATAATTTTTGATAATTCGGCTGAAGATATATATGCTATCGGTATCAGAACTAATCGGAACGGAAACTGGTTCATCCGGTTCCGTTACATAACATAATAATTTCCGATAACTTTCCATTTCCGACATCCGATAACCGTTATGTCGGAAAATTTCCTATAGGATCCCGGATTTTCGGAAACGACTATCAGATTTCGGATTGGGATTGACATCCCTAAACACAGCTGCTAACCTTCGCCACATCTGGGATATTGTGAGCAATAAGGATACTCTTTGGGTTAAATGGGTATACCAAAACCTCATCAAGAAGTTATCTGAGGCAATACATGAGCTTAAATTAAGTATGGGGATGACAATTAGTAGCCCAACTCGTACTCTAGAAGACACCCTCAAGCTGATATATGAGAATAACAAGCAGATGATTGAGGATAAAAATAGGTTCGTATTAAGTATGAATGCAATTTCTGCAAGGAACAATATTGCTCAATATAATCTTAATTCCTAATATAGTGATACCCTTGATAGTTATTCACCTCCTCAAGAGGACGAGGATAGAATTGGTAACACTACTTATTTAGACGAAGTTAAAACATCTTCATATTATTATGATGATGAGGATAGTATTGGTGAAGAACTTGAAATATACAGGCCGAATGATCAAGAAATTGTCACTCCAGTTGTGCTTCACGATGATAGTGTTATTTATAGTTCAAATTCAAATAATTTTAATGATTATTCACCTATTCAAAAGGAAGAGGATTTGACTAGAGATATCACTGTTTTAGACGATGTAGAACTCTCTTGTTTTGAAACCGATAATAGTTTAGAGGAACGGGTTTATCCTGAGAATACTGTTTTAAAGTCCAACGATTTAGAAACAATAGTCTTAGATAACAAAGATAGACTCGTAGAGATTTTAAATATGAGTGAGGATACACCACCGGATTATAACCTAGAGGAAGTAATTGACCATTTTCGGGAATCTGACGATCTAGAAATTAGGAAAATTGTGATTAGTCTATCTAAAGACACTGAAAACTTTAAGTTTGGGGGTAACTATCATTCTCCATGTGCTTTACCTTTAACTCTTAGAAAGGTCCCTAACTTGGGACTTGACATATGTACCTCTACCATTTTACAAGATCATCTTCAAACTAGATTCCCTGAGCCTGTTGACTTCCAGAAAGAAGTTCAGTTGTTAGAAACCCATCCTCTGGTCGATGTGGTTTACCTAGGTAGTAATACCAAGATTGACTTTGTTTTCCCACCAAAATATTTTCTTCCATATGTAGGAACGTTAGAATTTCAAATGTGTCAGTTATTAAGTTTTGAGACTAAGCCTAATTACTTTAAGAAATTAGAATCGACACATTTGCTTAAGAATGACCACCTTCATAGTAGTCTACTGTGTGGGTCAAATATGATTGACTTTGAGGATCCACAATTATTCGGGTTATTATTATGTGCTTCTAAGTTCTTAATTGAGTTTTTCCAGACTTTACAACCTGATCCTGTTGATCCTACCTATGAGGAAATCCAACCCATGAAAATATTTTATATAGACCCTTTCATAGAGCCTGAACCTGAACCACAACTAGAAGTAGTTGTTGTAAACATAAAACTAGATAAGGGTATGCTCGGTTTGTTCATTTTCTTGGCCTGTTGTTTTTTCCTCTTATTTGTGATATCACTATTTGATTCAGACGACCCACAGTTGTTCCGATTATTGTTATATGATATAATGAGGTGACTAATTCTTTCTTAGTCTGGCTGAAGACTTTAAACT
>JAJJMC010007589.1:0-17549 GCA_023531435.1 Papaver californicum
AAGTACGACGCGTTGACGGATCAGTGACGTTTGTAAAACCAAAAAAAGGAAAAGCTTTGAGAAGTTGTCACTGCAAATCAAAGCCAAGCACGATAAACCTCATCTTTCGTCACACGAGGTAATCATCGAAACCCTAGAAAAATCTTGAAACAAATTCCATTAATTTTTCATTTCTCTAATCAAATTCTGTCTTGAAAGGGTATTTGGGTGCTTAAACGGAACCTTTAGTGATTCCTAATTCATGAATACTTTGGTGAAATTTGGTTATTCTCTATTATACTCCTTTGTTTAGTAATTTTGTTGAAATTCTTGTGACTTGGCGTGTTATTAAGTATGAGAAGTTCAATTGTTTGTTTCTGGTGGAAATCTACAGTTGATGTTACTTAGTGTGTATCTTTAGGTAGTGGAATTCTGAACAGGCATAGAAATTGTTATTATTTTAATTATGGGTCTTTTGATTTATTTATCATTGTTTTGTCGTTCTATTAGTTGCATATGCCATTGAGGATGGATGATAATTTTGTGAGCTTAGAATTTCTAGATTTGAGATTGATAAATTCTGGAAGTAGAAAACCTTTTTTTTTAAAACACACACGATTGAATCGAAGAGTTATGTTTATATATGGTGTATACTGTACTTGCAGATATCAATACTACATGCTGAATAGTTGGACTTCTAGTTAATACTACTATTGAGACGGGTTAGGTGTGGGTTAAAGATGGAATCGGGATCCTCGCCTGTTGTAAGATCTCCTGATGCTCAAGTTCCTCCTGCTCCCAGTCAAGATAGTTCTGCACGTGAAGGACCATCCATATTATCTGCTTCTGGCCTAGCATCTTGGGCCAAAAGCTTAAAAATCCAACAGCCTTCGCCGGTGGCTCCAGAGGGTTCACAGACGAACTCTGCAAAGGCAACTCTTGCGCGTCTTACCAGTGGGCTAGGCTTGAGATCATCCCCAAAAGCTGCTCTTCCAGATGAAACTGAGGGAACCTCATCAAACACACAACCTGGAGTTTTTGAGTCGCTTGCAAAAGGTTTAATTGACTCATCCAAGAGCGCCGTGAAGGCTGTTCAGGTCAAGGCTCGCCACATGGTCTCACAAAACAAAAGAAGGTATCAGGTAAACCATTAAGTCAGCATGATGGTGAACTCTTTCCTAACTTCTGTGTTATATAGTATAACAGAAATACTGTTTTTTTTTCATATCAGCTGATATAACAATGCATAACCATGAATAGATATGAGCCCAATATTTGTGATTACGTGCTTCCTTTTCTACTTGGCTGCGGGTCCCACTTTTAAACTAGAAACAGGGAACTACTAAATTAGTTTGGCTTGGAACCAAGTGATTGGTGGAGCTATTCTTCATCAATTTTGTTTCGTGGTTTGATGCAAACAACTACCTACCTGTAACAGTTCCGTTTCAGTTACTATTTCAGTATTTCCTTGTTCTGCTATAAGTTCTTTAGCCATTCATTTGTCTATAACGAGTACCTTTTATCATTCTTATCCAGGAAGGAGAATTTGACTTGGATATGACGTATATCACCGAAAATATTATTGCTATGGGGTTTCCTGCTGGTGATATGAGCTCTGGGTTTTTTGGATATGTTGAGGTGAGTCAGTCAAATATATCAAACTTGCTTATCAAAAAAAATTAAATAAGAGAAAGTAAAAAATTAATTTGATCAGAGTTAATGTCCATCCATTTTGACTAAATCAACTCTTCCTTATTGCTTAATTGAGAAATGTTGCGCAGGGATTCTACAGGAACCACATGGAAGAAGTAATCAAGTTTTTTGAAACTCATCACAAGGTGAAGATGCAATTACTATTTTCAGGGCTTAAGTATAACTGTATCCTTGAGGCTCCAGTGGATTCACGCTCAGCAAAAATCTGATACCAGTCAAGTGGTGCTTTAATGTGAAATTCAGTAGTTGCTGCTAGTTTTTTTGTCTTATTGTGTTCAACCTAGAAGTCGGTCCACATCAATGTGGACACAGTATGAGGTGTTAACATACCTTGAGACCCAATATATTGTCACCTTCTTCGTACTTTTGGAAAGTAGTAATATGAAATTCTTGCCGCCTTAGTATAATATGCTTTTCTTTCCAAGAGGCATCAGGCATCATTACTCCTTTAAATGCTTCTCAGCTGTTCACAGACTCACATTTAGGATTCTCTTACGCATTGATATATTTATTATGGCTACAAAGTGCTTAATCAAACTTCATTGACAGGACAAGTACAAGGTATACAATCTTTGTTCAGAAAGGCTGTATGATGCTTCACTATTTGAGGGAAAGGTGTGTTATTTTTCTTTCAGTCTCTTTCTTTTTTCTTTTTTTTCTTTTTTTTCTCGTTGTATTTAAAGAACCAGCTGTCTTAGGTTTTCTATTCTTTTAGGGGTTCATATAAAGCATAAACTATGGGGTATAGTTTATCTTCCCATTAGCAGACCTGTTGGTTTTCCCTAATGTTCACAAGATACTCAATTGACATTCTGGAACAGCTATTTTGAAAAACCACAAACAGTTGCTCTTTTTGTGGACTTTAGTATCCGAGGGAGGCTATACGGACCAGTCTTCCTGACTCTGATCTTTCGAATTACCAAACTACTGAAGAATAGTTGCTCGACTCTTTTTTCCTGTTGCTTCTAACTGTCTATTATGTCTTACTCATCCGTAGGTTGCTTGTTTCCCTTTTGACGACCATAACTGCCCTCCAATTCAACTCATAACATCATTTTGTCAAAGTGCATATTCATGGTTAAAAGAAGACATAGAGAATGTGGTTGTTGTTCATTGTAAAGCTGGGATGGCAAGGACAGGATTGATGATCTCTAGCCTTCTTCTATACCTGAAGGTTACCTGATGCTCCTGGTCTTATTTCTCATTAAATTTTCTTTTGTTTATAGTCATTTCATTACTTACTTTGTTTTGATCTGAATCGTGTAATCATGCAGTTCTTTCCAACAGCCGAGGAATCAATGGACTACTACAACCAGAAAAGATGTGTGGACGGCAAAGGACTTGTTCTTCCGAGTCAGATTGTCAGTATATTTATCAAGATAATTATTGCTAATAACTAGAATATTAAGAAAATCTTTCAGAAGTACATATGCTTTCATATTTGTCTTACAAGCATCTTGGTTTTCTGTTTCTTCTAGAGGTATGTCAAATACTTTGAGCGCATCTTAACATACTTCAATGGAGAAAATCAGCCTGGCCGCAGGTAGGAAATCTATAATGTTTCATGGTCGAAACTAAATGTCAATATGCCAGCAACATTACTGACAGTTCTCTCTGTGTAGATGCATGCTTAGGGGATTTCGGCTTCACCGGTGTCCTTACTGGATTAGACCCTCCATTACTGTTTCTGATCATAATGGTAAGCTGTGAAGCTCTTTCCATCAGCATTCTCATACGTTCTTTTGATATGACAAGACATGTTACATGTTATTCCTACTCACAGGTGTTCTTTTCTCTACTACGAAGTACCCTAGAACCAAGGATATGATGGTACACCTTCTAACTGTCGTTTAATGTCTTAACTTTTCATTTCTAAATGTCCAGAGGGATGTGTTGTATTCTGCATCATGGATATGTTACCTTTCATTTTTGCAGCCAGAAGATTTCTGGTTTAGTGCTCCGAGGAAAGGCATCATGGTTTTTGCTCTACCAGGGGAGCCTGGTCTAACAGAGTTGGCTGGCGATTTCAAAATTGAATTTCATGATCACCAAGGGGATTTCTACTGGTATGTAAAAATTATTTATATTGTTGGTGTGCTGGCGGTTAATCTCTTACATGCTGTATTTTTGCTGCATTTTCGTTTGTCCTTTATCACTGTCATAGTTTATTTCCTGAAACGATGATTCTAGCTAATCAATAAATTTTCTCCCTTCCCCTTTTAACAGTTGGTTGAATACGACAATGATAGAAAATAGAAAAATCTTAAACACCTCGGATCTTGATGGATTTAACAAGGTAATGCTCTAACTGTAAATCTCTCTCATGTTTTTTTTTCCCTTCACAAAACTTCTTCCTTTTGTTTGGTGTTAACTGTTGAAAGTATGGTTTATGGATTTTGTTCTGTAGAGAAAACTGCCTTCCCCAGGATTTCTGCTTGAGGTTGTGCTGGTAAACTGCGATGATAGTATACAAACAACCCCCACAACTGCTGACGACACCAACAAGGGAATGGGAGAAAGTTCAGCTAGTATTCCTACCAACAATGGTAATGGGAAAACTACAATACCAGATATGAGTAAAAGTTTCAGTAGCAGTGATAAGGATGATGTATTCTCCGATGGTGAGACAGAAGAAACTGGTCATGTAAGTAAACAAGCTCAAGTTGCTTCCAAGGAAGCCGCAGCTACTGGTATTACTGCAGATTCCAAACCTAGCTCAACTTTTGAGGAAGCGGCAAGCATATCACATAAAACTGAACAAGTTTCACTGAGAAGAAGTGGACCCCCAGAAACCCCAGCTGCAACTGTACGTAAAAGTAGCGAAGATGGCTCAGCAAGCGTTGAGGCATCAGCAGAAGGGATAAGTGACTTCAAGGCAATCGCAGCAGATACTTCTGTTTTCAGCTTTGGTGATGAGGATGATGACGAAAGTGACTGAGGTGGTGAATGTTTTCTATTATTCAGATTGTTTCTCTGTACATAAATGATCATAAGAAGTTCATCAAGAACTTATGTATACCAGCTGGTGTTTAATGGAAGTTGTGCCTGTGATGTTTACACTTTTTTCTCCATATCATATGGTAGAAATCCATGGTCCTAGAGATAAACCACTTACCTGAGATTCAAAACCTACCTAAATCAGCCCAACTGTTTTTTTTTCGTATTCATTTCAGTAGGGGTAGGATTTTCAAAATCTAGAGACATAATGCATGCAACCACATGAGAGCTATGAATCACACTATCCCTCAACAGAGGGCACCCTGTAAAAGTATGTATCTAGCAGTTTGACCAAGCCAACCAATTAACCACAATTAGCACAGTTTTCCATTGTTAGTAAGATGCCCAAAACAGGACGACGTGATATTAAGATGATATTGTTTAACAAGCTCGGCTCCGATATCCTTCATCATACATGAAAAACCATGCAATAATTGATTTTCTGAACAACATTAGATACAAGGTAGAAGAAAAAAAAAATGCAATCTCCACCATCTTCATATCCATATCAAACACCGCCATCCATGACCTTTTCTGGTATTCATGGCCAAACCCTTGAAGTTACAGGTACGCAGAATTTCATCAACCTTCACTCGAATTTCATCAATAATCGAAATCGATGGAATACTATACCTTTCTACAGGTTATATATTAATCACGGTTTATCTGGTTTTTGTTGGATGTAGTTGTTGGTTGTAACAGATTGAAAGACACAGAATGGATTTCAAGACAGGATCCTTACGTAATTCTTGAATATGGGACTACAAAGTTTAGAACCAGGACATGCACAGGTCAATTCAAAACCACTCAGATCTCTGAAACCAGTCAAGTTTTCCACGATGGTTGTTCATTTATATATCATCCTGACTGCACCCCTTGTTTCTCTCACAAATGATACAGATGGAGGTAAGAACCCCAAATTTCAAGAGAAGTTTATCTTCTCTCTCGTTGAAGGGCTGCACGAACTACAAATTGCAGTCTGGAACAGCAATACCATCACCTTCGACGATTTCATTGGCAGCGGAAAGTAATAACCAACAGATCAAATTATGTCCCTCATTTTTTGTTTTCAATCTCTAAGCTATGTTTTATGGTGTTTCAGGGTTCAACTCCACAAGGTTCTGACCCATGGCTATGATGACACCCCCTGGCCGATACAAAGTAAACATGGGAGGTTAGAGAAATTTCAATGCAATATTCGTAATTTTCTATGCAACTAGTTCAACATTGTTATTCTCAAGACTACCTTCAAATATTACAGATTCACTGGTGAAACCCGGCTTATACTTCACTACGCTAATGCTGCCAATGTAAGTTACCTATGATATGAACTCAAAAGAAGATTTTTTTTATTATTATTCTTTTTCTTTCAAAAGAAGATTTTAACCCTAATAACACTGCAAAGCAACTAAGCTTATAGATTCTCTCCCACTTCTATGATGATGCGCTCAATTGTGACACATCCTACTCAGCAATGTCGTTTCTAATACCAAATGATATGAATTACCCATGATGGCATCCTTATAACCAACAAGGAACCAAGAATAATTTACACGCATAATCAATCCCATAGTTGGCGGATGGTGAAGCAACAGGTTCCCAACAGTTTCCGATATCAGTAACACCATATCTGAATGATTCTGTGTTTAATTGCAGAAACTTGCAACAAACATCGGACAGTCTGCGCCGCCATATTTAACACCAACACCATATGGCTCTCCACCTCCAGGTGCAGCTCCATACCTTCCATACCCCATTCCTTACCCCTATCCATCAGCTTATCCACCTGCAGGCTACCCTCCTCCAGCTACTGCATATCCTCCTCCTCCTCCCCCTCTATCATACCCACTTACAGCCTATCCTCCCCCATATCCTCCACTGCAAGGAACATCATATTACATACCAGGTAAAATCTCTGTGAACTCTTCGCTTGGGTTGTTTGTTTCTGGTACTGCCATTAACATGATGGCATATTTGACTATTTGCTACATTCTTCCTTACTTGCAGGCCCATACACGGGACCGTACCCACCACCTCCTTACTAAAATAATGATCCAAAGTAACTGAAGTTCTTAGAGAGATAAATTACATGCTTAACTTACGAAGTAGATGTAAAAGGTCAAAAATATTTGTTGTGTTAACAAATTGTATCATAAGTAACTAATAGTTGACATGCTCTGTGGTAACATACAAGGTTTCCAAATCCCAATGCTTTGGATGAACTAATACCTGGGTTAATTGCATGAGTAAGTGTTGAATGTCCTCCAAGCTGTATGATGCATGTAATTGGATCTTCTGAATCAATTTGTTCTACACACTGATGACTGAAATTAAATAGAACGGAAAAAAGAAGCATGGCAACATTTTTGATGTTTCAATGGTTCAGAGTCCACGTTTCTTTATAAGATCAGCAAGGATATTGTGAGCATTAATGAGTTCAGAATCCCTTTCCTTGACTTCTTTTTCCAACCTTTGAATCTCTTCAATGTGATCACATTGATCTGAGTTTTTCTTTTGTTTCTTGTTCTGATCCCTGGTTTTCTCAACTTGAATAGATCTTTTGTCGGCAGGACTTTTGTTGGATAAATCCTGTTTTAATCTTTGAATCTCTTTGATGTCACCACATTGATCTGAGTTCTTCTTTTGTTTCTTGTTCTCTTCCTTGGTTTCCTCGACTTGAATAGATCTTCTGTCTGCAGGACTTCTGTCAGATAAATCCTTTTTTAACAGTTTACGAACATAGAAACTGGCAGAAGAGCCGACATGTTGTCCATACTTGATTTGAAGGCAGATTAGTTTTTGAGGATTTCCAGATGAGTCCTACAAGAGAAAAAAAAAACGTTACTTCAACTTCTGTCACAAGGAGAGACAGGGAATATGATGATTTCCCCTTCTATTCCTGTCGCAATATCAGTAAACGACAATCTATCTGTGCCTAATATTAACTGAATAGAGTGGCTGGTAATCACGTTATGTGTGCGAGTGTGTAACTGACAAGGTGGAGTAAACAGCAACATCTGCTTCATGTGTATCCACACAACTCAACAGAAAATCTAAAAGGACAGGCTTGAGAGTTCTTCTAATTTTCTAAACAGCAGTAAAAGTGTATCAGGATTTTTAAACAGCAGTAAAAGCGTATCAGGATTTTCCAAACAACAAAGATTATAAGATAGAATATTTATGAACATTCAAATGTACTGTGCCTTCCCAGAATAGTTACGTAGTGTAAACCTACTTGCATGATCGACCATTGCTTACCTTTCCTTCTTCTCCTTTGAAACTTTCGAATGCATTACATGCCTCCATTGAATCTTTGAAAACAGCGGAAGAATTATATGCATTTTCACCAGTGAAGCTCGCCTGCCAGCCAACATTTAGCAAAATTAGAATTTTTGTGCTTATATTTCCACTTTCCAGTTTATACTTAATAAGAACAGGAAAAGCTTACACTAAACCTTTTGCCACCCAAATGATCTAAAGTTCTCTATAAAGAAATTTGGCTGTACATATAACCTGAAATTTGACAGTAGAGTCCTTCGAAAATAGTCCTCTCAATTGTTTCTGGGACACCTTTAAAGGTACCGCATGAAAGAAAAGCTCTGCTGATTCAATCTCAAACACCTATTTTCCAAAAGAGAACAGTGAGTTGGCAAACATCTAACAATTTAATACATATTAGAATAAGATTAGATTTCCATTACATCTTTGCTTTTCAAGGGAACGACTCCATCACTCTCGAGCACCTATTTTCCCAAAGAGAGCGGTGAGTTAGCAAACATCTAACATTTCACTACATATTAGAATAAGATTACATTTCGGTTACCTCTTTGCTTTTCAAGGGAACGACTCCATCACTCTCGAGCACCTAATTTCCCAAAGAGAGCGGTGAGTTAGCAAATATCTAACATTACACTAGATATTAGAAAAGGATTACATTTCGATTACCTCTTTGCTTTTCAAGGGAATAACTCCATCACTCTCGAGCACCTATTTTCCCAAGGAGAGCAGTGAGTTAGCGAACATCTAGCAATTTACTACATATTAGAATAAGATTACATTTCCATTACCTCTTTGCTCTTTAAGGGAATGACTCCATCAAATTTATGTTCCAGCTTGGCAAGAACTAATTTCATAGCGGCCTGTGCATCGGCTAGACAATTATGGGGAGCATCACGTTCCCTAAGATCATAGCCAAGCACAGTCTGTCAAATTAAGACAAGAAGGAATTAACAACATCCAGCAAAACAAGATCCATAAAACCAGCTCATAATCAAGAATGGTTTTAAATACCACACCTATTATTAATAATTAGATTGTTGCAAACATTAGTTAGAAAGTTCTTTCCCGAAAAAATCGATGGTTTTTAAGATTACACAACAATTTTCTCTAAATGTAAGGACTACAGTGCGCAAATCACTATCTTTGTCCACCAACTTGTCATACAACTTAGAAAGTAGGAAAAGTATACATGCTTCAACAGGAGTTGTTCACTCCAAGTTTGATGGTTGCACTTGATGAGTATAACATTGGACTCTCCAACAATCAAAAGTCATAGATAAGTCAAGACCAACAGATCAGTCATCGGCAATATCATTCTCAAGTGTTGTCTGCACCTTCTATGCAAGCACTGTTTACGGCATTAAAAAATAGTAAACAAAACTCCCTAACCCAGTTATAAGTTTGAAGGATCACACAAACATAAAACCAACTAGGAATCAAGTTTAAAACATTAGTTATGCGTCAATATGACTGAGAAGTGGTACCAAAGAATACTCGATAACGTTGCATGTATATTATTTTTCCAGCAGTAAATAGCAAATAACTGACATAAAAGCAAAAACTAGTGATCATCTATGAAAAGTAAAGATTCTTAACGAACTTACCTTGCAGAGATGATTCAATGAAGGCCTCTTGTGAGTATGCCTTTCAGGATATTTAAAAATTAATGATGTGTCAATCAACCTCGCATGATCCACTTTCAATGCTACAAAATACACAAAAATAAAAAGAAACGCAGCATTATCAAAGACTGCTAAATCATCTTCAGCAGTAAGTACTCCAGAAAACAGTTGTGTAATAAGTTCGTAAAAACCACCTTTCAGATCCCTATCCAAACTGTGACCAATTAAAACGACTCCATTAGATAACAGCTTTTCCATTGATTTCTGCAACAAACACAAATCAAATTTTGGAAAGAAACGTTTTCAGACTAATAACTCCAGGGAGTCCTTATATATATACACTACCTGTATATCTTCTAACGAACAAGTAGCTCTTTCCAAATCCTTAGCATTGATCCCATGAATCTGAGTTCTATAATCTGCAACAGGTTTATCGAGTTTCACAAGTTCATTGAGTTTAACCTGTAAGAATAATACTGACTTCAGTGACAACAGATGATGATACAAAGAAAGCCAGTATATAAACGGTTGTACTAGCAACTTCTACCTCTAAATTTCGATTCACAACACACACTTGTACTAAACCTTCTGTTTTATCTTCACAAAGAACCATTTCACAATCAACAGAAAGCATTCTGGTGGACTTGATTGCTTTAGAAACTTTACCTATCTTCGTCATTACCCAGTCCTGTTTGAACATCCACAGCCAAAACAAGTAAGACATAGAAAGTTTGCATATTACATGTTTAAGGGAACTAACAGGAAGGACAAGATAACAACCTTTGAGCACACAACCATATGTTGGGAAATAAATAACTAAAATTACAATAGAAGCAATAATGCAGGGTGGAAAATATATGCACAATATAGAAGTTCCATCCGGGCATGTTCTAGAGTACAATAACCACCTCTATCGCTCTGAAAAAACTATCAAACAGGAGTTGGGGAGTAAGCTTGAGCAGTACCAATAATGCAGGGTGGAAAATATATGCACAATATAGAAGTTCCATCCTGGCATGTTCTAGAGTACAATAACCACCTCTATCGCTCTGAAAAAACTATCAAACAGGATTTGGGGAGTAAGCTTGAGCAGTACCTCATCATAAGATGGGAATGAAAAACACTTTGGATATTCGGGGTGTTCAAATGTTAAGCTTGCCAGCTTCTGCACAGCCACAAAAAAGAGTTATCTGGTTCATTAAAATGCTCAATGAATAACAAAAGTGCAGTTGATAACATTTCAATAATAAACTGTAAATGAAAGATGAACGAAATTTTGCCAATAGCTCGAAAACTCGTTAAGAAAATGAACTAGAAAAACTAAAAGGCAATTAAAGTTTGTAGCTAGTAAAACAGACAATTCACTAGAAAGCTATTATGATGAAGCTCATCTTCTATGAATGACTAAATTTGGAAACTTTTAAGAAAAATGCAAACAAGTAGTACAAAAAGGACCACTGAGAACTGGAAGAAGTTCAGTTTTTTTTATAAGAAAACTAGAAGAACTTCAATAGGTTTCTGATACACGCACAAAAACATAGCTACTGATTCTCATAACCAGCAACACAACAGCTTAAGCAAAGCCCTACCTGAGGAGAGGATTCAACATCAATACAGCTCTTATTCAGTTGCTCGACTGCTTTACGATTAGAGTGGTAGGTCATTATTTTTTGGATAAACTACAAGCAAGCAAGCAAATAGAATTTGGTTAAACAACGGATCAAACTAATAAGAAGTTAATTCTCTAAGTTAATACTATATCCAATTTTGTACTAGTCACCTTTAAATCTCGCTCTTTAGTAAACGTTTTCAAAAATGCAACCATGGATTCAGGTGACCTCTTTTTAGGATCCAATAAACTGTCACCTAATTGTGAATCATACTCTACTAAAAAGTCCTTCCATTCTCCTTTTGCACCCTTCAGGTTTCTCTTTTGTACACTTTTCACAATGTCAATAAGCACCTAATAACAACACAAAAACAAACCAAAATCACGTTATACAATCAATACAAACATAGAAATAGAAGAAGAGTAAGAGAGAAATAACACCTCCTTCTCCGCTGATGCTAAATTCTTCCAAATCGTCTCCATTGTCGAGGGAGAGGGAGAGGTTTATCTTCGATGGAGGGAAACTGATTGTTTTGTTTTAGGGTTTATGGAGCAGCGCCTAAATAGAACGTCTTTCTGTTAGTTATTACTTCGCTCGCGTTAAAACCCTGTAGAGTAAAACCTTTGTTTGGTTATAGACCCTCCCTGATTAATGAACACCCACTTTCTAAAATGGGTTAACAAAACCCGCTTTATACTGTAGTGGTCCCCACTGTTGGAGGCTTTGGGAATTGGGACGGGTGGGCGAAGAATTCTTCTCCAAATTTGCCCTAATCAATATCTTCACCATTTGGGTTTGTTCCTTCTTCTTCTGGTGGGAAAACAAGAAAAGAATCTTGCGTCTAAATCTTGGATTGAATACGATGAAGATGGAGATCTTTGGAATTGATTTTGGTTGTGCATTTGGATCATTGAGTGATGGAAAGTTTCCTGAAAAAGACTGCTTGCTTCCTTTGATATCTAAGATCCTTGGTTATTGTATCGTTGCTGCTTCAACCACTGTCAAAGTCCCACAGGTAATTGAATTCTTTCTTCTTTAGAACCAACTAGAATTTTAACAAATTGGAAATTGAAAATTGTTAATGTTTGTTTTCCGGAATCGGATTAGTTGATCTAACTGCTATTCTTTGTTTGATTTCCTAGATACTTAAAATTTTGAAGAACAGTAGTGTCAGGGGGCTTAGTTTGGCATCTTTTGAGCTTGAGGTTGTTGGTTATACTATTGCATTGGCATACTGCCTTCACAATGGACTTCCATTTTCAGCTTATGGGGAGTTGCTTTTTCTTTTAGTTCAAGGTATGTGTATCCCCCCTTTTTTTTATATGAAACAAATAAATTATATATATATATATCTACATCAACAACTTGATTCCTGGTAATGCCAAACGATAGCAGTAGGTATGTTTTATGTACAATGAAACATGGTCCTGTGGCAGTACATTGTCTTATTTTGTTTAGTGGATATTCTGGAACTAGTAGTCGCACTTTTGTTTCTTCCAGTAGTGATGGTGAACTATGAGATTGAACTTCTTATTCTTCTATATCATTGTATCTGTTAGATTTTTAGAAATTAACCACTCGATAGTACTCCAGAGATATACGATTTGCCTTAGCACTGCTCGTATAGAGCTCCTAGCATACTAGTATATGAAACAAGACTATCATTGTAAACTCATTATTTATTAATATCTTTCTTGCTTGGTTACAAAATGAATCATTCATTGCCTGTTTATAGGCTTTACAATACCGATTTCTACTTCCCTGGAATTCTCTAGATAACACTCTCTCTGTATACTTCTTTTCTTAACTTATAACAACCGGCTATAGCAAACTCTAGTTTGCTCTAGGATATTCTTTGACCTCTTTTACGGATTACAACTTTAGACTTATCTACATAAATCTCTACTCTTCTAAACAGTTACAAATTAATATTCCAACAGTATCCTTTCTGAAACTACTTAGTTTACGTTTAGTAACCTTTCTATACTGCTTTCTGTTGCTGCACTCTGGTTATATCACGTTAATGATGGTCATATGAGCAATAACAATGATACAATTGTGGTGGTGGTGGTTGTGGGAGTGATATTATTTTTGTGTCGAAAGTAGAAACACCAACAGTATCACCTTTTACAGTGACACGAGAATCAAAAGCATCACCATTGCAACTATTATCAGTACTGGAACCAAGAACATTATATCTATACCCACCTGCATTAAATAATATCCTGTTTGGATATTTTTAATTTTCACCATCATTTACTAACAAAGAAACTTTGACATGGTTTCATTTCTAGCCACCCACCTTGTTTGGGACTAAAGGCTTGGTTGTTGTTGTTGTTGTTTAAAAAAAAACATTAAAAGACACGATTCACTGACTAAGCTTTTTAGGAAAAAAGACCTCTGAAGATCATTAACCTCGTTAGAAACAACTTAACTGAACTGCGGCACAAAACGAAATGACTAACTTTTATCTGCAGTAATTATCAAACTCCGAGTTCCTGGAAGAGGTATCAACAGAGAAGTTTCTTACATCTCTAAACCAACTTTAAAATCAACTCCTATAACGTTCAACTGTGCTAATTCTTTTCTCAGGGTAAGCATAGAAAGTTTATACAGATTTAAGAAAATTCACCAAACAAAAAGTAAATAGTTTGAGAAAGCCTTTAGTTCGTGTATTTCGTCCTTAGAAAGGCTTACTGTTTACGGATCTCATATTTATCTTACCATTATATGACGGGGCGGATCGATTTAAAAATGTCCGGTAGATCTGAAGGTTGTTATCTTTGCAAACTTCAGCCCGAAGTATCTTTCTTGGCACGGCTTATCAAATGATGTCTCCCTCTGTGGATGTATTTATTGCCTAGATGGGAATTGTAAATCCTGTTGGCTTAACATCATAACATCATAGAATCTGGCTCACTTTTTGTTTATCTTACCTGTTTCAGCCATAGTTTTAGTTGCGATCATCTACTACTTCTCTCAACCTCTGGGGATGAAGACATGGCTCCTGGCATTAGCGTATCCTTCAGTTTCCTATTTATTTTTGTTATAAATAGCTTATATGAGTTATAATTATAGTTATGTGAGGAATTACTATCTATTAAAGTGGTAATTCCCTGTCTAAATGCTTGTCGGGCTAATATGATCTCTTCTAAATAACTTGTTATATTTTTCCTTCCGACTGCTGGTTCAGATATTGTGCACTAGCGCCCACAGTTCTATCTGGTCAGGTTGACCCTGTACTTTTTGAAGCCTTGTATGTAAGTTAAATATTATCTTTTCTTGTCTATTATGTTATAGACCCGTCTTCTGCTTAATAAAAGAGAAAAGAATAGTCAACTGTTGTACTGGGTCCAACCACAATATTAACAGCACATATTAGTTTGGTCTAAACTGATCTGTTTTTCTATCACTCCTTTGAATTAGCAATCCAGATCCTACTGCTTAACTGCTGCTCCAAAAGAATGGCCTAGCTTATCTGTTAAGCATGTAGCATTTTCATGCATGGATAACTTGTTACATTATTTTGCTGGCTTATCTAATATGGTGAATGTTAACAGGCTTCTCAGCATGCAATTTTCTTCTGTGCTAGGGTGCCACAGATATGGGAAAACTTTAAAGTAAGTGAACCTTGAGTTTATTTCTTTAGTGTCGTATACTGATCCAGTTTGCAACTATTACATAATCTCAGTGCCTTCATTGGCTTGTAGATGACACCCGAGCTTTAACCAGTTAGTATCCGTGTAGTTATATTTATTTATTTTTGTAATGAATCCATGTAATTAAGGTATCTTCTATCGCTATTCCAGGATGCGCTGCCATATGACTAGGGTTTGTTTATTTATGTATTCTTATAAGTCAGATTTTTTGTTTCTGCAGAAATTCATGCTTCATAACTAAGCGACACCATTTTATATTATAACTCTTCTAACACGCATGACCTTGGCAGAACAAAAGCACAGGGGAACTCAGCTTCTTGACTTGCTTAATGAACTTTGCTGGCTCCTTGGGTACGTGCACACTTCTAATCTAAATCTTCTCATACAACACTGTACATTTCCTTCTATAGCTTAGTTGTATAGGTCTCATGACATAAAATCTTTGACTGCAGTGAGAGTCTTTACCAGCCTCCAAGAACAAGCTCCAACAAGTAGTATCCTTATATTATTGTTATTACAAAAAAAAAATTACTTTTTTTGCTTTGATTACTCACATTTTTTTAGCATGAGAAAGTAGGCCAAGTGTGATCTATTTCTGCTTCCGCAAGGAATCAATATAATTGGATACATCATTGACTAGCCAAAGCATTTCTTTAGCGGTGGTTTCAAGCCACATGCTGGGACCACATCATTATAAATTAATTCACATTAGTACCATCGATGACCACCAAGTACGACCGAATGTCAACATTACCTTTTCACAAGACTACGAATAGTCTTCGAATGCAATCTCAGTTGATGGATCTTGAATATCCTACGTTGATTAAGCATGATTTTTCAGAATGACCACCTGCCTAGAGTTATGCTGGAATTACTCCAAGGTGCTTTCTATTGTAAATTACATCAGAGGCTGAATTCTTACGACCGTGCTGGTACCTAATGTGTGCTATTTTAAAGTCCGTCTGCTAACCTTAACTTGTTTGAAGTGATCATGGGTTCTGTGCTCGGCATCGTGACGAATGGCACCATTCTCAGTCAGATAATATTATACCAGAGGCCACCAGCGAAGAAAGAGAAGAAAATACAATAGAAGCTAGGTTACCTGCCTATGCTGATAGTTGTACATTGATGCGTTGTCATCACTATGCAGTGGAATGGTATGCATGTCTCTGACCGACGGTCTTCTATAAACAACGGTGCTTTTGTTAGTTTGGGGTTTAATCGAATCTCATATGTTATTTTATATTAGTTATTAGTTACTGCATTTGCCTTTTGTGACAGTTGTGGATGTTGTAGATAATGATCTCCACATCCCAGCTCTCTCTCTCTCTCTCAGTAAAAAGGAGAGGTCAATTGGTTAGAAGTTAGGATACAGGTGAGTTTGTATCTTGAATCATGGATTCACATCCATACCATCTCTAGTATACAATAGGGCCGGTGTCTCTGGCCTTTTCTTTTGATTGGATAAGATTAATGCAACTTGTTTAGAGTAACTGTAGTCATGGGAATATGGAGGGATTGTAATCTTTTTAAAGATGATAAGAGGTAATGGCGATGTTAACAGTGAATCTGATGCCAACTATATCATTATGGAAATGGTGGGTGGATTGATAATTGTTCTGTGACTGATGAATTAAACACACGACTTTTCTCATGCTCTTTTTCTTTATAAAAAGAACCTTTTTATCAACAATCTGATAAAGAACTTAATGACCTCGACAGAAAGCGAGATGATACTTATGAACTGAATTGATATTTCAGCCCTACCTCATAAATGGGGCAGTCCTGCAACCAACATATGAACCCTTCATTAACGTTTTTAAACATTGCAGAATTTGAGTCCTTAGCGCTGCTACTCTTATTTTATTTTGCTAGAAAAGATGAGATATATCGGGTGCCAATTACAAGCCACCAGTATTGGGCCAAAGGGCTTTGCCCAGTTTGCATAAAATCAAGCAGACTTTACCCTCCGGTCTTCAGCTTATATGCTTTCAGAAGATTGGGAGTCTGAGATTGACAATTCTACAAGCTTCAGAACACCAGGAACCTGAACTTCAGTCTCAATTCTAGACAATGCCTTTGTCGTTTAAGATATTGATCCATCACAAAGTCTTGTTACCTGGACTGGAAGTTTAATTAATACCACAGCTAGTACCGTGATTCAAAACAGAGCCAACAAGGTTATATGTAAACTACATCGGAACTTTATCTTAGCATTTCAGGGTCCTAAGAATTGCATTCAACTACTTTCTTGAGCATAACTGCATAAGCACTTGCTGGAACAGAAACTCTATATGCTGGAACTAAGATGTGAATGCAGGGTCAACTTTACTTACCCTAAGAAAACTTGATGAATAATGAAACAAAACCATGCAGTGGATATTTGTATAAAAAAAACATGCGGTGGAAAAACACAATCAAAACAACAAATGCAACTGTTACACAAGCTCTAATATCACCAAACCAGGAATCACAAAACAGAGCATGGTGATGCAAAACATAACAGGACAACAGAGATTCACCTGCAATAATAAAACACATTCCATGATTAAAATAACAAAATTATGCGCACGGCTAAAAAAATTGTAAGAGATGTTGTTTCCATCTATTGACATTTAATCTTGAAGGCAGTTTCAACAATAGCATACATTATAACCGAGGAAACCTGACAAACACATTCAACCAAGAAC
>JAJJMC010007615.1:0-19039 GCA_023531435.1 Papaver californicum
GAGGGACTCGTTACTATGACTATAAATAGAAGAGAGCATACAATGGAAAGGTGGTGGGAACATTGAAGCAGGAAAAGAAGAAGAGAAAAGAGAATAGAGATTAGAAGAAGAAAGTTTATTAGGTATGATAGATGATGATTCATTAAAAGAGAACTTGGATCCGATAACATTCCTGAAAAAATGTATTTGTAATTGTACCTTAGATTATATTTTTGATCTACCATCTATTGAATGATAAAAACGTTTATCAAATTGTTATTTCTTTAGGATGATTCTATGTATCAGTCTACTATACAATTTTCAAATGATTGGTTGTTGATGTCAATGGGAAGATTGACATAAACAATACTCACCCAGTGACAATCTACATATAGCCAGCCAGCCAGACTTACCTCAACTGGTTTCAAAAGAGCATTATCTTCTTCTTTCAACGAGATTTCTATTTCCTCAACAGAATAACAAACATATCTAGGTAATTGACTTCATTATAATAAAATATTTAACTTGCCCTGCAGCTTGGTGCAATCAGTTGGCTTGAAAGAAACCTTCTTTCTCTTCCGAAGCATATTCAACAAGAAAATTGATGTGAGCTACGTTCCCATAGATCTAGGAACTCTTGGAAGGAAAGAAAGATAAAAAAACAACACTAGGGGCACCATGAACAAAATAATTCCGCGCGTCAAGTTTGAACATCTGCATTTGTAAAATGAACAGTAATATTCGGAAATTTCAAGGACTTTTCGAACGAATAACATAAATTGAAGTCTTTAGGACCAATAATGGGTTTAACGCCAATCACTTTGTTAACTTGTGATTCAATTTATGAATACATTTCTTATGAAAGAAATGTGTAAGTTATTCCAAAGCTGATTATAATCCTGGAGAATTTAATGGCGACCAAAAATTAATTAGGGACGATTTTTTTAAACTAATCCCATGGATGTGGTCAATGGGTGATCTAGGGGTATGTAAAAATACTAAAATATCCTTTCACTAATCAAATAATTACCAAAAAACCTTTCACTAATAAAACCTAAACCTATTTCACTCTACTTCCTCTCAAACTACCGATTTTGAAATTTTCTTTTCTCTTTTCTTCTATTTCTTCAAACTACCGAATTCATTTTCAACCGACTAATCGTAAACCAAATCATCGTATAATTGTAAACCAATTAATCATCGTTACTACAATCTAAAGATGGTTCGACAAAAGAAAACAAATCGTCAACCTCCTAATACAGAGTGGCCGAATTTTGCCACAAGAATAAGAGATCGAGAGATTATTGAAGAACAATACGAAGAACGCAATGTACGTGAAGAGGATGATCTAGAAATGGAGACCGATTCCGACAATCAGCCTCTCGAGCACTTTATGTCTCCAATAAGGTAAGGGGTTTACCATTATTTGTGTTTATATTGATTCAATCGCATGAATTAGTCACTAGAATATCAAGGGTTTTAGGTTACATTGCACAATCGGTAGTTTCGTGGTTGTATTAAACTACCGATTGTGTTAGTGTTCTTCACTGCTCATGAACATCATGCACAATCGGTAGTTATATTTAGGTTATAAACTACCGATTATATTACTGGATCAAAATTTAGTGATAATCGGTAGTTTCGTATAGGGTTAAACTCTCGATTGTGCTAGTTAGTGATCCTCAAAAACATCGATCACAATCGGTAGTTATTTTTACACCTAAACTTCCGATGATATTCCTGTCTCCAAATTTACAGATAATCGGTAGTTTAGTATAGGGTTAAACTTCCGATTGTGAAATTTTATGGTTCCTCAAACATCGACCATAAGCGGTAGTTATAATTTGGTCATAAACTACCGATTGTATTCCTGTACCCAAATTTAGTCATAATCGGTAGTTAATTTTTTTTTATGTAACTACCGATTGTACGTGTGTCCATAGACTTTTCTGTTCCATTTTTTATGCACAATCGGTAGATTATATAGAGGCCGAGCTACCGATTATGCACAATCGGTAGTTACGTTGTTTTTTTGACACAATCGGTTGAGTTCAATGTACTTTGTCTACCGATTATGTACTGATTAAACGGTGTCTTGTTGGAAATAATTGTTCTTTATTTATCTTGTCAATCATAGAAGGGAAAGACGATCTAAGCATTCCCACGATACAATTCTATCGGGGCCTCGTCGTGAAGGGGGGAAGAAGGTAACTGCTAGTGCAAGAAGGCAAAAGAGCGTTAGCGGAATTGTTATCATTGAAGGAACTCAACCAAGTGTTCCAAGAAGTATAAACCTAGAAGAAGGAGGACCAAGTAATCCACAGGATAGATACTTTGATGAAGGAGGACCAAGTGGTAGACAAGAAGAAGGAAGTGGCACAAAGAAGTAAGATAAGAAGAAAGGAGGACACAAGTTCCCCGAATCTTTGAAGATGAAGGGTCTACAACAAGGCCAAATCCCTGGCCTCCCAAGAGATGGAGGAGATCTATTTTTTGGGTACAAAGACTCTTGGGAGAAAGAAATTTACTCAACAGAGGTAATAATTATAAAACACCATTCTTAACATATTGTCTTTTTATTCTTAGAAGTGTTAACTTTTATTCTAATTGTTTTTTAATTCGTCGTGTATATTAGGACCATTCTAATGCGGTCCGTCTACTTAAACCTACAACCGCACCAACAAAGATTAAAGATTGGTCGTTGGAAGGTGAGTGTCAACGGTTCAAATAAATTAGGGGCTATCTACGGCTGCCGAAAATTCCATGTTACCTCATGACCTGGTGTCGATATCGGCATTCATGGAGAGGTATTATCCTGAGACCGATACCTTCCACATGCCGTGGGGAGAGATGACCATCACACCCGATGATGTGCTCTCGCTGACCATGGTACGGTGGTGAAGTTTGACTATGTGAAGCAGTTAAGCTGGGACCAGCTTTATGTTTACACATAGAGGTGCTTTGGTTGGGACGAGCGACCTCCGATGAATAGTTTGGCCGGTGCGCTAAATAAAAAACCAGGCAATTCAGCATGGTTCATCTGATGAAAATGTTCAAAGGCACCTTGGATAAAGAAAAGGCCAACCTAGAGTTTATCGATGACCAGGTCAAAGCTGCAGCCACTGCATATCTTCTATGTGTTTTGGGATGTGTAATTTTCCCCAATGCTAGTGGCAACCGGGTCGACGCCAGCCTGTTACAACTTTTGCATCCCCTCCACAAAGTTCAAGACTATTCGTGGGGCACAACATGTCTTGTGTTCTTGATGGAAGAGATGATAAAGGCATCCAGGGAGCAGACTAGCCAAATAGCCGGGAACGTGAGCTTATTACAGGTATTTTAGTAACTGAGTCCGAAAGTTTGATTGTTATTTATTTTTTCTTCTTTTAAAAATAAATTTTCTCATACTTGGTTTGATATGACATATTCTCATTTATGCACCTCCAATACATTTTAACTCTCCAACATCGAAGAAATAACCGTATAGAATAATGGCTCAACCGTTCACGGTAGAGGAAGATTTATCGTTATGTAGGCGCTATGTGCAATTTTATCCGAAGCGAGGAGAAGAACGTATGTAAAATGGTGTAATGAGTATGAGTTATTTGGATAGTGTAATCGAACATTTTTGTGTTGACACCGGGAACCCCAATAACCGTAATAAAGCTGATCTTTTTTGTCGATTTCATTCTTTAGGCAGAGAAGTTGATCCATTTTGAATTTAACTTACCTTGTCAATCGATATCGTTTGAGGGGTGAAACTAATGATGAAGTTATAGCGAGATGTTTCGGGGAATGACGACAATGGAAACAATCAAATTACCGTTACGAAGCTCATTTCAATAGCATTAAGGTGATGGACAGATTCAACCCGTTTAAGGTTCGTCCACGCCGTTAAAGCAGAAAGAAATTTTCCAAGAAAGTGTAAAATAATAATTAATATAATAATAGTGTAAAACGGCAGGTTTAATGAACAATATGTAGTAAGTTTATTTGAACAAGTTTTTCTTCGGATGTTGAAATAGTATTACAAAGTTAAATGTTCAGTAAAATCGGCATAATCGGTAGACAATAATGTTCCTAAACTACCGATTACGTACAATCGATAGTTATTAAATTCCCGTGCTAACGATTATCCACAATCGATAGTTTTTTATGTTCACTAACTACCGATTGTTAATATTAGTTCGAACTTAGTGTACATATTTTCTGTACACTCTTGTTACACCAGGCCTCAACGGCTTTTTTTTTTAAAAAAAGAACCATAAAGACTCTAATCTATATAAGGAGGGTGACTTCTTCTCATTTATGCACCTCCAATACATTTTAACTCTCCAACTTCGAAGAAATAACCATATAGATTAATGGCTCAACCTATTCTCAACTAAAACAACCTCCTTTTCCATTTCTTTTCCTCTACCGATTCTTCTACTCCCTTTACTCTCTTTCTCCATTGAAAATGTCTCCAAAATCTTTACATAAACAATCAAAGAAGGGAAAGGAAAAGATGGTGATAAAGGAGTTCAAAACAATTGAAATCAATTCGTCAACCGATTCCGAGGAAGATATCTATGTTTTTGATCCTCGACTCTTTATCAGGGAGAAAGACTTCTCAGGTATAAACCCATACTATAATGAATCTGGAGAGTACATAGGTCCACTTCAGGATGATCCTAAGGGGAACAAGAAGAAGAAGAAGAAGCAGGTTGAAACTAGCACCAAGTCAAGAGTAACAAGGAGTGGAAGAATTTCATGAGAATTTCTATGATATGTTTTGTTTCGTTTTGTTCAGATGTTTTTATTTGAACAAGTTTTTCTTCGGATGTTGAAATAGTATTACGAAGTTAGATGTCAAGTAAAATCGGCATACTCGGTAGATAACTATGTTTCTAAACTAGCAATTACATACAATCGGTAGTTATTAAATTCCCGTGCTACCGATTATCCACAATCGGTAGTTATTTGTTATTTATGTTCACTAACTACCGATTATGGCAAGAAAAGTCCTGGACAAAAAAACAAGTATAATCGGTAGGTTAAGTTGATCATTAAACTACCGATTACAAAGTTTAAAATTTGAAAGTTTTTCTGGCTACAATCGGTAGATATAAATTTTCAATTACTACCGATTGTGAAAGATGAAGAGTTAGAAATTTGAAAGGTTTTGAGAAATTCAATTTGGGGCGACACCTATAATTGGTAGTTTAAGTACTCCATTAAACTACCGATTGTACAATCGGTAGGAAAAAAAATCACGAGCCTACCGATAGTACACAACTATAACTTGAAAAATCAATCTAAAACACTCTCGAATTCTCTCCCAAAACTAACTCAAATAATTTTCTAACACTAACTATAACCAAATTAATTAACTAATGAATCAAAATTAACACTAATTAAGCAAGGGTAGATTAGCTATTATAGAAAATATATGGATAAGGGACGTATTGAGATTACTTCAAAATGACCTTATTTTGTTTTATTAGTCGCCCCTAATTATTTTTTAGTCGCCCTCAAATTCGCCAGGATTATAATGTAAATTGTCTTCTTGGAAGCTTTTAGTGTGTTAAAATTTTACAATAATAAATATCAACATTAGATGTATTAAATAATAATAAAATACTGAAGAAAATAACTCTACCACAAATAATTTAATGAGGGCACAATCACAGGTCTTATAAGTTATCCTTAATACATTAGTTTGTGGGTATACTCAAGAATGAGTAATGCTAAACCCCAACAGCGAATATGTGTTCAGGATAAGACTATTCGATATAGCTTGTATTAGCACAACACAAGCTACCCACTCTCTGAATTTAACAACAGGGATTAGAAGAGAAAGAATAAGAAAATATTTTTGGTTCATTTCACTAAAATACTCGTGCAAATATATATATATTTAGTAAAAGTAGATCTTGGTTGATGTTTTAGCACAATCCCATAAGCCACGATTATGGGCATGGGTCATTTGTCCGTCCATATTTCTATCAATAACAGTATAGTTATATACTGGAGTTCCTCTTTACTTTTACCCAAGGTGGGATTGAAGTTATCTCTTTCATTCACTCATAGGAAATGAATAAGTATTTTTAGACCCTTAGGTTATTAGATCAAATCCCATCAAAATCATAAAACAATTTATTAAAACTCATTTTCTCTAACACAATATACTTTGTCGAGGATGAGTTACTTCTAAATAGAACCCTATTTTCATTAACAAAAATACTATGAGTGCAAAATATCGAGTCGTCATATGGATATATCTTAAGACATGGTTGCAAATAAGAAGAAAGATGGAAAACATAAAAAAAAAACCTAAAAACTGATTGTATCTAAATCAAGACATCTGAATTCAAACAATAATACTAAATTTTTATTTTTCAGTGAATTCATTTCTCTCACAACGTTATATAGCCCACCCCACCCCACCCCTAAAAGGTTAAACAAACTTGGAACGAAAATTAAACATGTTTACTTTTTGTACTTCAACTTAAATGGTGTTTGGTCATTTACTCAACGTGTAAGTTCATCACAAAACGAATCGATTGTGATATTGGGGGTGAACATATGTCACATGTTAAAAACGTGCAACATCTCTGCCATCCACTTGTAAAAATAAATGCCATGCTATTTGATGGGATACGAGCATTTCTAATTAAGGATAAAACATAAATCCCCCTAAAGGAGAAGGTAATGCATAGGAACCATCGTATAGAACAACTGATTCATATCTTCCTTCTAAACCCATAAAGGGAAGTTGAGGCACTAATATATCCAGGAGGACTTAAAAAACTAACGAGACCAGGACTAACACACTAAACCACTCTAAAAAGAATTTTTATATTTAAAATTTAGGCAGTGGACTTGAGGGTTTTACCCAGGCTTAAGCCCAGGTTATCCCTTTTATGGGTCCGCAACTGAGTTGAGGGATTAATGATTAGTCCCTTGTCGTAGGAACTCCTAAGAGTAAGAGCTATGAGATAGAGTGTTAGAATATTCAATCTCTTTTAAATTGAATGAGTGACTGGGTAAATGAATGACTCTAGAACTGTGGGATAGTGATATGAAGAGACTAGACGGGTGATTTCTTATTTCCACTAAAATCTTTTATGGATCCCGTTCAGTTTTTTTTCTCCAGACAGATGAAGCTCCCCCATCTGGGTTTCACAAACAAGCCGTTTGGGTATGTAAAATATCCAGACGGGTGATCATCAACAGTTTGAAATCAACTTTTAACCCAGATGGGTAATGATCATCCATCTATATTTATGGACGGGGAAATATCATCCATTTGGCTTGGATGGCTGAACATCACCTGTTTAGACTAGACTGCCGCACAGTCCTTCAGTCAAATTAGTCTTTGAAAGAGATGAGGAGAAAGTGGATTCCCCTATCCATATAACGGCACCAAACTTTTGAACTCCTTCATTTTGAAGAAAAACGTCTACCTATAGCTCTTGCTTTAAATGTGTCCAACGACTCCAATTATGTAATAATGATATAATTCAATAACAATGATATAATCCCTGAGTCTGTCTAAGAAATCTTCCCGATCAATTCATTTTTCGCTTAAAAATATTTGGTAAAGAAACAAATTTTGAACCATTCATCTTCAAGCCCATCCACTTTCTCATTTTCTCCGTCTCCTCCAAACCCATTTTTTTCTTCAGGACCACAACCTAAGCCTTCTTTCAAGCTCTCTCTCTCTCTCATAAGATGATTCCTTCTCTTTCTTTTCATTTTGTTTCTGCTTCCCCTTTTTCCCCAACATCAGTTTACATCCCTAATCAATTTTTCTCTCAATATTTTATCCTTCCCTTGGTGGTCCCTCTCCTCCTATCCCATTTCTTTCTTCAGGCCCATAACCTAAGCCTGCTTTCAAGCTCTCTCTCCCAGAAGATGATTCTTTCTTGTTTTCACCCTCTTCTTCTCCCTATTTTCTTCTTCCATTTTTTCTCCAACATTAATTTACACCCCTAATCAATTTCTCTCTCAATTATTTTCTCTTTCCCTTGGTGTGTCCCCCCTCCTCCCCATTCATCCCCTCCACTCAATTTTGGGTCCTCCCCTTTTTTTCCCGCTTCTATAATCCCCTCCCCCTTCACACTATTCATCCCATCTCCTCCAAACCCTCCCCCCTCCTCATACTTCTATCTGGTTATCTCCAGAAACTTGAACGGATTTTGAAAATTGGTTTACAATCAGGGATAAACTTTAATTGTGATGTTAGATTTTCTATGAAGATGTTGGAAATTATTTTGATTAAGGATGATCCAATATATAAAAAATCAGCATATGTGGGCAAGGAAAATAATTATTATGAAGAAGATCTTATTACTGAAGATTTTGTATTCTCATCTAAGATTGTTAGTAGAGAACCACAAATCAAAATCCACAAATTTATGATCTCTCTTTCTTAGATTCATTTTTTAAAGAAAATCTTGTTGAAAATTCGACCAAAGAAGATGAAGAAAATAATTGGGTAATTGATAATTCTTCTGAACTTTTAGTCTCCGAGTCTTGTTCAGTTAAAAATTCTGAGTCATATATAAAACAAATTCGACCAAAGAAGATGATGAAGAATCAGTTTGCAATTTACCCCAAGGTAATGTTCATGTAGAAGACGAAGAAGAGGGTGCACCTGGTTTTTCCTCACCCAAAGAAGTAGTCGGTCATTCCTTGTAAGCTTCTTAGAGAAACCACAATGGGTCGACTAGAGTAAAATACTAAAGACTAAAAATTTTAGTCTTTGGTCCGACCCAAAAATAACCGTGTATAGTCGGGCGGTGTTCTAGTGATGTGCCTGGTGTTGGGCGGTGTCCCAGCGATGCACTTGGAAATACGGGAGAAATCCTAGGATAACGCTTGCGCGAGACGGAATCTTAGCATAACGCTCGATATGGGGCAGAGTCCTAACGTAACGCCTGGTATTGGACGGTATCGTAGGACCACGCCCGAGAGACGGGCGGTATCCCAGAATCACGCCTGATGAGGCGAAGGGCTTGCAACGCGCCTGAAGGAGTTGTACATGTGCTAACTTACCGTGTGGGATGAATGGGATTCCAAGCGAGTTGCTAGAAGCCCCCCCCCCCCGATTCTGTCTTCCTCCTTTGGTCATTTTTGGTCATTTTTGAAGAAGAAGAAGAAGAAGAAAACATTGGAAATAAAGCGTTAGTATTAGCTAGCAATGCAATGAAGAAGATAGTTTTTTTTTTAAGAAATGCACAAAAAAATATTAATAACTTCTGCAAATCTCTGAGAAATTCTTTACACTCTCTTACTAGATTTTCTCAGAGACTCAAAAAGGGAAAAAATCTAGCAAGAGAGTGTAAAGAATTTCTCAGAGATTTCATCAGCACAGATATGAACGAGTCATTTTCAATGCAAAATACTACCTGAAATGTTATGCAATGTATGTACTCGAAACCCAACTTATGAATGCCGAACTATATTCATGCTATGCACTGGAAATTAATCGTTCAAACTTCTGTCTAAACTTATAGTTTTTAAATTGTGATTTGTTATCTTTTTTTTTGTTTTTTTGTTTTTGGGTGTTGCAAAGTGATTGATTTACTTATATCTTCATTGTTTCTTGCAGTTCAAAATCAGCATGCAGATATTATCGACGACGTCCCTTCATCTTCCAGATTCAAATGGAAGATTGGAAACCTTTCTAAATTGAATGCGGAAAGTCGTTTCTCACCTATTTTCAGAATAGGTCCTCATAAATGGTATATGATTCAATTTTGTGACCAACCCTTTCTCTGGAGTACTAGTACTATCTCTATGTTGCAATTCCTGTTATGATATGAATACTATATGAAGTTGCAAAGTTATTTTCTTTATTACCTAGTTATAATAGTATGACAATATATTAGTTCATACATATTTCAACAGTTGATTACATATTCATTGAAACTTAACCTTCTTATATGTTTGACATAAGTAGAATCTGTTCCCAATAGATTCAAGTTTTTTAGAAGTGAGCAGCTTCATCTTACCATCACAACATGGATCTGTGCATGGTAAGAGATTGGTTTTGCAGTTGTAAGCCATGTGATCATCTTCCCCACATGAGTAACAGTAAAATTGCTTCTCTTTTAATCACTTTTCATCATCTGGTAAAGTTGGTGGAATAGGTGGTGGAATACCTTGGTGTGAAGCTACATAAGCATCTAACCAGATGAAAACTCCACAGTAGTTGCACTTCACATAAGGTTGAAATCCAGCATTTCCTTTTTTTTCTTTTCTAAGAAACAAGTACCCCTTGCAGTTGGTTAGTATACATTTTCTACCTTCCCAAGGACAAATATCTGACAACATGACCAGCATAAATACAAAGAGAACACTTGGTAATTGGTGATGAGCTTGAACCCTACAATATGTATGTTTTGTTTGAAATTTTTTCAAGAATTGTGTTGTTGAAGCAGAAGATGAGAGTTTGCAGGTGATGGTAGTGAAAGTAGGATATGACAATGGTCACTTTATAACTGGAGTGACAACGGTCATTTTTTTTGAAAAATGAAAAAATCAGCCCGTTAGATACTGTTAAAGGCATGTGAGTTTATAAAAAACAAAAAAATTGAAATTAAAAATAAAATTAATTAGTTCATACAAGTTGAAACTTAAAATGACAATGCTAATAAGACTGCCCTTCACATAGGTATAAGGTATTCCAAGAATCCTTTAAGGTTGGTTTAATCTTTTCTTCAAAATCTCTTCCTTCCTAAATTCGAAGTACTGTCTTGATCCCTGATCCATCCAAGAGACATCCATCATCATTATACGGAATTCCTCGTCCGCTTCTTTCCTAACTTCTTTTGCCGCAAACTTTGCCGATTTCTCATCTAGTTTTGCCGATTTCTCAGCTAGTTTTGCTGCAAACTCGGATTCTCTCTGCGCTATCTTCATTTTTGTTTGTTCTTTATAGTTGATGTTGAAGTTTTGTTGCTCTCTATAAATATTTTCCATCATTTCATGTTGGCCACTACAATGTGCTTTCCCTATCTTCTGACGTTTCAACTCTTTTTTTCCCATTTGACGGGTATATGTGTTAGGGATATCTCCTATGTCTTCATAGCCACTGGAATTGTCGACCAAAATTTCCTGTGTTTCCCGGTTTTCTCACCGCTTTCGTAATCTGACTCAGTTTGTGATGAATCGAAAACAGCTGTCGATCGTCGGGAATATTTTATATTATCTAACATAATTGCCTAGCACTCGTCATGCTTAAAACTTTTCCCACCATTATCTTCCTTGAAAAGCCTCCTTACTTCTGCAATCTATTTTTTTAATTCAATTCAGTGGAGGATATACAATTCAAAACAGTAATGTAATCGTCAAAATTAAATGAGTAGTTACCTTATTTTCGGGGCCCCATCCAGTATGGTGTTCACGTTCTACTTCCGCCTCCTTTGCAGAGTAAAGTGCCACATCTTTACTTATTCCCTGAAATCGTTTCTGAAGGGAGGTCCAAGTGCGCTGTGGCATCGAAGGTATGACTTCTTTCATCCCATATAATATGTGAGACCATAATATTTCTTCTGATTGATCGGTACCAATACTAGAATCTTGAGATATTGACAAATGAATTTTACACATCGTTACATCTTCATCTGTAGTAAAATTTGGACCTCGTGGTCTTGGTGGTGGTGGCATAATTCTAATCGATTCGAAAATTAAACTGAAATGAAAAAGAACTTAATTATTTTCGAATACTAAGTAGATAGCAATGAGTGAGTTTAGTAAGATGAAATTGGATTACTATCCCTTATATAATGCCATAATATAGCCGTTGCCGTTGCAACGGTAAACTCAACGGCATCTCAACGTAAACTAAACTCAACGGTAAAAATATAGCATGCGTTACTCTAGAGTAACGCCCAAAGTGGGACGGGCTTCTAGCGACGCACCAAATTGAAGGCGCAATTCTAGATACCCGCCTGGTGTTGGACGTAGCTCCAGTGAACCGCTTGGATGAGGCGGTGTCTTAGGAGTCCGCTTGGTGGTGGGCGTGATCCTAGAGTCTCGTTTCAGCAGGCGAAGTCCTAGTGTGCCGCTTGATCAGGCGTATTCCTAGCTTACCGCCCGTGTTTCTGATCGTTGTCCCAGGATAACGCTTCATTCCATGCGGTACACTGCGACGCCGCTTGATGCTAGACGTAACACTACGAGTTCGCCCGAATAAACCATCTTTAGTCTAGAAAATAACCCAAATCTAGTTTGCTATAGGATAAAATCTGGACTAAAACTTATTTTTACTCACGCCTCTGCGCTAAACATTTACGGTCCAAAAAGGATATTTAATCTTTGATCCGTGTTTTACTCGCATCTTTGTGGACGCTCTTAGAGAGTATGAAAGGTTGGGTATTTCCTTAGTAAAAAATGTTATAAGTTCCACACCTAGGTCTACTAGAGGTAAGGGTAAAATATTTCCTCAATGAATATCAAATTCTTATCATGGAATGTATGTGGTCTGCGATCTGCGATCTGATTATCGCAGAGCTGTGGTTAAAATCTCATCAAATCTTATAATGCTTCTTTATTTTTTCTGCAAGAAACTCTGTTGGATAATTGCACTAAGAGGGTCATTTTGTAAATTTACGGTTCTAGTAATTTTGGTTCGATTGGTAGATTTGGTGGTACGTTAATTCTTTGGAATTTGGATGCTTTTGAAGGTGTTTTCTCATTAACTATTATAGGCTTTTTCAAACATGATGGATCTGCTTGTTGATTGAAAAATGTATATGGCCCCAATCATTATGATTTAAGGGATGGATTTTGGGAGGAGTTATCAGCTATTATAGGAATGTGGGATCTGTTACCTTGGGCATTAGGGGTGATTTTAAAGTTATTAGAAGATGTGAAGAATTTTTTTTTTTTGTAAAAGAACAACAAAAAATATGCTTAATTTTGGGGATTTCATAATCAGAAATGATTTAGTTGATCTACCTCTAAAGGGAGCAAGATACACTTGGACTAGTGGTGAGGAAAACTATGTAGGCCTGATAGGTTTCTATTTTCCTCAGACTTTGAGCAGAAATTTTGTATCTAATGCAGGTCAAAAATCTCTTAGACTCAAAGCCGAGGTTGAGTATGAACATGTCACTCTCATACTTGAAAGATCCATTAGGAGAAATTCTAGATTTCAATGGCTCAAAGATGGAGAGGAAAATACCTCATTCTTTCATGCAATTGCCTCATGTAGAAGAATATTGAATAGGATCAAGCACTTAAAGGTTGATGGTATTCTCACTGATGATAGAAATAAAAACAAATCTAACATCATAAATTATTTCCCGCAACTTTTTAAAGAAGACTTGTTCAGCAGACCACCTTTGGAGGATCTTGACTTTCATTGTATCTCATAAGAGGAAGCTTTGAATAATGAAAGAAATATTAATGAGGAAGAAGTTATTTGAATCCATTAATGATCTTGTTGCAGTTAAAACGCCTGGCCCTGACGGTTATCCATATCTTCTTTAAGAAGTGCTGGTCTTTTCTTAAAGAAAACGGAAATGCTAGTTTTCCTGAAAAATTTTTCCCGATTGAAATAAAAAGGATGTTCCATCTTCATCCTTTACCATCCCAATGACAGAGAGTTTGGATGAGGACCATTGGATCCTCTATTAGGGAAAATATTCGGAAGAAAATTCGGGGAAACTAGCATTTCCCGAAAGAAAATGTTATGAGTAATATTGTTGAGTTCAACACCCAAGGTAAGATAAATACCGTGCATAATGATACTTTCATTTCCTTAGTTCCCCAAAAAAAAAAAACCATGTTGAAAGTGTGCTTGATCTTCGGCTAATTAGATTACTTAATATCATGTATAAAATCATTTCTAAGGTTCTTGTTGGTAGATTTCATGTCTTCATCCCCAAAATTATTTCAGAAACCCAATTTGCTTATGTTGAGGGAAGACAAATTAATGATAGCATACTCATTGCTAATGAACATGTTGATTCTAATCTCAAAGATAAATCACCTAGTATCATTTCTAAGATAGATCTTGAGAAGGATTTCGATAAAAGTAATTGGTCATATTTTCAAATGGTTCTTAGGAATATTGGTTTCAAAGAAAAGTGGTGTAACCGGGTTCGTTTTTGCTACTCCATAACTACCTTCTCAATCCTAATTAATGGTTCACCTTTTTGGTTCTTTTGGACGTACACGGTAGTTCTTGAAGGAGATATGCTCTTTAACATTGTTATGGATGGATTTGTTGGATTCTTATATAAACTTGCTTTCAACGGTCTTTTAAATGGTTTTACTGGTAGAGAAGGTGGAGAAGCAATTTCTCATCTATATTATGCAGATGACACCATTCTATTTCTTAAGTATGATTGGAATGATTCATTTTATTTTCATCACTTTGAAGTGCTTTGAAATTGCTTCAGTACTTAGGGTCAATAATTCTAAAACGAGATTGCTTGGTTTGGGAAATACACTTAATAAATTCTTAGGCATTAAAACTTGGGTGTCTTACTAATTCATTGCCTTTTCTCTACCTTGGGCTACCACTTGGAGCTAAATCTAATTCAAAATCCATATGCGTACCAGTTATTTATTGAAAGGTTTGACAGTAATCTTGCCACTTGGAAGAAGTCTCAAAAATATAAAAAGGGGTAAAATAACACTTATCAAAAGTGTGTTATCAAGTCTTCATTTATATTATTTCAGTACCTTTAAATCTCCAGTTTCATTACCAAATTGTTAGAAAAGAAGATCAAAAGTTCTCTTGGATAATAATGATGACTCAAAAAATAAACACCTTGCTAATTGGTCTTAGGTATGCACTATAATTGATAAAGGTGGATTGGGTTTCAGGAATTTACGACAAGTTAACTTAGATTTTCTTGACAACTGGAGTTGTATATATGGAATTGAAAAGAATTCTTTGTGGTTTTATGTGATTTATGAGAAATATGGGCATTTTGCATCCCTGTGAGTACCTGATAATGTTAAAGGAGCATTAGTTCCTCTTGTTGGAAAGCTATTGCAAAGAAAGCTTCAAATTAAAATCCCTCAATTTTCCTCCTTAGTGGTTCAAAATGGTGATTCCATCTCTTTTTGGTATGATGTTTGGATGGGAAATTGTTCTTTGAAAAGTTTGGTTTTTCCGTTTTCAACTCAACTGCTATAAAAACGGTTCTATATCATCTCACATCATTTCAAATGACAACATGGTAAACTGGAACATTCACTTTAAGAGAGCTTTAAATGATGCAAAGGCTGAATTATTGGTGGCTTTGTTAGAAATAATTGGATACGACACTTTATTAATGTATGATCCAAATAACAACAGAAAAGATGGACTTTCACCGCTACAGGTACATTCTCCACTAAATCTCTTTATTCTCTCTTGCACCAAAGGTGATGAGCATCCACAGTTCCGACATAAAGCAATTTGAAACAATAAAATACCAACCAAGATCAACTTCTTTTTATGGCTTGCTGCACATGATAGGATTATCACCACCGATAAATTTGTGGAATGGGATTTTGAATATGTTAACAAATGTCTCCTTTGCAATAATAAGGAAGAAAGTGTCAGGAATATGCTTTTCGAATATCTTCTTCCAAAAAAAATATATAATCGTCTTCTTCCCTCTAAGGGCATCCACAATGGGCGATCAAATCGTCGATCATTGATTAATTTTGATCGATGGTCGCCCAAATGGTTCCCCAACCGTCGATTATATTTAGGAATTTAATCGACGGTTTTTCCTGTAGCAGATGAAATCTGATCGAAAGGTCGACGACGGAAAATATAGTCGGGCGGTATCCTAGACCATCGCCTGATGACAAGCGAAGTTTCAGCATACCGCTCAAATTTACGGGCGTAGTGTTACCATTTCGCCTACGCAAGCGAAGTTTCAGCATGCCGCTCCTTTAAACGTAGTTACAGTTCCTCGCCCATCCATGAGCGAAATTCCAGAAACTCGCTCAGAAAAAAAAAAACTGGACGGACACCAGGGTCTTCGCTGCCTCTTACGCGGTATGCTAGTCCACCGCCTAGACCCGGGCGAGATTCTAAGTTCCCGCCTAGACCCGGGCGAGATTCTAGGTTCCCGCCTAGACCCGGGCGAGGCTTTGGAACATCGCTATGACCGTTATTTTATGTTACCGTTATTTTATTTTGCCGTTCAACGGCTATATTTTTCCCAATATATACCGCAACTTCGCCTAAATTTTTTATACTGAAATCATAGTGTTTTTGGGTGTGAAAAAATTCAAAGTTTTTTCTTATTTGAAATCCATTGGTAAAATGCCACAAACAAAAAGAGGTCCAAATTTTTCGTCTGTTGAAGATTTGACGATGTGTACAATTCACTTGTCAATTTCTCAAGATTCAAGCATTGGTACAGATCAATGTGAAGAACAACTATGGTCACGTGTTCTAGACCGGATGAAAGAAACCATACCCAGTATGGCACCACGTAGTTGGACCTCCATGCAGAAACGGTTTCAAATTATAAGCAAAGATGTGGCGTTGATGTCTTCAAAGGAGGCTGAAGTTGAAAGGGAACATCATATGGGATGGGGCCCTGATAATAAGGTAAGAAATAATTTAAAATCATGATCATTTCTTTTATCCATATCCTTGTATAACCTCTAACAAATTGAGGTGAAACACTAGGCTGCAGAAGTTCGTAGGCTTTTCAAGGAATCTACTGGACGAAGTTTTAAGCACGAAGATTGCTACTCAGTTATGCTAGAAAATATTAAATATTCAAGAAGGGCCACCTTTGTTTTCGATTCATCGCAGGCAGAGTCTGATTACGACACTGAATCTCAGGGCGGACAGGACACACCAGATTTAAACGTAGATGGTCCAAGCGCCTTTGAAGACCTTGGAGATATCCCAAACACATTGATCCGTCCGATGGGTCAAAAAGAGAGCAAACGACAAAAGACAAAAGGTAAAGCAAAATATACAGAAGGTAATCAATTAATGGAAAATATTTTTAAAGAGCAAATGACCTTCAACGCCAAATGCAATGAACAAAGAGCTATGAAGATTGCACATAGGGAAGCGGAGTTTGCTGCAAGATTAGCTTGCGAAAAGGAAAAGTATGAAGCAAAATTAGCTAGGCGAGAAGCAGATGAGGAATTCCGTATCATGATGATGGATACCTCCCAGATGAATGATGTAGCTAGACAGTACATCGAACTGAGGCAGGGTGAAATTTTAAGGAAAAAATTGAACCAACCTTAGGGGGAATTATGATATACAATTTCGCTGGTTGATTATTTATTTTCATGCATTTGTTTTGAATATGAAATGTAGTTTTAATAAGTAGTTTTTTTAATAAGTTTCTTTGACAACACTATGAACTCATCCTATAAGCAGTAAAATATAACTATAAATACGGGGTGCAATTGAGAGATAACAATAAATAGAAACGCTACAACTCAATTTACTCCTGACAACAAATATAACCGAAAAACTATCCTTAATATATATCAATCTTCCCCAACAGATGACCAAATGTGTTCGATCAAGTCATTTCTCAAACGAACCCCAATTTGTTTATCAAATACTGCTCGTCTACGTTGGTCAATCATCACTCTTGATAGTTGTGATGTGTTGTCCCTTGAAATGACACATGGAGCACCAAAGCTACGTTGATCATAGTGATGGGGCTAGTCGCCTGGAATTCGTTCATCCTCAACTATCATGTTATGTAGAATAATAATTGTTTTCATGATGTATGCTAACACATCAGCATTCCACATTCTTGCAGGCTGTTTGATGATTGCAAATTGATTTTGAAGTACCCCGAACCCTCTTTCCACATCCTTTCTACACCCTTCCTGCAATGCAGAAAATTTTTGTTTTTTTTGGGAATCAGGATGTTTTATGGTTGTGACAATTGTTGCCGTCTGAGGGTATATTCCATCACCAAGATAGTACCCCATATTATATTGATTTCCATTTACCTGAAAGTTAACTGTTGGTGCTTTTCCCTGGATGAGTTTTTTGAATAAATACGATCGGTTCATGACATTTATATCATTGTTTGACCCTGGCATACCAAAAAATGCATGCCAGAACCATAAATCATGCGAGACCACTGCCTCCAAAATTATACTTTCGCTTCCCTTGTAAGCGGTATATGCACCGGATTCAGTAGATGGGCATCGGTCCCATTTCCAATGCATGCAATCGAGGCTCCCAATCATACCGGGGAATCCTCGTTTTTTGTTTTCTTCGAGGAGGTTTTGAACATCCCGTTCAGTTGGTGTACGCAAATATTATTTCTCATAGAGTTGGACCATAACCCTGCAAAATCTTCTGGTTGCTTCCAATATAGTGGTTTCGCCAATCCTTAAATATTCATCTATTGCATCCGCGGCACAACCGTATGCTAACATTCTAATTGCTGCTGTAATTTTTGTGTGCGGGGTTAAGCCTGGAACACCACAAGCATCTTTTTTTTGTAGAAAATAACTATTCACCCGAACAATATCACCCAAAATCCGGTTGAATAATTCGCGACGCATTCTAAATCTTCTACGGAAAATATGTGGGGGAAACGTTGGGTTATTGGAAAAATAGTCTGTATGCAAAATCTGGCACCTATATGACGATTTCTGGGTATTTTAGTACGTGTGTGGGAAGGTTTCATATTAGATGCCAATAATGCAGCATTAACTGCCATGTTATTACTAGCGGCCTCAGCTTCACTCTCATCTGATGAGTAATAACTACTGTTATCTTCATCGTATAATTTTTCGTCTGAAGAAGAAGAACTAAATGACATATGCTGCGAGAAGCTAGAAGATGAACCGTAGTTGGTTGTTTCATTTTGATAGTTAAACATATTCTTGGGATGTTTGAAAAAATGGACGTATACGTTTGATAACCAAGTTTGTATCGCTACATAAGGGAAGTGTGGTTATTTATAAGGTAACATGAAATGACTATACACTTAATACATGATAATTGAAAGATTTTATTTTAATGTTTGTCAGAGATATGTTGCTTTTAGTTGACAAGGCTTTGACATGAAATGACTATACACTTAATACATAATAGGACGAAGATTTTATT
>JAJJMC010007615.1:19049-30299 GCA_023531435.1 Papaver californicum
GTTGACAAGGCTTTGGCATGAAATGACTATACACTTAATACATAATAATTGAAAGATTTTATTTTAATGTTTGTCAGAGTACTAGGGAGAACAATTAATACAAAATGATTAAATTTATTTTAATGCTTTTAGTTGACAAGGCTTTTACTTAATAATTAAAAGATTATATTCTAACGTGGGGGTGTACGTGGTTTCACAGTACTAGGGAGAACAATTAATACAAAAGGATTAAATTCATCCATAACCCTTAAAATTTCGAAATGAGGTTTGTATTTGAATTCTGAACGTTTCCATCTAACCCATTCTTCCGTTGATCTACGTACAACGTCATCGTCTGTTTCATGCCTAACACGAAATTCATTAACCTTGGCAACTAAAGAAGAAAATTGAATTACCTCCCTTTTAATACACATATAACGAACAAAAATCCCCGCTCGATTCCTGTTGTTGGGATTCCCAGTGTCGGCACAAAATTTCACATGAGTTTCTTCTAACCATTGTTGTGTCATCACAACGTTGAACCAATCTGGTGTTCCCCTAGCTGGATAATGCAAGACAATATTTCGACATATCGATAAATCTTCTTCCAGTGTAAAATTTTCTGCATTGAGGCTCCAATTTTCATAACCACCCATTGAACGAAAACTGTAGATTATAAATTTTAAATGAATGTAGGATATGGAAGATTGAATATAACTTGAAAGTATCTCCCTTGGTGAAGTACTTATAGGTAGAAAGGATGGTGAATAGGATAAGGTAACCATGTGTAACGGTAATAAAACGTTCAAAAATGAAATATTAAAGGTTAGGTCCAACGGTAAAAAAACGGTAATAAAACGTTCAAAAATTGTTATTAATGAAAACCCTAAATTTAAAGTTGTTTACTTCAGCCCGAGTTGGATCTAGGTGGAACAAATGGAGGCAAAGTAGTTGGGACGGTAGGCCGAACATTCGGTGATGATCTGGGAGGTGGAGTACTAGCATATGAAGCAAAACCCATCGGTTGTTCTTGACGGGCTTGTGTTAGTTGTCTGCTCAACAAAGAATTCTGATCTTTTAGTAAGCTAATTTCGGCGGTTGTCTGCGCACGAAAAGTGTTGAACTCAGCTTCCCTAGCGAGGATATAGTCCATCCTATCCTTTGTTTCCGATAACGTAAATTGACGGAACTCTTGGGTAAAAGTAGCATAGTCTTGCACCATATCATAAGCCGCCACCTGACAAAGAGAAATAATACAACTAAACCCAAAGAAAAAAACAATTCAAAAATTGTCACTACTATTTGTTCCCCAAATTCATCAAATACTTACATAAGGTAATTGTTGAGGAGGAGGAATAGGGACTTCATTACGTGGTCTTGGGATGTTGTGTTTGATCCGGTCTCCCGCATATCCGTAGGTTTCAACCTCCCAGTCAACGGCAGTCACATATTTATTGAGGTTGGTGACATGTCGCCATTACTCAAAATATACCCCGTAATCCACCACACGCACGTAATCACTACAGTTTCCATGAACTGTTGTTGTCATGTTTTTCATGTCTTTATCACCGTAGTTGGAAATTGAACTAGGCGGGTTGGCGGGAATACCCCAACTCGGGTTATTCTGCCTCCAACACCTATCTCCCAGATACATATTGTGCTTTATCCCAAAAAAATAAACAAAATAAATAAACAAAAATAGTTTTAGTGCATTTGTTATTTAAAAAATTCTCCGCACTAAATAAAAACAACCAAACTTACATTGCCAAGACACGAAAATGTAACCCTTTGGCCCGAAAGTTCAATTGCTTTCCGACCAATCTCTTCTGGTATGTAGTTAACCGATGGCAACCAGGGTTGCCAGCAAACGTCGTCAACTGCTAACTGATTCAGTTCAGTTCTAGACTTCATGATATCAACACCCTTCCTGCGTGTCCCTAACCACCTACGACATCTGGGCCATTCATTATCGTTTTGGGCCATAGTTATGGTTGGACGATAAATACCCAGATATTCGTAGCCCCAAAACTGGAACACAAATTATTTAACCAACAGTTCACAACATCAAAAAAAAATTTATCAAACTAAAATTATTTGCATACTAGTTAATAAATTACCTCCAAAATTTGAAAGGGACCCGATACTGATTTCTGTCCCCTAGTCGCCGTGCAGAGACCAGAATACAATTGAGATAAAGCAGGTCCGCCACAGTCGAAGTTACTTACTGCATCTAAATTATCAAAGGCAGCCAACCATCCTGCATCAATGTATGTTTTTGCATTTGGGAAAAAAAAATTCCCCAAAGCATACATATAAAAATCCCTCGCTACTTTATCCGCAATCACACTATCATCTTTCGCCGCCATCAATGTGTCATTATCAAAATAGGAGCTCAAAAACTTCAGAGTGATTGCACCTGAAACCCATTGTGGCGGAAGACCTTCCCTCTTGCATACCGCACTGTCTTTCAGTTCAGGAAAGATATTCGCACGGACATATTCAAATTTATAAAGTTGTGGGTCATAAGGGACAGAGCTACCAACACCGATACTAAGCCCGGTCAACATAACCCAATCGAGGGGAGTGAACCCAAGCTCCCCAAAAGAAAAATGAAATGTGTTCGTAGTATCCCAAAACCGCTCGATAATAAAATCTGTCAAAGCGTGGGACGAATCTACAACAGGTAGGGATAGTAATCTACCCCAACCTCCGCGTTCAATTCTAAATTGGACCCTATTACAAGTATCACAAATTTTCTTGTAAGTCTTTAAAATAGATTTCAGAGAACCTCGGTGATCAAACCTGAAGTCGACGTTGGTGGAATAGGTTATATTGGTAGAAGCATGTTCGTTGCTATCTTCCACCACAGTGTAATGCTCTAACCCGGGGACATCGACATACGGGGGCCCATTGACTCTGCTGGCGATTCCTCCGTGATTTTTGTTTTTTTACTTGTTTTCCTTCTCCCGACCCATCTCGAAGGAACATTGTCAGACATCTGTACAAAAAATTGAAAATACCTTGTTCGGAATAAAATTAGTATATCAACAAAATGCATAAACTTTCAAAATTAACCCCAATTACACACTTTTTAATAATTCCAACAATCACCCAAATCATAACCAATGTAATTCAAGTAACAGAACTCTAAATAATTCCATACAAATTTCTTTTTGAATTACACAATTTAAATTTAAATTAAAATCAAACCAACATTATTAAGATTAAACCAACATTAAATCAACATACTTCTTTCAACCAAAAATTAAACTTACATCCACCACATTAAGCTACAACATATTGTTATTGTTTATTAAATTTAATTAAAACATATTTTAAAACCCTAAATAAATTATAACACAAATACATAAACCCTAATTTGCTAACCCAAATTTGAATGCACCAACAAATCCGAAAATTGTAACGATGGGTTTATAGTATAACAACTAAATAACATGCTAGTATAACAACTAAATAACATGCTTCAAACTAATTTTACGTTTTAATTATCTATATATAAAAAGAAAACAATGAATTTTATTATTTTAGGGTAGCAAATATACCTTGATATTTGTTGAGTTAGGGTTAGAATCAACGGCAAAATTGGGACGAGGTTATGGCCTCTCGTTGAGCGACGAAAATTAGGTGAAAATTGAGTTGGGGACGGCGGCAGCGGCGGGCGAGAGGGAGAAACAGGAGGCGAGGAAGATGGGCTGGAGAAGACTAGGTTTTTCTTCTTATTACAATGACAGGCGAGAGGCTAGAAGCTCGCCTGTCTTTAACGGGCGAGGTTCTACACCCTCGCCCGTAATCCTAACTCAAAACGCCACGCCTGGATCTCGCCCCACTGGGCGAGCTCATGGGACACCGCTTAAGGCACGAGCGCGAGACTGGGATTTCGCCTGAAATTTTTTTCCCCGGGCGATGTTCTACAGTTTCGCTGGTAAGGGGCGGAAGTTTGCTATTTCGCCCGTTTTGGTGGGCGACCTTCTAGCTTTTCGCTCCTTCTTAAGCCCAGCCCTAGGATATCGCCTGACTATCCACCGCTGTTTTTTCTCCTGACCATCGATCAAATTTTTAGTCATTTGATCGATGGGTTTACTCGCAACACTGTGGTTGCCCTAATGGTATTAATAGTACGCCTACCTCTGTGTTGAGTCTGCTGCAACTTTAAGGATCACTAGAACCCCAAGAAATAGAAAAAAAAAGTAAGGTATCTCATTCTGGCAGCTGCACTTTGGATAACATGGGATGAAAGAAAATAAAGGATGTTTGAAGGAAGATCTAAAAATGTTTAATTGATAAACACTCTGATGTTGATACACACACAAGAACTACCTGCTCAGCAAATTGTCCTTAACACAATAATTTTCGGATACTCCTCAATAATGAGAGATGCTATACCCCAACAGAAAAGACGTGTCCAGGATAAAACTGCCCGTTATGACTAGTATAAGCACAATACTAGTCACCCTCTAGAACTTAACATCAATTGATAGTGGAAGGGAAATAAACACACAATTTGCGCAAAACAAAGAAAGAAGAGGGAAAAGAGCTAGGGATAGTAGCCAGCTCTGGAGTAAGTTGAAATGGAGAAATGATTTTTCTTTTATAGCCAAAACATGAGAAGAGAATTATTGCGCATTGATTAAAATTAATTTCGTGCATTAATCACGGTTATTATGTTTAAAACGGATACAAAACGGTCAAAAAATATTTTCTCATTAAAACAGCTTAATTTTAGCCGGGTCAGACGCCCCCACATTTAAAACAAAATTTAATGAAATACTTTATTTTCAAAAACGTAAGTCTTGGTTGGCCCGCAGCTTTAGCACCGCAAGCTCGCAAACCGCAAGCGTGCGTGCTTCACCGCACATATGTGAAAAGTATGCTTACTTCAACTAGCCCATTGCCTTAGTCCTCCGCCAACCACAAAAGCTTCTAAACCCTAAGGGCCCTCCCTTAGTTGCATTTTTTGTGGTAATAAAGAGAGAACTCATCTCTAGTCTCACCAATATGGGACTAAAGATTCTTCATTCATAATAGTGAAAAATAAGCTAGTGTCCCTTAATGACTTCTAAGGTCCATTCCTACCAAGACCAAAATATATTTTAAGTCATTTTTCTTCAACAAGTTGTTGACAGACTCTAAACTAGCCTTCTCTAAAATCTTCTCAGTGAGTAATAGTTAAAGGAAAAAAAAAACACAAAGTTGGATAATCTTCAGACAACCTTAAAATTGGATTCAAAAATTGAGATCAGGAATTCGGTAATATTAAACAAGTGGCTGAGGAAAATGTATTCCTTCATCATATATTTTAAAATGAAGTGCGGGATTATTATGCCAAATTAAGATATGGATGGCAAGAAATGCTTGATGTGTACAAGTATCTTCAAATCTAATGATGGGTGTTTATGCCAAAATTTCCATTGACATGAACAACCATTGATTTGATAAAATATAGCAAATATAAAGATTTTAACTAATATTTTGATAAACAGAATCCTCTTTAAAATCAATTAATTAGAAAGGTTTCAATTAACCATTTATTTACAAATCAAACATTTGATCAAATTACAGTCTCTAATTCAGTATCTAATTAATAATCTTTATAAGTATAGAAGATGAATCATGATAATGAAACTTTTAAATAGTATCTTACTCAATAAATACATACCTAATGATCTTTTCTTTCTTCTGATTACTCTTTCTTAGCCTATTCTTCTTTTAATTGATCGACCACCTCTCTGTTGAATGATCTCTTCTATTTATAGATCATCTAATGGGTCCCTCTTGTCCCGATACCTTCTTTCGTTCTCCTTATTATCTTTAGATCGGGATGATTGTATGGTTGACAGGTCATGCTCTTCACTTTTTTGGTCCATTACCTTGTATGATTAACACGTACTCTTCGTTCTTTGAGAATCATCTTTGTCCCAATCATAGGTGTCAATCATGTGGTTAAAGTAATAAGAGTAATTATTGGTCCGAGAGACGGGCGATATCCAGAATCACGCCTGATGGGGCGAAGATCTAGCAACGCGCCTGAAGGATTTGCGCTTGTGCGACTCGAACGTGTGAGTAGAATGGGACGGGAGGTGTGCTAGCGTCCCTCCTGGAATTACAAGCGAGATGCTAGCAGCCCGCCCCATTATCATTTGCTTCTTCTTCATCCTCGCCTATATCTGAGCGGAGTCCTAGAGCTTCTTTTCACTGTAGGCGGTATCCTAGGATTACGCTCCAACTGAGCGGCATTCTAGTGTTGCGCCTGTTGATGGGCGTGAGCCTAGAGCACCGTTTCGTCAGGCGTTATTCTAGGCTACCGCTTGATCAGGCGCATTCCTGGGATACCGCCCATGTTCCTAAGCATTGTCTTAGGATAACGCTTCGTTCCATGCGGTACACTACGACGCCACTTGATGCCAGGCGGTACACTACGAGCCCGCCCGACTAAACCATGTTTAGTCCGGAAAAATTCCTAAATCTACTCTGCTACAATGGAATTTGGCGACTAAACCTCAAATACAGTCGCGCCTCTGCGCTACACATTTACGGACTATAGAGGGTATTTGATCTTTGGTCCGTGTTTTACTCGCGCCCTTGTGGACGCTCTAAGAGAACTAGAAACACGTTTTAAGGGATTTTCAAGTTCTAGAGGGCCACCTCTAGGATTATATTGTCTAGGTGGTTGGTTAAGGGATGTCTTATTAGCTGAAAAATATCTAAATTACCCTTTAAATGAAAACATGACCGTATTACCCTTCCCTTAAAATTTAAAATCTAAATTATTCACTAAAAAAATAATCTAGAAATACAATTTATGTTAGGTAAGAATCGAGATACCAAATTTTTGTTGTTTTTGGTGCTTAAAACATGTTAGATTCTTTCAAATAAGTTCAAAAGAAAATATGATTACAGAACCACTTAGACTAAATTGGAGGCCAATTCCCAGTCGTAGGCTAATTTTTTCATGTTTTACGACGATAAAAAAACTCCTGACTGTAACTAAGTTGAAGAATTTTTATGGCTGAGAGTTCCTTACTGACCTGGTCGTATTAAAGATCTTACAGCTGGGAAAAAAAAGATATTCCAGAAATAACTGGTTTGAAGAATTCTTACTTCTTGGAGTTTTCTTACCAACATGGACGTAAATAGCTCTTACGGCTAGGAGAAAAAAAAAGGAACTCCAACCGTAATTGGGTAGAAAATTTTTTATAACAAGGAATTTTCCTTACCGATCGACCTGGTCGTAGATAGTTCTTACATCTAGAGAAAAAAAAACAACTCTCAGTCCTAACTTGGTTGAAGAATTCTTATGGCTGTGACTTTTCTTTACGGACCTGGCCGTAGATAAGTCTTACGACCGACTTTTTTGCCTCAATCCTGGCCTTAGGTTGCTGATACCGCTAAAACTCTTAACTCAAAATTTTCCAAACTAACTACATTTTTCACTAATCTAACAATTAAGAATTAATTAATAAAACTAATTAAGTTCATTATCTCAAATTAAACTAGGGCATTTTAGCCATTATAAGGAATATTAATATAAGGAGTTATTAATTTTACTACAAGATTCCCAAGTGCTGCCTCTTGTGAATCCGGCCGTGTCTCAGTCAGTGCGGATGATCATCTGAAAAGACCAACAAAGCATCACTGGATTGGTCATCCTTTACTCGAACAACTACGTAATACTACGTTGGCACATCAAAGAACGCTTTTTAGTTTAATTCAGAATTTATCCCAAACCCTTTGGTAGATTCTCACGTATTGCGCTCTCGTTCTCTATTCGACTTATTCGAGAGCCCCTCTAGGATTAGAGGAGCCCTTAAAACAGATTTCAAAGAAAACTGGATTTGTGCCCGTGCCACACAGCGGGTATAGTTAATTTCTCCAAATAACGGTATGTTATAAATTTTTACCTAATAAAATAATGATGAAAATTGATAGTTGGCAGTATCTTTATGTTATACCCTTTAACCCAAGATCTTTTTATTCCTAATAAAATGATAATAAAAATTGATAGTTGTCCAACTGACCAGGCAGATAGTTTCTAGGGGGCGTAGCGGTTGGATGGATATAAAAGAATATTGTAGCTGTTGGATGAGAAAAAATAACCTAACAAAATTACGATGAAAATTGATAGTTGCTCGTGGTTTTTTCTCATACCCTCCAACCAAGCTCATTTTCTTTCTAATAAACAAAATGATGATGAAAATAATAGTTGTCATACCTTTTTGTTACACACTCTGATACTATTTTTTTTCTTCTTAACAAAATGACGATCAAAATTGATAGTTTCCAACCATTTTATTATACCCTCCAACCAAGCTCGTTTTCTTCCTAATTAACAAACTGATGATGAAAATCGATAATTGTGGCCTTTTTTTTTGTTATAACCAACTAAGCTCGTTTTCTTAATAAAATGACAATGAAACTTGATAATTGTATGTTTAAGATAGACAGTTTTTGGATAGGGGAATAACCGTTGGATGGCAATCTTTTAGCTTTGCATTTTAAAACTTCAAAACAACTAAGTCTTAAATAATTTTGTTAATTGGTTGATTATATAACAGGTGCCTATATTCCCAGAGCTACCTCCACCGTTATGTGGTAGGATGTTTACAAAATTGATCTCCTTAGGCTTTTTTTCTTTTTCTTTTTTCTTTTTTGGCCATATATAAGTGCACTTGAAAAGCTATCAACAGTTAGCATTAAACCAATTGTTTTTACATTAAAAAACACCGATAGGCAAGGTCTCGACTATACTAAAGGATGAGGTTTCATGTTCCACCAGAGTCGTATATGGTCATGATGCATCTCAGTTCAATTTGGTACCCAACAAAAATGCATCCCCTAGTCCTAACACGTTTTTTTTTTCTAGTTAAAAAGTGTAGAATCAACCGTAATCATTTATTAAAAATAATTAATTATAGATCGTCGATTAAATATATTGTCAATCCAATATAGGGGATATTAATCAGGTACAATTAAATATAGGGTATAAATAAAGTGTAATAGTTTTAAAACTTAATAGCCAGTAGAAGAATGGGCTTCCTTTATAAAAATATTGGTACCAATTAAACTGTGATAAGTGTCACTACCAGAATTATCGCATCGTAAAAGACCTATTTTAATAATAAGAGTTTTATTATCGTTCAACGTGAAAATTTTATTTGTCTAGTCCTTTTAGTGTTTAGATTGCAAACAGCTGAGTGGGCTCGTCTAAACATATGGGAATCAACCCATTTAACCTCACTTAACTCAGTTCCTACTCTTCTCCTTGGGGCCTGTGAGACTCCAGCCCATCATCTCCTTTAGTGTCCGTCGGACGTGAGAGACAGATGAGAAGTCCTATCGTTCCTTCATTTTCTTGCGGCGACAGTAATCCTTGGTTCATGGTTTCTATGATAACACAACTACTACTCTACCAAACATCCATTCGTCGTTTATTTCGTTTCATGTTCGAAATTGCATTATACAATTCCTAATTGTGTCTAAACTATTAGTTATGAATTGTTTTTCTGCTTTGTATATTTGGTGTGTTATATGTCAACATATATAGACGTTCCATAAGGTATGATGCCATATGGGATTATGGATTATAAAACCACCGAGTACTTTCATTGCAAATGCTGTTATAAATAGCCACCACATTTGGAGGTTAACATATCAAACACTAATTCTCTTCAGCATCAATATATCTTTATAGCCATTGCTTGAGTCATTCTTTATCCCTTTTGAAGCAACGTCAAATTGTTGCTCTAATTAGTATTCATAAACAATACAGATTTTCATCCATGGGTTCATTGGGTTCATTGGTTCCTTGTGATCAAGAAGAAGTGTTAGTTAAAAATGTTTGTGAGATCTATGACAACCTATTAACCTTACAAAGCCTCAAACCTTCAAAAGATGTTGACACTCTTTTCACTCGACTAGTCCTAACTTGTATGCCACCTTCTCCAATTGATGTAACCAAATTATCAGGAAAAGTTCAAGGAATCCGTTCCAAACTCATTCGTCTCTGTGGAGAAGCCGAAGGTCTGTTAGAATCTCACTTCACAGCCTTGTTAGGTTCTTACGATATCCCACTTGATCATATTAGCATCTTTCCATACTACACAAATTACATCAAACTTGGCCGTCTTGAGTATACTATACTTAGCAATTATATCGCAAATCCAAACCCAAGTGATATCGCTTTCATCGGATCCGGACCCCTACCTCTCACGTCCATAGTATTGGCTTCAAACCATATGAAAACCACTATGTTTCACAATTATGATATCGACCGATCAGCCAATGCGTTAGCTTCTAACTTGGTCGCTGCAGATGCCGATTTGTCGCAACGAATGTTATTTCATGATAATGATATTATGAATGTTACTACTGGTTTAAGCGACTATGAAGTTGTCTTCCTAGCTGCTTTAGTTGGTTTGAACAAAGAAGACAAACGCAAGGTTATTGATCATCTAGGGAAGTACATGACACCAGGGTCCTTATTAATGTTGAGGAGTGCTCATGGTGCCCGTGGCTTTTTGTATCCAATTGTTGAGCCTAGTGATTTACCAGGTTTTGAGGTTCTTGCTGTTTTTCATCCGATGGACGATGTGATAAATTCGGTGATTGTTGCACGTAAAAGCAAGGATAAGTACTGCTACTAGTTCATGGAGTACTTACTGGTTTGTCAGAATTTGGTTTTGTTTGTCTTCAACATGTGAAAGTGAGATATGCTCACTTGAATAAAAATTCCTTTTGTGGAAATTGCATTTGCGGGTAAAAGAGTAATTGAACTGAGTGTGTGTCTGAAGCGTAAGTTCCATTTTAGTTCAATAAAATTTCGTTCGGTATGTCTTTTAGTTTTTACCAAGAGAAACCACGCTATAGACTAGTCACATCAGCTAATTAACCTCATCTTCTCCTCTTCCTGTTTCAATCATTACCCAATTTTCTTTCAAACTAGTAGAAAGATTGGAACTATCTACTTGCGTAATAGTTTCAAACCTCTAACTATCGATGATCTTTGTACATCAATTGAGAGTTCAAATTACACAGAGATTTGACAGGTTAAGTGTTTTATTTCACCGTTGTACGTAGAAACCGAACGAGATGGATTGTATACCAGTACTACAAAATCGAAGTAAACTACACATTAATTCCCTGTGTTGTTCTTATTTTGCGATTAACTAGTGTAATTCACAAGAAAATACTTAGTTACGAAGATAATCTATAATTAATGCAGATTATGAAAAATAAGAAGCTAATTAACAACAC
>JAJJMC010007616.1:0-14916 GCA_023531435.1 Papaver californicum
GATTTTCCCAATTAAGACATCTCTTTTCAACGCTTAAATTAAACAACGAAGTATCTGTTAGAATCTAAAAGTGAATTTATTGCTTATTTACAAAAAATTGTTTTGTTACCAAAATTATCTTGATGGGACCAAAGAGTCACTAGCCTATATTGTGGGTGGAAATAACAAATCCACTTTTCACTTCTATGTGAATGAGAAACCTTTGGTTTGTCCCACATGGGATAAACCAAGGATGATCCATATTACCACAAAGGTTGCACCTAAGGAAAATAACTTGTGCATTGGATATGGACTAAGGGAATGGGCTGGTGGGCAAAATCACACATGTGCGGTGCTTAGCACCGAAGGACGCGGGCCGCTGACTTGCGGAGCTTGCGTATGCTTGCGTATATTTTTTGCGTGAGCTGGCGTGTGCGCGACGAGTGCCCGTCGTGAGCTCGACGTGTGCGCAGCGTGTGCCTATCAAGACTTAATGGTTTTTTATTTATTTTTTTATTTTAAATTCCTATAATAAATATTAAAAAAACCAATTTCTTATTTATGGGAATTAAATAAAAAGATTTTTCATAAATACAATTTAAATTCCTATAATAAATATTAAAAACAATTTTATTATTTATGGGAATTTATGGGAATTAAATAAAAATATTTTTCATAAATACAATTTAATTCTCTTCTCTCAAATTTTCCTATAAAAGCAGAAAAAGGATTTCATTTTTCCTTACCCCAGGCGCAGCTACTATCCTGTCGTCTTTTCCCCTTTTCTCGCTTTGTTGTGCGCAATAGATTTAATTTTTATCTTATTCTTCTGTTAAGTTCACAGTGGGCCGACGAGTCTTGCTAACTGGGTTGGTATCAGGAAGTTTTATCCTGGATTCGATTTGTCAAATTTTAAAGGTATAGCAACACTTTTCTAAAGTGTACCTGGTAAATATCGTGTTAAGGGAAGTCTGTTGAACATGCGACTCCTCCTCTCTGTGCTTTGTGTGATTGTGATATTTGCGCTAACGTTAACAATTGTGAAGCTTCTGGTTTTTGGTTTGTTTTTCTGTTACAGGAATAATTTTCTCCAACAATCTTAACTCGATATTTATTAAATTTGTAACAACGGAAACGAGAAATATTTTTATTCTTTTGGAATTGTTTGCAAGATGTTCTCTCTCAGTTACATACTTGTGATGCTTCTATTGTTATCCAGACTCTGCAGATTTTTGGGTTGATGTGCATATTTTTTCTGCTTTATTTTAGATGTATCATCTTGTGAGTTATTTTTGAAGCTCCATTGGTGTCCAACGATCAATTCTTACAAAAGTGAATTGAAGATGTTTAGTTCAAAGAAGCTAACTGGTTCAATGATGAATCAAAATTCGTTCTCTCTTACAACAACCATTAACAAGAAGGTCAAGGAAGAAATGGTGAAGATTTGGTCTGCAGAGATGAGAAGGCGGTTTGTTGCCAAGAAAAAAAAAATCGTTCGCATATTTTCTCAAACATGTTAAGTGCGTCTTGTTGTTGATTCAGAGATAATCTCAATGGAACAATGGAAATTGTTTGATGCGGAAGAGATAGAACATAATATCTTCCGATGCTTTGTTTCGTCGAAAAAAAAAAAAAATCCTCATTTGGGTATTTGCATTTCTAATCTCCGCTGGAGAAATTCAGAAAGGACTACTCTGTGTTGCGTATTTTCCGAGGATTTCGATACTGGATTTTGTTGTTACATCACGAGTTCCTGTTCAGAAAAATGAAAGTATGGCAGATTGGCAGTTCTACCAGAAGCTGATTCCGTGAAGATCCTGGGCCCATTCTTGGTATTCTCTGCTTTTGTTTTTGGGGTTGTCGTGACTGTTTAAGATTGAGAAGCCAGCAAGCACTAACGAATAATGAGTGGATCCATTACATTCAACGATCAGGATTAGAAATTAACTTTCTGATTTTGGTTCCTTTGTTAATTATCCTCTTCCTCCGTCTAGCCCTTCTTTGGTATTCTCATCTAACGAAGCCAGCAATTGCTAACTGATTATGAAACTTCCTTTGATGGATCCCATGAAGTGGAAAGAAGGGATATACCCAATAAATTAATTACTTCAATATTTTGATTCGGCCATGAAAAAGTCATAAAGACAGTGAGAGAATTATTGGGCGTTTCATTACAAGAAACAACTCAAAGGGGCGAATGATTCCTAGGTGTTAATTTATCAAACCGTAAGTTGGTTTTCGAGATAGAACAAGAAGAAGAAGCTGTTGCCGGAAAATAGTCAGAGAAACTCGTCAATGGGTTAAGAAGAGACGAACGAAAGAGGGCAGTTGTTGCCGCCGTCTTAAATTTACTATTTTTTCGAGAAGTCATGGTCTTTTGTTTTGAGAGGACACTAGAAGCAGCCATTTTTGTTGACACTTGAGGAAACCTATAACCGAGAAATGAAGAGAATGGACAAAGAAGATCGGTAAAGATGATTTGCTAGGGTTAATAGAATAATCCGCAAAAAGACCATTTTGCCCCTTCTCCATGCATGTGACTCACATGCTTGTCTAGAGGTTTCCTTTATCTCTACTATTTATGCCCAACAAAATTATTTGTGATGATTAAATGGATTTGGACACTCAATTTGGGTTGGGCTCGGATTGGTCATCCGGGGCTTGTTTGTTTCCTTCGTTCTCGTCAGAGGGAAGGTGTTCAATTCGTGGTTAATTGTGAATCTGGGTTATTGGCTTCTGGTGGTCTTGGGTGCATTCTAGCTGATGATATGGTTTTGCACCAATTGCATTTTTCGGCAGGGATTTGATGGAGAGTCCATGGATAAAAGGGCAACTATTATTGCTCAAGTGGTGGTAGCGACTGCAACGATAATCAAAATATATACAGGTATGCTTTATTAATTATAATCATAATATATTTTTATATGTGAATCGTATGCATGTTGTCTTGAATATTAGAACGGTTAAAACACTAAATTTAACAACTGTAAGAAACGTTTGATGAAACGTAGAGATGCACACAATTTATACATTAAATTTAATGCACTAGAATCAAGACACATAATAGAACGTTGTTATTATGCTCTGAAATGATTTTACATAAAGCATACGTGGGTGTTGATTATAAATAAATCATATAATTAGGCAATATTTTATAGAAATCGTAAGGATTTTATTTATAGAGAAATAAAATAAAATAATGCTAAATTATTATGAAAATCAAAAGAACAAGTTTTTTGGTACAGTGTCTGAAGTCAAATTGGTAATCAATGTGAGAGACTGGTGGGTAGACTCTGGTGCTACCAAGCATGTCTGCGGAAACAAAGATGTGTTCACCTCCTATCAGAATGTAGGGGAAGGAGAAAAGCTCGATATGGGTAACTCGTCCGCATCACAGGTTGCGGAAAAAGGCAAAGTTTGGTTGAAGCTCAATTTTTGGCAAAACTCTCACATTGAAGAAATTTTTCATGTTCCGGACATCTGTAAAATTCTTGAATCTTGTAGTATATTAAATGATAAGGGTTTTTATGAAACTGAGAAAAATAGTGTAACTCACTGGAAAGAGCTATAAGACAGAGGGTTTTTACAAATTAGATGTAATCTCAATTTAAATAAATAAAATTGATTCATTTTATGTTTGTGTGTCACTGAATGTTGGACATGGCAGACTTGGTCATATTATTCAATTATCAATCTGGCGAGCATAGGCCACATTTCCAAATTTAATTTGGAAAGTAAACATAAAGGTTAAATATTCATAAAATTAAAATGTGCTAAAATGTCTTATAAGAAAAATGTTCAGGACTACATGCGAACTTGTGGGGGGAGGTCGTCCTCTCAGCTTGCTATGTCCTGAACAAAGTACTTATTAAAAGATCAGATATATCTCCAAATAAATTATAGAAAGGAAGACAACCTTTTTATGCATACTTCATAAATGTGGGGGGTGCTTGGATAAGGTTTCTATCCCTCCACCTAAGAGGATATAGACATGACCCAAAACTGTTGATTGTGTATTCATATGATATCTTGAACACACTACAGATTATAGGGTTAGGGTTGTGAGTTCTGATATTTCAGAAATTGGTCAAAATACCAATATGGAATCTAGGGATGTTATGTTCTTTAAAAAAAAAAAATGTTTTCCTTTGAAATCTGAATCTTGCATAATATGTGTAGATCCCCTAAGATGTCTTTTATACTAGTCAGACAATACTTCTAGAGGAAGATAAATTTGAGCCTAGAAGAGAAAAAATATTTAGAAAGAGAAATACTTTAGAGCATGAATTTTTTTAATCATGTAATGATTTCTAGTGGGTTTAAATTAAATTAATCTGACAAGTATGTTTACATAAACTTGTGAATGATACCTGTGTAATAGTATGTTTGTATGTCAATAATCTGATTATACTAGATACAACCATAGATGTAACTTATTCCACTAAGAACATGTTGAATGAGACACTGACATGAAAGACTTAGGTCCCTCAGATGTAATCTTAGGGATGCAAATTAGAAGAGAGTCTAATAGATATAGTCTTAGTCAATCTCATTACATTGAATCTGTACTTAGAAAATATAACCAGTTTGACAGGAGCATTGGGATGCACTTTTTAGAGTGTTAAGGTATCGAAAATACACTTTAAACTTTGTTTGAGTTATAAGAGATACTCTGCAGTCCTTGAAGGACATTGTAATGCAAACTGGGTAGCAGACTCAGAGGGTCTAAATCTACGAGTGGATACGTTTTTACTCTAAGATGTGGATCAGTGTCTTGGAAGAGTTCCAAACAGACCTGTATCGCTCGGTCCACTATGGAATCCGAGTTGATTGCGTTAGATAAAGCAGGAGAGGAAGCCGCTTGGCTAAAATGTTTTATAGAAGACATTCCTCTCTGGCATATAAAATGTTTTATAGAAGACATTCCTCTCTGGCTAAAATGTTTTATAAAAGATATTGACTCTAATTCTTTGCCAAAGAATATTTTTAAAATATAAACTTTAAATTATAAGCATGTCGAATCAAAAGTACGTACGACTAAGGATACACCATCAAACAAGATTACAACTAATTAAAAAAAATCATAAATCAAATTCAATTAATGTAAAAATCATAAAAGAATTAAATATATTTATCACACAATTGTGAAATATAGCTTCCTCCATTGATCCAGTGATGGGGTTTATCTCGTGGTGTTTAAAACACACTCAAAAGATGAATACATGGCAAAAAAGTTCTTTGAAAAGAAGAAGTAAAACTGACAATAGTGAATTTGAGACGTTTATAAACGTAACAAAGAAGAATGAAATAACAACAAATATAAGTGTTTCTTTGTTGTCGCTGAAAGAAACAGAAAAGATCACATATTTTTTATGATTTTTTTCTTTATTTTGCGACGAGGTTCTCCTTTAAACCTTTGGGTAACTGTTTCTTCAACCTTTTAACAACAGTTTCTTCATCTTCTTCACACCATCAAAAATTTTGCAGAGATTTTTTTTTGCTTTTTGGCCGAAGCCAACCCCCCCTTTTCCACCTCTTACAAGACCCCTATTTATAATTATACCCAACACGAAATCTCATCCAATAACTCCTCCAAATCTTCACAAATAGTTCTTGGGATTTTTTTTTCTTTCGACATTATCTTCTTTCTTTTCTCTCGATGATTTTGTTCCTTGATTAAGACACGAGATAATATTGTTGCCTTGTTGTCGAAAAATATTACAAAGATATAGATAGATTCGTGTTAATTCACGAAAGAAATTTCCAAGTTTCAAAACTACTCATTCCTTCCTGATTTGTTGATTCTCAATTATCCACGAGATATTTAGAGTTTCTAAACTTGTAAATACTTCTTTCATTCTTTCCTTAAAACTACTTTAAACTCTTCGAAATTCTTTGATGATTCCATGCATATGCGAAGATGACTTTTCTCGCCAAAATAATTCTTTTGAAGTGATAGAGAATGGGTGCCTTTATCAGCTAGGGTTCCTTTAGTAATTTAGGGAGTGCCTTTAGTATTTTTTTTGGGTGCCTTTAATTTTTCGCCAATTTCTCCAAAATTGTTTATTTTTCCAAAAATACCTAAAAACATAATAAAAAATAATATTAGTAAAAAAACTGAGAGATAACAATATACAAATTGGGAACAAAACAAATATATAAATGTATCTATTACAAGGCTTCTACATCCAGAATTTTCCCTAACTCATACGATTGATTCAGCCTCATGGTTCGTTCACCTTCAATCAATTTACTTCGTCCAGCTAGCTTCACTCAAGAATGATTAAGCTTGTTTTGAATGAAAACTCTTTTGTCCAGCTACAATCAAAGGCACATACGTCTATCAACTCTATCGTATTTATACAACCGACTTGCTACATGTACATTCAACTTAAATCAAGCTTGCTTCGTCTAGTTAGGTTTTCAAGTTCGTATGTCTTAACTACAACTTTTCTACCCTAACTTCGTTCAACTATCCAACTACTTTTATTCAAATTTTGATCAAGCTTGCTTTATCTGTCATCAATCGAAATCCCTTTGTACAAAAAAAGTCAAGACGCACATGTCCATTGACCCTATCAAACTTATACGACCATCTTTACTACTCACGTCTAGCTTCGTGTAAAGTTACTAGTTCAACTTTGTCCCAGCTTGTATGTTCAACTCAGGCAAAATTCATTCGTACATCTCAAGCCTAGACGTGTTTGTCTACCTCAACTTTGAAGTTGTGACCAGTTGCCTACTATTCAAGCTGTGCTTATTAGACCAAGGGATTTGTATTGCTATCAAACACTACTAGCACATCCAAGGTGGTCTCCTAGCTAACTTGTTTAAATGTTCATGGCGACTAACGCTCCCATGATAAAATCTAACCATCAAACTGAATAACTATACTTTATTTATTTATTTTCGTCATGCCACTATCTAGTGCTTACCACGTAACATTACTCATTCCGCGCTAAGCAGGGGACTTAATGTAGATGGTGGGTTTTTGACAAGAATAAAATAGTAAATTATCTCTCAAGACTCGGGTCTGAGAAATACTAAACTTTAAAAATTATGCAAAAGAATTCTTGAGTAGGCGCTTATCCCTACCCCTCTCTCAGGCGCTTATCCTTGTCCTTCTCTCTGTATGTACGACTAATTACATACACGATCAAATCAATGAATTTAATCAATAATTAATTACTATACAAAATCATTAGAACATAACTGGTGCTTGCTACAACATTCCCCGATGTTTTATGATTTTTACATAAAATCTCAAGCTCCTAGGTGGATTTCCCACTAGTATAAAGCAATTTGAGTATTATTTTGATGCTATATTCCACATATGAAATCCCAAAATTTACCTACATTAATATTAACAATATTAACCTATTAAAAAACCTATATAACAATATTAACCTATTAAAAAACCTATATAACCTATTTTGTGCTTAAATTCAAAGTCAAAATTGTGCCAAACACAATTTCATAGCTTCTACTAGCTAAAAGTCTCACCTCAGCCTATTTCGAGCACGAGGTTTTTTCGGTAAAGATAAAAAAATGGATTCAAGTTAAGCTTTATGGAACATATCAATAAGCTAGACCCATGCTGCGAGTTGTCTCATACCATAAATAAACTCAGACATTCAAGAAATCTGTTGGACAAGCGGATTCACATCTCTTACAATCCACACAGTCTTCTTTTCTTGGAGCAGAAGCTATTTGCTTATCTTTAGGTATCATTTATAATACACTTGTGGGGCAGGCTCGTACACATTAAGTGCACCCTATGCATATATCATAAATCTTTATTGAATGTGACATTGGATCTATCCACTTTATAGATCATGAATCGATGCCTCGCTCTGCACCTAACAATTTATTGGGGTGGGGCTAGGCATGAAGACTTAAGCGTAGCGTGCATTAAGTATTCTACAGTTGAATAGCTTGATAGACTCATCCCAAGGGATGGTATGCCTCTCTAATGGAATCAGAAAGAATTAAGTTGAGGGACCTAGAAGCCACAAAAACTATAGATTCTAGACCCCTTTTTTCTAGTTCTATCTTCTGCCAAAGAGTTTTTTAGTACCAAAGAGTCTTTTAGTCAAAGGGAGCAACGGGTTTGCTTAAAAAGACAACTAATGCAAATGATTGAAAACAATTCAATTTAGGGTTTGAAATGCTTCACAACGCTCATAAGCGTGTCAAAAGCATGTCAAGGTATTTTCAAACCCTAATTAGGATTTGAAAACAGATTCGCAACATTATAATGTTAAAAAACATGTGACAAAAGGTATTTCAAACCCACACTACACCATATGGCCTATTTTGCAACGTTTCATTTTTTCAATGTGCAATAGAAATATTCTTTGCACAATAGAATATCCATTGCTTTAATTCCTAATTATCTCAAAATAATTAAGCAACGTTTTGAACCTTTATATATGTTGCAAATTATGGCATTGTTGTGAATTAGGTTATTTCAATGGTTTTTTTATAGTGAATATCTTTTTTGTTTTACAGATTTTTGCTTTAATTCAAATTTTTTTAAGAAAATGTTAAAAATAAATTCCCCCAATATTTCACCTAACAATCAGTTTGCCTCCTAAAGTTAAATTGTGAATTCTTTTCCCCTTCAAATCTAATCATTAGAGAATTTTATTTCAATAAATACCTCACTGTTTGTATTTCAATTACTCATTGTTTCTATTACAGTCACAAAACCCCTATTTCGTTTCTCTCTCTCTCTCTTAGGAAACAAAAAAATGTCTCTCAAAAAACCCGTCGAGAAGAACTCTGAAATCTTAGAAATCCATTACCAGAACTCTGGATCAAAACATCTACCTCTTACTAACCTATGTACCCTTACTGTTCTTTAAACTTAACTTTTTATTTGAACTCCTCCCTCTCCAGCTCTCCTCCACAAAAAACCCTAGAACTTAGTTCTGCATCTTTCTTTTTTTCGACCAAAACCCATCATAAATCATAAATTTAAGGAACAAATCTTCGTTTTCCATCTTTCTTTTTTCTCTGTTTATCTATTTTTCTGATGAAAAACTGTGGTTAGGTTTCTGAGTTTAGGGTTTTGATTTATACTTTCTTTCTTTCTAGTTGATTTATTTTTATCTTTAATAACTTGATGTCTTCAATTTTTGCTATTAAAACTATGATTTTGCATTTTTTTTCTTTTCTGCCTGCAGGTCTTTGTTACTCTCTCAAGCTGTCAACGATGGGTTTCTTCAGAAGTTGGGTTGAAGTCGAAGTATTCATGAGATCTAGGAACATCTTTCCGTCACCATTCTCAAATCCTTAAATTATAAAGTGGGTTTTCTTTCTTTTTATAATTTTGTATTTGTTATTTAAAAAAATTAGAGATCTGTGAAGTTTGGAGTAAAGTTTGTTAGTTTTGTTATTTTCATTTCAATTATATCATGGATTTTCGGTGGAAGTGATTTTGTCTTAGGGTTTTCAGTAAATGTATTTTGTTTGGTTATGTGATTCAGCTGTTTGTAGAAATGCCTATGGGAAATCTTACTTACTCCTGTTGTTCCACCTGATGGCTCATGTGCAGATGGTGGGTAAAATGGCATGCCATTGTTGAGGGATTTTTTTGAAGGCAAGAAAGTATATATTGGCTTATGTTTGTGGTATTATTCAAGTTTTGTGGTATGGTATGCGGTGTAGCTCATGCATGAAACGAATCCCTTTCTATTGGTGCACTTTGTGTTCAATGTTGAATGGTGAAAACATTAGTGCAAGTAAACATGCTGTAAATGTCGAAGTTTTATAATATTCTTATCAAATGTCATTTAAGTTCAGTTTTACAACTATTCAGAAAGACCTTGCACAATTGACTAAGCTATGCATTGAAACTTGCCGGTAATTTTGTGACCTTTTTGATACTACTAGGATCTAGGTAGATGGATTGGCTCAACTATTACCGAGGTTGTTGTTCCTTTTTTAAACTAAATTTGTTGTATGTTTTCTCTTAGCCTTTTAGCTCTTGTAGTTTGTAATTTGTATGCCCTTCTTTAACTTGCTTGAGATGATGCAGTACTGGGAAATGATGTACTACGGGAAGGCAATCATGCTCGAGAGCTATTTGGAAAGGTTTTTTCCTGGAGGTTTGCATTCTTGGTTCCATATATTATTTAATTTTTGAGAAACCATCTGCCATGTTTTTCTTCCAACTGTTCATACATTTGTATATAAAGAAGTTAATGCATAAGAGATCCATAATGGTGGCTATAATTGGCCATATTTCTGAAAAAAGCATCCACAATAGAACGGCTAATTTAGCTATTTGAAAATTCCAGATTGCAATTGCCATATATAATAACGTGGTTTCTGAAACACCGTATGGTCCATGACATTGATTTTCTTGTGCGCATATAGTTCAAGGTCACTTTTGATTTCAAACCCATACTCAAATTGAATGAGTACAAACCCATCAGTTCTTATCTTCTCAATGAGCATCAACAGAACGTCCATTATCTACTTTTTTAATGCATTTCTAGCGTATTCGCAAGATGACCTTCCTCAAGTCATTGTGAGGAGCTTGAGCCAAGGCTCTAACGCCATGAGCATGGATTTTCACTCACAACAACTAACTATTCTCTTAGGTTGATTGTTGAATTATTACTTTCTTTTTTGGGATACAAAGTTAATTATCTTGTTTGAAGTATATCTAATTCTGTTTATTTCGTTTATATATCTAGTTGGGACAAATGTTGGTGGTGTTTCACTGTTGATACACCTTCTTAATATTACTTGTAGGAATGGAACATGTAAGTGTTCTTCCTCTTACTCCTGTATTTATGGTTGAACAAGCATGTCATTGATCTTCCTAAGTAAATTAAAAATTTAAACTTTTTACTTCACATCCCTGTGATTGGTTAAGTTTATATATATTTAGTTTGTGAATTCTTGTTTGCAGGAGATTGGCATCAAATGGATTTTTGGGAACTCTTTCGCCTTCCATCACTAAAAGTATCTGGTTAGCCTGTAGGTGCTCTTTTTGATGTGGTCACTTTCATTACATAATTGGGTTGCATTTCGATAGCGTTGTACCGGGTGATTGTCATTCCAGATCTTGTGAATACAGATGCAGAAGCATTAGCATTGTCAGTACCTCTCCGAGGAGAGTAAGCAGAGTGATTTTTATCTTGCTGTTAATGATGAAAATGTCCTCCCGAGCTTCGTCGTAATGCCGATAGGTAAAAATCATCCACCTGATCTCATGCTGAAATTAGAAATGAAAATATTGGCATACTGAATTATCAAGTATGTGTGTGTGTATGATTGATGCACCTAAGCTATCTCCTTGTTATGTTGGTTTTTGAGATCTGTGGCAACTTTTCTCCTTTTTCCTTAGCAACGTGATAAAATTTCATTGAGGTCGTGTTAAGAAATGAAGATAATATCATTGAACTTCTTGCACTATTGTTTGTTATTTTTTTTTTTGTTCTTTTGTATAGAGTATGTGATGCCATGTTATTTTTTTGGCATACATATCAAGATTCTTTAATGATTAGGCATTACTGGCATACATATCAGGATTCTTTTGCATATGATCCATTCTTTCCCCCCTGGTATTTTTGATATGGTATTAAAATTTCAAAGTTTATTATGGTTAAGCAGGTGATTGTGAGTGGAAAGCTTAGGACAACATGTGCCAAGTCAATGAAGTTCAAGGAAGCTATTCCAATTCCGCATACAGGCAAGTTCAAAGTCTATTGTTAATTTCTCATTGTGTTTATCCTGTATAAGAAGTTATAATTTATTTTTCACTTTATAAGAAAGGATGAATTAGTATATCATAAATATTTAAGGCGTGCAATTCCTTAGAATAAGCTCCCTAGGCGTTCTGGTAAGAAAATAGTAGTTAGTCCTGTAAGATACTTATTCTGGATTTTATCTCTTTGTGGATTTACAGCATGTGGGACATAAGATTCTTATTCTGCTTATGCACTCTTTGTGGTGTCAATTAAGAGTTTCTTCCTTAAAATGCACAGTTTTTCACCTTTCTAAACTATTTGCTATGTTGGTTTTTGATAAACCATTGAGCTTCATGGATGAGCAAGTGTCTCTACTCCTTCAGACCATTCTCATGTGGTCATGTAGCTAACATCTTAATGTTGGATGTTGCTATCACTGTCCTAAAGAAGGGACATCCATTCTTCTCCATCCACATACTGATTGGCAACATAGTTCTCATGTGGACTATGTTTTTTTTCTTGTTCTGTTTTTATGATCTTATTTGCATAATGAACTATGCTCCCAATCCTTTATTTTGCTTTCAAAGTCTTACAGTATCCAGAACTTTTAGCAGGAAAATTGTGTGGCACGTAGCTTTCAACTTGTTGCTACAGTATCAATTTCAAAGGATGATATTTCTTATAGTGTGCTTTTGACTGTCATCCTTACGTTTCCCATCTTGATGGAACTCTATGTAGGAGCTAGCTTATTTTCACATTGGGTTTCACGGTTCTTATTTTCATATATTTAACTCTCCATTTAATTTATTTTGTTACAGGATGGCACCTTCTAGAATTCGGTCACATGTGCTCTAGTCAATGAAAACTGCTTTGGATGGGCAGGTACTTCATGTATTTGTATTTCACCTTTATTTTTTCTCTTGAAGATATTCAACAATGTAAGAGTTCCATTTCCTTTAAAACATTTTATAAGATTCCTTTGATGTAATATAAAGATAATAGATATATCCAAGTGACAATTCTTGTTGTGTTTCATAGTTCAATTATGATTGCATGTTGAATATGAGGATTGTTAGATTGAATCATCATAATTGGATGAAATAAGGTAATGTCAAGGAACTGGGTAATTGTGGGAAAATCAATTTTGACTAGGCCAACAAAGATTGGGCCATATTTAATTCATAAACATTCGCAACAGACATAATAGATGGAACCAAAAAATTTCGTAGCACCCACTTTACGCCGGAAAACAGTTCTAAATACGCTGCTTAAAATTGATATATCTTTTGCTTTAAATAAACTAAGCACCTATTGCAACAACGTATATAAATGTTGCTTTATTTAAATGTGCACGCCGTAATTCTCAACTATAGAACCGTTGTTCAAAGTCAAACCTCTTGACTGAAAAAAAGAATTGAATTCTTAATTATATTCTCGCTTAAATTAAGTGCAACAGAAATATTTGTTGCAAAAAGGTTAAACTGTAATTTAATTAGGGTTAAAAATAAATTTGCAACACTTATAACGTTTCAAAAGTGTTTCAAAAGCCATTCCAAACCCTAATTTAAGGAAGCTAACCCTAATTTTTAAACACGTCTAGCTCTTGCTTGTGCATCTTGCTTTCTAGAGCAAGGTCTGCACGACTTCACTTCTAGGATGGAGCATGCTTCTCTCCAAATATTTGGTATTTTATTCTTTTCACCTCAACATGTGAGGCTATCACAAAAGTAAATATGGGTTTCTTGTCTTCTAGCCAAACACTTTCAAATCTTAATTTTTAAAGAGGGAGACGTCTCTATCTCTCTTACTTCCGAAGAGAACACCTTGGCCAAGCAGCTAAGCTAGCGTGACTATTCTCAAGGAAAAAGTCGCTCACCTTCAATAACAAAGCCAAGCTCACACGACTTGCTGCTTGACAAAAATTAACAATTTTACTCTTTTACCCTAAAAAGTGTAAGGCTGAGTAAAAAGAGTAGATATGAACGTCCTTCTTCTGGTTAAAAAATTTACGTCTTGTTTCTTATAAAAATTGGACGTCTTGCTCCTCAAAAATTTGTATTTTACTCTTTTACCCTCAACGTGTGAGGATGAGTACAAAGAGTAAAACATGAGACTCATGCTTCAAGACTAGAGCCTGACGCTCCTCTTCTCCCTTTCACGTGAAGACCATAGCTTAACGCTTCTCCTCTTCCTTCCACGTCAACTTTTTTTAACTTGGACAGTTAGAGTTTTAACAAGCTTCGAAACCCTAAGCTATACTAGGCCTCTCACTTTTTTTTTGTATAAGGCTTCACATACAATTTTTTTCATGCTCAGCAGTGATGTAATTTTAGAATAGTGGTAAATAAGGTTCAAACTCTCGAACTTGTGAAGACTGATTTTAGATTTTAATTAACTAATTTCTAAGACTAAAAATATACATAAATTATAAAAATTATATTAACAAATACTGAGGTTAGGGATTTCACCATTAACCAATTAAAGTGCTTCAAACTAATTAATATTCATGCAATTCTTACATTTAATTTGATTCTAAAATATTACAAAAAGTAGATTTTCAAAATAACAATTGTATAACAAAACCATGGAACATCTAAGACCAAGTCCAAAGCATGTACCATCTAACGGAATCACAATTGCTTAACAAAAATCATTAAATCAATTATTAATCAAGGCAATAAAAAAATTGTAAAAAATAATTAAAATAGAAATATACCACTTTTATTGAAACAATGGCTTCTTCCGTCACCTCAGAATATGGGTTTTATCTCATCTTTCTCAAAACACCCTCAAAAGTTTGGTACATAGCTCAAAGTGTTTGAAAATAATGAAAAATAGTGAAAATAATGAAAACAATGAGTTTGCTACGTTTATAAAAGTTACAGAGTCACTGTTACAGAAGGATAACTGTTTCCTGAAGATAAATGTTGCAAATGAAGATATCCGTAGCAAAGTTAAAAGCTTTAGCAACAGAACCTTCAAACTTTTCGCCACATAATCTTCAACCTTTTCGCAACGGAATCTTCATCTTCTTCATCATGATCACGATCAGATTTTCTGGAATTTTTGGTTCTTCATTTTTGGACTCTCCAGACCCCTCCCTGATCATTCATAAGACTTGTACATTTATAGTGGAGATTCCCAAAGTCGTAATAACTCCTCCAAATCTTCAATCAATTCTCACAAAAAAAATCTCTGGAAGAAAATATATCTCGGTGATTTTTTTTTTATT
>JAJJMC010007618.1:1644-15677 GCA_023531435.1 Papaver californicum
TTAAGTATCATTTCCTTATTCTTATTTGCTAGATTTTGTGTGAATTATCGTGTTTTATTATTACTTTTCTAGTTTGTGTGTTTTATCAAGTTACATCTCTAAAACAAGTGAAATGGAGCTTTACAAGAGAAGAATTTCTAAAGACCCAGTGGAACTCAGTCCATTACAGGATTTCTACCCTCCATATTGCAGAGAATTTGTTTACGAATCCAACGGCGAAAGAACGAGGTCATTCTGACTTCGTATGAGAAAGTTATGAGCGAAACGTATACTAAGGGCAAAAAGGTCATTTCAAAAGAGACTGTTATGGACAACCTGGCACACGTTAAGGGACACTTGAATTCAAATATTGATAGAGCACCTGCTCATTTCCTCAGGGCTGCCAATAGTTCAAATTTGGCTAAAGGCGCCAAACTCATTTTTTCTTTTCGCGAAGGGGATTTGGTGTTGTTACGTGAGGTTGATGGAGCTCGAGCATGGCAGCGATGGTTGGGTCTGTGTACATGGCTGTGATTGATCATGGCGCTGTGATGAAAGGCAGTGGTGGTAGTAATGAACTCGATATCATGATGAGGTTGGTGTGATTGATAGGTGATGATTGATGATAGTGAATGGTTGATGATAGTTGATGGAGGTTGCTGCCACTACAATGTGATTTGATCGGTACTTGATGGGAGAGGCACTTTGGTTGAAGCTAACAGGAAATAAAGGTACTGCCATTATTGGCAGTTAGAAAGTGAAGATGGAAATGTGGGTTGTCTGTGATCATTAGTTGATGAACTTGATAGTGAGAAGTCGCTCAAGTTTGCCGGTGATGTTTCTATGTCCTTTCAAGTGAAGGTGCTGCCATGGTGAGTTGATGTCGAGAATGGGTCATGGTAACTGAGTCTGTGATGGTTTCTGCCATTGAAAGATGGGATGGAGTAGATGGGTTAGGCCTGAGACTTTGTTCTCTACCACTGAGTTTGCTGCTGGTAATTCAAGATGATGACTTGGGCTGATGTTTAGAAAACAGAGATAAGATGGTGTTCTTTGCTGCTGTAGAGACGCGAGTTTATGGGTCTGGTAGCAGTTGAAGGGGAAGCTCGAATGATGATTGGCAGAGATGAGTTTAAATGCAATGTGATTGAGATGTAATTCTTAGAAGTGATCAATGGATGTTGTTGGTTGTTGAATTAGCATAGAGAGAAACGTGCTATTCAAGGAAAGAAAGAATTTCAACCTTGTTTAGGAAGTTATCAGACTTTTCCGGAGAATGGAAATAGTGTACCGAGATTTTCTCGTTGGACGAAGTTAGGAAAGAAGATTCTGGAAGAACAGGGAGTTTATTTCTTGGGTAGAAAGAATCGAAAGACTAACTTGTGTTATACACGGAATAGTGGGTGGTGTCCTTTCCTAAATCAGTTAGGATTCTAAAAAATAGTGGTACCTAAAGCTCTATAAATAAGGCCAAGACCGGAACACTTAGAGACCCCTCACACACGGACAACATACCTACACAAGAGAGAACTTAGACAGACACAAAACTTCACTTACGGACGGACAGAAGCAATTTTCTGGAGACCGGAGGAATACTGAAAAGGGTTAGTTTATTTTTCTTAATTAATTTGTATGGCTTTTGAGAAAGCCATGTTGGGATAATTCCCTTGTTAGGGCGAAAGGATGAACTTGTAGAGATGGTTTTATTTGTGTTTCAAAACTAGGGTTTACAACTGCATGAACTAAATATTATTAATTTATCTCTCTCTCAACGTTTTACCGTCTCGATGATTTTTCATGTTCTATGCCACGTATAGTTCATTGTTTGATTAGTAGAAGGACTCGTCGAAACCTTATATGAAATTGTTTTATGAAAATTCTTTGACTCTTTATGCCCCGTATACTTAGTACTTCGAAATTCTACTTTAGGTTGAGAACAAACAATTCCTTTTGAAATCGAGACCCTATATGACGAACGCAATTAAACCCTAATCTACAACGGATTCCCGGAACCTTAACATTTTCCTCTTATTGTTTTCAAACTTTATTAAATAATCTTAATTCATTAGTTAATTAAATTCTTTATAAATAAAACCTAAAAAAAATATTTTAATCCAAACTCCTCGTGGGAACGAACCGTATTTGCTCTTGTCTACATCTTTCGACACTGTGCGCTTACGGTAAAATAAAGTCGTTTTTCCGACGCATCAACCATTTCCACTAAATTTGGTGGACTCTATTGTTATTTTGATATTTACACACTATTTTGAGGTTTCAATAGTAAGTTAAATATCGAATGAAACAATATCGTGCACTTTGGTGCATGTTTTTTAAATATCTTATAACAAACACTTTTCTAAATCTATCTGAAGATATTTTGAACCATTTCCATTAGAATTGGTGGACTTTATTCTTATTTAGATATTTACACACTATTTGAGGTTTCAGTAGTAAGTTGAATATCGAAATAAGCAATTTCGTGCACTTTTGTACACGTTTTTGAAATATCCTATTACAAGCATTTTTCTGAAATTATTTAAAGATACTTTGGACCATTTCCATTTGCCTCGGTAGACTCTATTGTTAATTTGATATTTACACACTATTTGAGGTTTCAGTAGTAATCTGAATATCGAATGAAGCAATTTTGTGCACTTTTGTACACGTTTTTGAAATATCCTATAATAAGCACTTTTCTAAATCTCTTTGACGATATTTTGGACCATTTCCATTAGCCTTGGTGGATTTTATTCTTATTTTGATATTTACACACTATTTGAGGTTTCAGTAGTAATCTTAATATCGAAATAAGCAATTTCGTGAACTTTTGTAAACGTTTTTGAATTATCCTATTACAAGCACTTTTCTAAAATTATTTGAAGATATTTTGGACCATTTCCATTTGCCTCGGTAGACTCTGTTGTTATTTTGATATTTACACACTATTTGAGGTTTCAGTAGTAAGTTGAATACAAAAATAAGCAATTTCGTGCACTTTTGTGCACGTTTTTTAAATATCATATAACAATCACTTTTGTAAATCTATTTGAAGATATGTTTGACCATTTCCCTTAGCCTTGGTGGACTTTATTCTTATTTTGATATTTACACACTATTTGAGGTTTCAGTAGTGAACTGAATATCGAAATAATCAATTTCGTGCACTTTTGTACACGTTTTAGAAATTTCCTGTTACAAGCACTTTTCTAAATTTATTTGGAGATATTTCGGACCTTTTCCATTTTCCTCGAAAGACTCTATTGTTATTTTGATATTTATACACTATTCGAGGCTTCATTAGTAAGCTGAATATCGAAAGAAGCAATTCCTTGCACTTTTGTGCACGTTTTTGAAATCTCCTATTACAAGCACTTTACTTTAATTTTGATAAGTTATTTTGGACCATTTCCATTAGCCTCGGTGGACTCTATTGTTTTTTTGATATTTACACACCATTTGAGGTTTCGGTAGTAAGCTGAATATCGAATGAAGCAATTTCGTGCACTTTTGTACACGTTTTTGAAATATCCTATTACAAGCACTTTTCTAAAAGTATTTGCAGATATTTTGGACCTTTTCCATTTTCCTTGGTAGACTCTATTGTTATTTTGATATTTACAAATTATTTAAGGTTTCAATTGTAAGCTGAATATCGAAAGAAGCAATTTTGAGCACGTTTTTGAAATATCCTATACCAAGCACTTTTTTAAATCGGTTTGAAGATATTTTGAACCATATCCATTAGCCTTGGTAGACTTTATTCTTATTTTGATATTTACACACTATTTGAAGTTTCAGTAGTAAGCTAAATATATAAAAAAACACTTTCATGCACTTTTGTACACGTTTTTGAAATATCATATAACAAGCACTTTTGTAAATCTATTTGAAGATATTTTGGACCATTTCCCTTATCCTTGGTGGACTTTATTCTTATTTTGATATTTACACACTATTGGAGGTTTCAGTAGTAATCAGAATATTGAAATAATCAATTTCGTGTCTTTTGTACAAGTTTTAGAAATATCCTATTACAAGCACTTTTCTAAAATTATTTGAATATATTTTGGACCTTTTCCATTTGCCTCGGTAGACTCTATTGTTATTTTGATATTTACACACTATTTGAGGTTTCGGTAGTAAGCTGAATATCGAATGAAGCAATTTTGTGCACTTTTGTGCACGTTTTTGAAATATCCTATAACATGCACTTTTTTAAATCTATTTGAAGATATTTTGTACCATTCCCATTAGCCTTGGTGGAATCTATTTTTATTTTGATATTTACACACTATTTGAGGTTTTAGTAGTAAGTTGAATATCAAAATAAGTAATTTCGTGCACTTTTGTGCATATTTTTTAAATATCCTATAATAATCTTTTTTCTAAATCTCTTTGAAGATATTTTGGACCATTTCCACTAAATTCGGTGGACTCTATTGTTATTTTGATATTTACATACTATTTTGAGGTTTCAGTAGTAAGTTAAATATCGAATGAAGTAATATCGTGCACTTTGGTGCATGTTTTTTAAATATCTTTTAACAAACACTTTTCTAAATCTATTTGAAGATATTTTGAACCATTTCCATTAGAATTGGTGGACTTTATTCTTATTTTGATATTGACACACTATTTGAGGTTTCAGTAGTAAGTTGAATATCGAAATAAGCAATTTCGTGCACTTTTGTACACGTTTTTGAAATATCCTATTACAAGCACTTTTATGAAATTATTTAAAGATATTTTGGACCATTTCCATTTTCCTCGGTAGACTCTATTTTTAATTTTATATTTACACACTATTTGAGGTTTCAGTAGTAATCTGAATATCGAAATAAGCAATTTCGTGCACTTTTGTGCACGTTTTTAAAATATCCTATTACAAGCACTTCACTTAAATTTTTATAAGTTATTTTTGACCATTTCCATTATCCTCGGTGGACTATATTGTTATTTTGATATTTACACATTATTTGAGTTTTCGGTAGGAAGCTGAATATCGAATGAAGCAATATCGTGCACTTTTGTACACGTTTTCGAAATATCCTATAATAAGCACTTTCTAAATCTCTTTGAAGATATTTTGGACCATTTCAATTAGCCTTGGTGGACTTTATTCTTATTTTGATATTTACACACTATTTGAGGTTTCAGTAGTAAGCTGAATATCGAAATAAGCAATTTCGTGCACTTTTGTACACGTTTTTGAAATATCCTATTACAAGCACTTTTATAAAATTATTTGAAGATAATTTGGACCATTTCCATTTTCCTCGGTAGACACTATTGTTATTTTGATATTTGCACACTATTTGAGGTTTCAGTAGGAAGCTGAATATCTAAAAAAGCAATTTCGTGCACGTTTGTGTACGTTTTTCAAATAAACTATAACAAGCACTTTTCTAAATCTATTTGTAGATATTTTGGACCATTTCAATTAGCCTTGGTGGACTCTATTCTTATTTTGATATTTACACACTATTTGAGGTTTCAGTAGTAAGCTGAATATCGAAATAAGCAATTTCGTGCACTTTTGTACACGTTTTTGAAATATCCTATTACAAGCACTTTTGTGAAATTATTTGAAGATAATTTGGACCATTTCCATTTGCCTCGGTAGACTCTATTGTTATTTTGATATTTGCACACTATTTGAGGTTTCAGTAGGAAGCTGAATATCTAAAAAAGCAATTTCGTGCACGTTTGTGCACGTTTTTGAAATATCCAATAACAAGCACTTTTCTAAATCTATTTGAAGATATTTTGTACCATTTCAATTAGCCTTGGTGGACTTTATTCTTATTTAGATATTTACACACTATTTGAGGTTTCGGTAGTAAGCTGAATATCGAAATAAGCAATTTCGTGAACTTTTGTACACGTTTTTGAAATATCCTATTACAAGCACTTTTGTGAAATTATTTGAAGATATTTTGGACCATTTCCATTTGCCTCGGTAGACTCTATTGTTATTTTGATATTTGTACACTATTTGAGGTTTCAGTAGTAAGCTGAATATCTAAAAAAACAATTTCATGCACGTTTGTGCACGTTTTTGAAATATCCTATAACAAGCACTTTTCTAAATCTATTTGAAGATATTTTGGACCATTTCAATTAGCCTTGGTGGACTTTATTCTTATTTTTATATTTACAAACTATGGTTTCAGTAGTAATCTGAATATCGAAATAATCAATTTCGTTCACTTTTGTACACGTTTTTGAAATATTCTATTACAAGCACTTTTCTAAAATATTTTTTGAAGATATTTTGGACCTTTTCCATTTGCATCAGTAGAATCTATTGTTATTTTGATATTTACACACTATTTGAGGTTTCAGCAGTAAGCTGAATATCGAAAGAAGCAATTCCGTGCACTTTTGAGCACGTTTTTGAAATATCCTATTACAGGCACTTTATTTAAATTTTCATAAGATATTTTGGACCATTTTTATTAGCCTCGGTGGACTCTATTATTATTTTGATATTAATACACTATTTGAGGTTTGGGTAGTAAGCTGAATATCGAATGAAGCAATTTCGTGCACTTTTTTACACGTTTTTGAAATATCCTATAACAAGTACTTTTCTAAATATCTTTGTAGATATTTTGGACCATTTTCATTAGGCTTGGTGGACTTTACACTTATTTTGATAATTACACACTATTTGAGGTTTCAGTAGTAATCTGAATATCGAAATAAGCAATTTCGTGAACTTTTGTACACGTTTTTGAAATATCCTATTTAAAGCACTTTTCTAGAATTATTTGAAGATATTTTGGACCTTTTCCATTTTCCTTGGTAGACTCTATTGTTATTTTGATATTTACACACTACTTGAGGTTTTAGTAGTAATATGAATATCGAAATAATCAATTTCGTGCACTTTTGTACACATTTTTGAAATATTCTATTACAAGCACTTTTCTAAAATTATTTGAAGATAATTTGGACCTTTTCCATTTGCCTCGGTAGACTCTATTGTTATTTTGATATTTACATACTATTTGAGGTTTCAGCAGTAAGCTGAATATCCAAAAAAACAATTCCGTGCAATTTTGTGCACGTTTTTGAAATATCCTATTTCAAGCACTTTATTTAAATTTTTATAAGATATTTTGGACCATTTCTATTAGCCTCGGTGGACTCTATTGTTATTTTGATATTAACATACTATTTGAGGTTTCAGTAGTAAGCTGAATATTGAATGAAGCAATTTCGTGCACTTTTGTACACGTTTTTGAAATATCCTATAACAAGCACTTTTTTAAATCCATTTTAAGATATTTTGGACCGTTTCCATTAGCCTTGGTGGACTCTATTGTTATTTTGATATTTACACACTATTTGAGGTTTTAGTAGTAAGTTGAATATAAAAATAAGCAATTTCGTGCATTTTGTGCACGTTTTTGAAATATCCTATAACAATCACTTTTCGAAATCTCTTTGAAGATATTTTGGACCATTTGCATTACATTCGGTGGACTCTATTGTTATATTGATATCTACACACTATTTTAGGTTTCAGTAGTAAATTGAATATCGAATGAAGCAATTTTGTGCACTTTTGTACACGTTTTTAAAATATCCTATAACAAGCACTTTCTTAAATCTATTTGAAGATATTTTGGACCATTTCCATTAGCAATTTCGATACTCTGAGTATGTATTTTGAAGATTAGTACACAAAAATGAAGGGAAAATGGTTCAAATTTAACATAATTTGTTCGAAATGACAAAAGAGAACCTTACCGAGCAAAACGAAGCAAAAATATGATAACCACCAAAGAAATTGAACTTAACAACCAATACAGGCTTAACAAGTCTCTAAGAATCTATATTGAATATTAATACACAAAAATGAAGGAAAAATAAGTTTAAATTTATTAAATTTTTGTTCAAAATGACTAAAGGGAACCTTATTGAGCAAACTGAAGCAAAAACATGATAATCACTACAAATAATTGAACTTAACAACAAATAAAAGGCTTAACAAGTCTCTATGAATGTATATTGAAGATTTATACACAAAAATGAGCGTTAGTAGGTTCAAGTTTAACAGTTTTTGGTTCGAAATGACTAAAGAGAACCTTTTTGAGCAAACCGAAGAAAGAACATGAGAACCACCAAAAATAAATGAGCTTAACAACTAATACTAGGCTTAAACAAGTCTCTAAGAATGTATATTGAAGATTAATACATAAAAGTGAAAGAAATTTGTTCAAAATTATCATATTTTGGTTCGAAATGAAAAAAATAGCATTATTGAGCAAATTGAAGCAAGAATATGATAAACACTATAAACGACCAATACAAGGCTTAAAGAGTATCTAAGAATGTATATTACATATAGATACACAAAAATGAAGGATAACTTTTCAAATTTAAAATATTATGGTTATTCAAAATAAGAAAAGAGAGCCTTGTAGAACAAACCAGGGAAAGAACGTGATAACAACCACAAATAATTGGACTTAACAATCAATATAAGCCTTAACAAATATTTAAGAATGTATACTAAAGTTTAATACATAATATTGAATGAAAGTGGTTCAAATTTTACATATTTGGGTTTGAAATGACAAAAGAGAACCTTATTAAACAAACTGAAGCAAAAATATGATAACCACCACAAATAATTGAACTTAACAACCAATATAAGCCTTATCGAATCTCTAAGTCTGTATTTTGAAGATTAATACACAAAAATAAAGGGAAAGGGTTCAAATTTAACATAATTTGGTTCGAAATGAAAAAGAGAACCTTATTGAGCAAACTGAAGCAAGAACATGATAACAACTTCAAATACTTGAACTTAACAACCAATATAAGCAAACCGAAGCAAGAACATGATAATTACCACAAATAATTGAACTTAACAACCAATAAAAGGCTTAACAACACTCTATAAATGTATATTAAAGATTTATACACATAAATGAGGGAAAATTGGTTAAAGTTTAACAATTTTTGGTTCGAAATGTCAAAAGAGAGCCTTATTGAACAAACAGAAGCAAAAACATGATAACAACCATAAATACTTGAACTTAACAACGAATATAAGCCTTATCCAATCTCTAAGAATGTATATTGAAGATTAATACACAAAAATGAAGGAAAATGACTCACATTTAACAATTTTTGGTTCGAAATGACAAAACAGAGCCTTATTGAGCAAACCGAAGCAAGAACATGATAACAACCTCAAATACTCTTAATAACCAATATAAGTCTTAACGAGTCTCTATGAATCTATACTGCATATTAATACACAAAAAAGAAGGAAATTGGTTCAAAATTAACATATTTTGGTTTGAAATAACAAAACAGAACCTTACTGAGCAAAACGAAGCAAGAACATGATAACCACCAAAATAATTGAACTTAACGACTAATACAGGCTTAACAAGTCTCTAAGAATGAAGGAAAATAGGTTTAAGTTTATTAATTTTTTGTTCAAAATGATAAAAGAGAACCTTATTGAGCAAACCGAAGCAAGAACATGATAACCATACAAGGCTTAACAAGTCTCTAAGAATGTATATTGAAGATTAATAAACAAAAGTGAAGGAAAATAGTTCAATTTTAACTATTTTTTGTTTAAAATTACATATGAGAACCTTATAGAGGATACCGAAGAAAGAACATGAGAACCACCAAATATAAATGAACTTAACAACTAATACTAGGATTAACAAGTCTCTAAGAATGTATATTGAAGATTAATACATAAAAGTGAAAGAAATTTGTTCAAATTTATCATATTTTGGTTCGAAATGAAAAAAATAGAATTATTGAGCAAATTGAAGCAAGAATATGATAAACACTATAAACGACCAATACAAGACTTAAAAAGTATCTAAGAATGTATATTAAATACAGATACACAAAAATGAAGGATAACTGTTCAATTTTAACATATTTTGGTTATTCAAAATAAGAAAAGAGAGCCTTATAGAACAAACCAGGGCAAGAACGTCATAACAACTACAAATAATTGGACTTCACAATCAATATAAACCTTAACAAATCTCTAAGAATGTATACTAAAGTTTAATACATAAAATTGAATGAAAGTGGTTCAAATTTTACATATTTGGGTTTGAAATGACAAAAGAGAACCTTATTAAACAAACTGAAGCAAAAATATGATAACCACCACAAATAATTGAACTTAACAACCAATATAAAGCCTTATCAAATCTCTAAGTCTGTATTTTGAAGATTAATACACAAAAATGAAGGGAAAGGGTTCAAATTTGACATAATTTGGTTCGAAATGAAAAAGAGAACCTTATTAAGCAAAGTGAAGCAAGAACATGATAACAACTTCAAATACTTGAAATTAACAACCAATAGAAGCTTGAACGAGTCTCTAAGAATGTATATTAAAGATTAATACACAAAAATAAAAGAAAATTGTTCAAATTTAACGTATTTTGTTTATTCAAAATTAGAAAAGAAAGCCTTATTGAGGAAACCATGGCAAGAACATTATAACAACCACAAATAATTGGAATTAACAACCAATATAAGCCTTAATAAATCTCCAAGAATATAAATTGAAGATTAATAAAAAAAAGGGAATAAAATTGGTTGAAATTAATTAATTTTTTGTTCAAAATGACAAAAGAGAACCATATTGAGCAAACCAAAGCAAGAACATAATAACCACCACAAATAATTGAACTTAACAACCAATACAAGGCTTAACAAGTCCCTAAATATGTATATTAAAGATTTATACACAAAAATAAGGGAAAGTAAGTTAAAGTTTAACAATTTTTGGTTCGAAAAGTCAAAAGAGAACCTTATTGAGCAAACAGAAGCAAGTACATGATAACCACCATAAATAATTGAACTTAACAACCAATACAAGGCTTAACAAGTCTCTAAGAATGTATATTGAAGATTTATACAAAAAAAATGAAGTAAAACGATTCAAATTTAACAATTTGGGGTTCGAAATGACAAAAGAGAGCCTTATTGAGCAAACCGAAGCAAGAACATGACAACAACCTCAAATACTTGAACTTAACAACCAATATGAGGCTTAATGAGTCTCTAAGAATGTATCTTGCAGATTAATACACAAAAAAGAAGGAAATTGGTTCAAAATTAGCATATTTTGGTTTAAAATGACAAAAAAGAACCTTACTTAGCAAAACGAAGCAAAAATATGATAACCACCAAAGTAATTTAACTTAACAACCAATAAAGGTTTAACAAGTCTTTAAGAATGTATATTGAATATTAATACACAAAAGTAAAGGAAAAGAGGTTAAATTTATTAATTTTTTGTTCAAAATGATAAAAGAGAACTTATTGAGCAAACCGAAGCATGAACATGATAACCACCACAGATAATCTAACTTAACAACCAAAACAAGCCTTAACAAGTCTTTAAGAATATATATTGAACATTAATACACAAAAAAAGGAAATTGGTTCAAAATTAACATATTTTGGTTCGAAATGTTAAGAAAAACTCCTTATTGAGCAAACCGAAGCAAGAACATGATAATAACCTCAAATACTTGAACTTAACAACCAATCTTAGCCTTAACAAGTCTCTATGAATATATATTGCAGATTAATACACACAAAAAAAGGAAATTGGTTCAAAATTAACATATTTTGGTTTGAAATGACAAAACAAAACCTTACTGAGCAAAACGAAGCAAGAATATGATAACCACCAAAATAATTGAACTTAACAACTAATACAGGCTTAACAAGTCTCTAAGAATGTATATTGAATATTAATACATAAAACTGAAGGAAAATAGGTTTAAATTTAATAATTTTTGTTCAAAATGACAAATATTGAGCAAACCGAAGCATGAACATGATAACCACCACAAATAATCAAACTTAACAACCAATATAAGCTTTAACGAGTTTCTAAGAATTTATATTTTAGATTAATACACAAAAATGAAAGAAAATTGTTCAAACTTAACATATTTTAGTTTGAAATGACAAAAGAGAACCTTCTTGAGCAAACCGAAGCAAGAGTATGATAACCACCACAGATAATTGAACTTAATAACCAACACAATGCTTAACAAGTCTCTAAGAATGTATATTGAAGATTAATACACAAAAGTGAAAGAAATTTGTTCAAATTTATCATATTTCGGTTCGGAAATAAAGATCATTATTGAGCAAATTGAAGCAAGAATATGATAAACACTATAAACGACCAATACAAGACATAAAAAGTATCTAAGAATGTATATTACATATAGATACACAAAAGTAAATGATAACTGTTCAAATTTAACATATTTTGGTTATTTAAATGAAAAAAGAGAGCCTTATAGATCAAACCAGGGATGGAAAGTGATAACAACCACAAATAATTGGACTTAACAACCAATATAAGCCTTAAAAAATCTATAAGAATGTATACTAAAGTTCAATACATAAAATTGAATGAAAATGGTTCAAGTTTTACATATTTTGGTTTGAAATGACAAAAGAGAACCTTACTGAGCAAACCTAGGAAAAAATATGATAACCACCCCAAATAATTAAACTTAACAACCAATATAAGCCTTATCGAATCTCTAAGCATGTATTTTGAAGATTAATACACAAAAATGAAAGGAAATGGTTCAAATTTAACATTATTTGGTTCGAAATGAAAAAGAGAACGTTATTGAGCAAACATGATAACAACTTCAAATACTTGAACTTAACAACCAATATAAGGCTTATCGAATCTCTAAGTAATAATTCTGAAGATTAATACACAAAAATGAAGGAAAATGGTTCAAATTTAACATTATTTGGTTCGAAATGAAAAAGAGAACCTTATTGAGCAAACCGAAGCAAGAACATGATAACCACCACAAATAATATAACTTAACAACCAAAACAAGCTTTACGAGTCTCTAAGAATGTAAATTGAAGATTTATATACAAAAAAAAAGGAAATTGGTTCAAAATTAACATATTTTTGTTCAAATGTTAAAAAAACTCCTTATTGAGCAATTCGAAGCAAGAATATGATAACCACCAAAATTTTTGAACATAACAACCAATACAAGCTTTAACGAGTCTCTAAGAATGTATATTAAAGATTAATACACAAAAATGAAAGAAAATTGTTCAAATTTAACGTATTTTGTTTATTCAAAATTAGAAAAGAGAGCCTTATAGAGGAAACCACGACAAGAACATGATAACAACCACTAATAATTGGACTTAACAACCAATATAAACCTTAAAAAATCTCTAAGAATGTACTGAAGATTAATAAACAAAAATGAATAAAATTGTTTAAAATTTATTAATTTATTGTTCAAAATGACAAAAGATAATCTTATTGAGCAAACCGAAGCAAGAACATGATAACCACCATAAATAATTGAACTTAACAATCAATATAAGCCTTACTGAATCCCTAAGTATGTATTTTGAAGATAAATACACAAAAATGAAAGAAAATTGTTAAAATTTAACGTATTTTGTTTATTCAAAATTTGAAAATAGAGCCTTATAGAGGAAACCACGACAAGAACATGATAAAAACCACAAGTAATTGGACTTAACAACCAATATAAGCCTTAATAGATCTCTAAGAATGTATACTGAAGATTAATCAACAAAAGCGAATAAAATTGGTTAAAAAAATTTATTAATTTTTTGTTCAAAATGACAAAAGAGAAACTTATTGAGCAAACCAAAGCAAGAACATGATAAACACCAAAATAATTGAACTTAACAACCAATACAGGCTTAAAAAGTCTTTAAGAATATATATTGAAGATTAATACACAAAAGTGAAGGAAAATAAGTTTAAATTTATTAACTTTTTGTTCAAAATGACAAAAAAGAACCTTATTGAGCAAACCGAAGCAAAAACATGATAACCACAACAAATAATCTAACTTAACAACCAAAACAAGCCTTAATGAGTCTCTAGGATTGAAGATTAATACAGAAAAAAAAGAAAATTGGTTCAAAATTAACATATATTGGTTCGAAATGTTAAAAAAAACTCCTTATTGAGCAAACCGAAGCAAGAACATGATAACCAC
>JAJJMC010007631.1:0-7500 GCA_023531435.1 Papaver californicum
CCTGATGTTGAGCTTTTCAATTTTTGCTAATAAATGATTAGCAACAAAAGGATTTTTTTTTAGTGAACGTGTCACAGCTAATTACTCCTATCTTTTTTTCTTTTGTAAAGACGAAGAAACATATTCTCGATTTTCTCTCCTATTTAGTACGTCGACGAAGAATCAAACTATCACTATATTTATTCCTTTTTCTACTTCTTCTTCCAAGCGCAGGATAACCCCAAGGGGTTGTGGGTTGTTTTCTACCAATTGGGGCCCTTCCTTCACCACCCCCATGGGGATGGTCTACAGGGTTCATAACTACCCCTCTTACTACAGGACGCTTACCTAGCCAACGCTTAGATCCGGCTCTACCCAAACTTTTCTGGTTCACCCCAACATTACCCACTTGTCCGACTGTTGCTGAGCAGTTTTTGGATATCAAACGGACCTCCCCAGACGGTAATTTTAATGTGGCCGATTTACCCTCTTTTGCAATCAGTTTCGCTACAGCACCCGCTGCTCTAGCTAATTGTCCACCCTTTCCAAGTGTGATTTCTATGTTATGTATGGCCGTGCCTAAGGGCATATCGGTTGAAGTAGATTCTTCTTTTTGATCAATCAAAACCCCTTCCCAAACTGTACAAGCTTCTTCCAAAGCATACGGCTTTCTGGATGTATATAATGATATCTAGACAGATGGATCTTATATGAATCGTATGATGAAGTACCACATGAGTGGATATATTGGAATCCAAATCTGCCGAATCACTCATGTTATGATCTTCTACATCCTAGGTCTCCCCGTTCCATCATCTGGCTTATGTTCTTCATGTAGCATTCAGACCGAATGACTCTATGAAATTACGTCGATATTTCCACATATTACGGGTAACGTAGGAGACATCTCTATTTTTCCCCGGGGGTAGAATTACCACTGCTTAGCTTTCAATTCGCCTCTGACCATCAAATGAAATGTGAATAACCCGTCCTCCTCTCTTTGAAACAAGGGGCGCTTCCGGTTCTGTCGGTGCTTCAAACAATTTTGTCTTCTCCATATTACCATATCTCTAGAGTCAATAATTTTATATGAGGAACTACTGAACTCAATCACTTGCTGCCGTTACTCTTCAGTTTTCTGTTGAGGTCTATCCCGTAGAGGTACTCAAATTGGATCAGTGATTGATTTCTAGGTTTCGTCGTAAACCTAATTGGTTACTTCCAATTACGTAAATCAATGGTTCAAACCGCACTCAAAGGTAGGGCATTTCCCATTGAGATAGGAACTTCTGTACCAGAAACAATGGTATCTCCAATTATAGCCCCTCTGGGATGTAAAATATATCTCTTCTCACCATCCCCATAGTGTATGAGACAAATGTATGCATTTCGGTTGGGGTCGTATTCTATGGTTACGATTCTACCAGATATGTCTTTTTCATTCCGTCGAAAATCTATTTACGGTATAGACGCTTATGACCTCCCCCTCTATGCCTTGCGGTAATGATGCCTCTGGCATTACGACCTTTACCACAATGACGCTGTCCAGAGATCAAATTATTTCGTGAATTGGATTTCACTTGACTGTCTACGGCCCCATTGCGTGTGCTCGGAGTAGAAGTTTTGTATAAATGTATCGCCGTGTTATTAAGTATTTTTTTTTAAGTTCTTTTCTTTCTAAGAGGTGGAATAGAATAACCCGGTTGAAGCGTAATGATCATACGTTTGTAATGCATTGTATGTCCCATAGGTCCCATTCTTCTACCCTTTCCCGGGAGTCGATGACTATTCATAGCTATTACCTTGACACCAAAGAAGAGTTCGACCCAATGCTTTATTTCTGTCCTAGTTGATCCTGATTCGACATTAGAAGTATATTGATTGTTCCCCAATAACCGAATACTTTTGTCTGTAAATACTGCATATTTGATTCCATCCATAAATCCATTTTCTTCCCTATGAGTTCCAGTATTGATAAGAATTCTAGTTCTTACTGTTCATATGTTATGGTATGAATATACCATACCAATTCGTTATGTATGGATGATGAGATTCCATTGATACAGAGCCAATTCCAATAGACTTATTGAACGTTCCCATTGGCGTGCATCCAGCAGGAATTGAACCTACGAATTTGCCAATTATGAGTTGGGCGCTTTAACCATTCAGCCATGGATGCTTAACAGGGATCATCGTACATCGTGAATAACCAAATTCCAATTGAAATGAAATCTTTAGGAGGAATCAATGAAACAGGAATCAATGAAACGACATCAATTCAAATCCTGGATCTTCGAATTGAGAGAGATATTGAGAGAGATCAAGAATTCTCACTATTTCTTAGATTCATGGACCAAATTCGATTCAGTGGGATCTTTCACTCACATTTTTTTCCACCAAGAACGTTTTATGAAACTCTTTGACCCCCGAATTTGGAGTATCCTCCTTTCACGCGATTCACAGGGTTCAACAAGCAATCGATATTTCACGATCAAAGGTGTAGTACTGCTTGTAGTAGCGGTCCTTATATATCGTATTAACAATCGAAATATGGTCGAAAGAAAAAATCTCTATTTGATGGGGCTTCTTCCTATACCTATGAATTCCATTGGACCCAGAAATGATACATCGGAAGAATCTTTTTGGTCTTCCAATATTAATAGGTTGATTGTTTCGCTCCTCTATCTTCCAAAAGGGAAAAAGATCTCTGAGAGTTGTTTCATGGATCCGAAAGAGAGTACTTGGGTTCTCCCAATAACGAAAAAGTGTATCATGCCTGACTCTAACTGGGGTTCGCGGTGGTGGAGGAACCGGATCGGAAAAAGGTGGAATTCTAGTTGTAAGATATCTAAGGAAACCGTAGCTGGAATTGAGATCTCATTTAAAGAGAAAGATATCAAATATCTGGAGTTTCTTTTTGTATCCTATACGGATGATCCGATCCGCAAGGACCATGATTGGGAATTGTTTGATCGTCTTTCTCTGAGGAAGAAGCGAAACATAATCAACTTGAATTCGGGCCAGCTATTCGAAATCTTAGTGAAACACTGGATTTGTTATCTCATGTCTGCTTTTCGTGAAAAAAGACCAATTGAAGTGGAGGGTTTCTTCAAACAACAAGGAGCTGAGTCAACTATTCAATCAAATGAGATTGAACATGTTTCCCATCTCTTCTCGAGAAACAAGTGGGGTATTTCTTTGCAAAATTGTGCTCAATTTCATATGTGGCAATTCCGCCAAGATATCTTCGTTAGTTGGGGGAAGAATCTGCACGAGTCGGATTTTTTGAGGAACGTATCGAGAGAGAGTTGGATTTGGTTAGACAATGTGTGGTTGGTAAGCAAGGATCGGTTTTTTAGCAAGGTACGGAATGTATCGTCAAATATTCAATATGATTCCACAAGATCTATTTTCGTTCAAGTAACGAATTCTAGCCAATTGAAAGGATCTTCTGATCAATCCAGAGACCCTTTCGATTCGATTAGTAATGAGGATTCGGAATATCACACATTGATCAATCAAAGAGAGATTCAACAACTAAAAGAAAGATCGATTCTTTGGGATCCTTCCTTTCTTCAAACGGAACGAACAGAGAGAAAATCAGACCGATTCCCGAAATGCCTTTCTGGATATTCCTCAATGTCCCGGCTATTCACGGAACGTGAGAAGCAGATGAATAATCATCTGCTTCCGGAAGAAATCGAAGCAATTCTTGGGAATTCTACAAAATCAATTCGTTCCTTTTTCTCTGACAGATGGTCAGAACTTCATCTGGGTTCGAATCCTACTGAGAGGTCCACTAGAGATCATAAATTGTTGAAGAAAGAACAAGATGTTTCTTTTGTCCCTTCCAGACGATCGGAAAATAAAGAAATGGTTGATATATTCAAGATAATTACGTATTTACAAAATACCGTCTCAATTCATCCTATTTCATCAGATCCGGGATGTGATATGGTTCCGAAGGATGAACCGGATATGGCCAGTTCCAATAAGATTTCATTCTTGAACCAAAATCCATTTTTTTCTTTCTTTCATCTATTCCATGACCGAAACAGGGGGGGGGTACACGTTACACCGCGATTTTGAATCAGAAGAGAGATTTCAAGAAATGGCAGATCTATTCACTCTATCAATAACCGAGCCGGATCTGGTGTATCATAAGGGATTTTCCTTTTCTATTGATTCCTACGGGTTGGATAAAAAAAAATTATTGAATGAGGTATTCAACTCCAGGGATGAATCGAAAAAGAAATCTTTCTTGGTTCTACCTCCTATTTTTTATGAAGAGAATGAATCTTTTTATCGAAGGATCAGAAAAAAATCGGTCCGGATCTCCTGCGGGAATGACTTGGAAGATCCAAAACCAAAAAGAGTGGTATTTGCTAGCAACAACATAATGGAGGCAGTCAATCAATATAGATTGATCCGAAATCTGATTCAAATCCAATATAGCACCTATGGGTACATAAGAAATGTATCGAATCGATTCTTTTATGGAATTCAAAGGGATCAAATAGGAAATGATACTCTGAATCATAGAACTATAATGAAATATACGATCAACCAACATTTATCGAATTTGAAAAAGAGTCAGAAGAAATGGTTCGATCCTCTTATTTCTCGAACCGAGAGATCCATGAATCGGGATCCTAATGCATATAGATACAAATGGCCCAACGGGAGCAATAATTTCCAGGAACATTTGGAACATTTCGTTTCTGAGCAGAAGAGCCGTTTTCAAGTAGTGTTCGGTCGATTACGTATTAATCAATATTCGATTGATTGGTCCGAGGTTATCGACAAACAAGATTTGTCCAAGTCACTTCTCTTTTTGTCCAAGTCACTTCTCTTTTTGTCTAAGTCACTTCCTTTTTTCTTTGTGAGTATCGGGAATATCCCCATTCATAGGTCCGAGATCCACATCTATGAATTGAAAGGGCCGAATGATCAACTCTGCAATCAGTTGTTAGAATCAATAGGTGTTCAAATCGTTCATTTGAATAAATTGAAACCCTTCTTATTGGATAATCGTGATACTTCCCAAAAATCGAAATTCTTGATCAATGGAGGAACAATATCACCGTTTTTATTCAATAAGATACCAAAGTGGATGATTGACTCATTTCATACTAGAAATAATCGCAGGAAAGACTTTGATAACACCGATTCCTATTTCTCAATGATATCCCACGATCGAGACAATTGGCTGAATCCCGTGAAACCATTTCATAGAAGTTCATTGATCTCTTCTTTTTATAAAGCAAATCGACTTCGATTCTTGAATAATCCACATCACTTCTGGTTCGATTGTAACAAAAGATTCCCTTTTTATGTGGAAAAGGCCCGTATCAATAATTATGATCTTACGTATGGACAATTCCTCAATATCTTGTTCATTCGCAACAACATTTTTTCTTTGTGCGTCGGTCCAAAAAAACATGTTTTTTTGGAGAGAGATACTATTTCATCAATCGAGTCACAGGTATCTAACATATTCATACCTAACGATTTTCCACAAAGTGGTGACGAAAGGTATAACTTGTACAAATCTTTCCATTTTCCAATTCGATCCGATCCATTCGTTCGTAGAGCTATTTACTCGATCCCAGACATTTCTGGAACACCTCTAACAGAGGGACAAATAGTCAATTTTGAAAGAACTTATTGTCAACCTCTTTCAGATATGAATCTCTCTGATTCAGAAGGGAAGAACTTGCATCAGTATCTCAATTTCAATTCAAACATGGGTTTGATTCACACTCCATGTTCTGAGAAATATTTACCATCCGAAAAGAGGAAAAAACAGAGTCTTTGTCTAAAGAAATGCGTTGAGAAATGGCAGATGTATAGAACCCTTCAACGAGATAGTGCTTTTTCAAATCTCTCAAAATGGAATCTGTTACAAACATATATGCCATGGTTCCTTACTTCGGCAGGGTGCAAATATCTAAATTTCACCCTTTTAGATACTTTTTCAGACCTATTGCCGATACTAAGTAGCAGTCAAAAATTTGTATCCGTTTTTCATGATATTATGCATGGATCAGATACATCATGGCCAATTCCTCAGAAAAAATTGTGGGCGATTCTTCCACAATGGAATCCGATAAGTGAGATTTCGAGTAAGTGTTTACATAATCTTCTTCTGTCCGAAGAAATGATTCATCGAAATAATGAGTCACCCGTTCCATTGATATGGATACATCTGAGATCACCAAATGCTCGGGAGTTCCTCTATTCAATCCTTTTCCTTCTTCTTGTTGCTGGATATCTCGTTCGTACACATCTTCTCTTTGTTTCCCGGGCCTCTAGTGAGTTACAGACAGAGTTCGAAAAGATCAAATCTTTGATGATTCCATCATACATGATTGAGTTGCGAAAACTTCTGGATAGGTATCCTACATCTGAACTGAACTCTTTCTGGTTAAAGAATCTCTTTCTAGTTGCTCTGGAACAATTAGGAGATTCTCTAGAAGAAATACGGGGTTCTGCTTCTGGTGGCAACATGCTATTGGGTGGTGGTCCCACTTATGGGGTCAAATCAATACGTTCTAAGAAGAAATATTTGAATATCAATCTCATCGATATCATAAGTATCATACCAAATCCCATCAATCGAATCACTTTTTCGAGAAATACGAGATATCTAAGTCGTACAAGTAAAGAGATCTATTCATTGATAAGAAAAAGAAAAAACGTGAACGTTGATTGGATTGATGATAAAATAGAATCCTGGGTCGCGAACAGTGATTCGATTGATGATGAAGAAAGAGAATTCTTGGTTCAGTTCTCCACCTTAACGACAAAAAAAAGGATTGATCAAATTCTATTGAGTCTGACTCATAGTGATCATTTATCAAAGAATGACTCTGGTTATCAAATGGTTGAACAACCGGGATCAATTTACTTACGATACTTAGTTGACATTCATAAAAAAGATCTAATGAATTATGAGTTCAATAGATCCTGTTTAGCAGAAAGACGGATATTCCTTGCTCATTATCAGACAATCACTTATTCACAAACCTCGTGTGGGGCTAATAGTTTTCATTTCCCATCTCATGGAAAACCCTTTTCGCTCCGCTTAGCCCTATCCCCGTCTAGGGGTATTTTAGTGATAGGTTCTATAGGAACTGGACGATCCTATTTGGTCAAATACCTAGCGACAAACTCTTATGTTCCTTTCATTACGGTATTTCCGAACAAGTTCCTGGATGACAAGCCTAAAGGTTATCTTATTGATGATATTGATGGTAGTGACAATATCGAGATTGATGCTAGTGACGATATCGATGATGACCTTGATACAGAGCTGCTAACTATGACGAATGCGCTAACTATGTATATGACGCCGAAAAAAGACCGATTTGATATCACCCTTCAATTCGAATTAGCAAAAGCAATGTCTCCTTGCATAATATGGATTCCAAACATTCATGATCTGTATGTGAATGAGTCGAATTACTTATCCCTCGGTCTATTAGTGAACTATCTCTCCAGGGATTGTGAAAGATGCTC
>JAJJMC010007631.1:27500-43343 GCA_023531435.1 Papaver californicum
AACAAATCTCGAAATTCGAAACTACCCGTTATCCAATAAAGACCTAAGATTCCTAATAATAAACCAAAATCCCCTACACGATTAGTTACAAACGCTTTTTGACAAGCATTTGCTGCAATTGGTCGTGTGAACCAAAAACCTATTAATAGATACGAGCACATTCCAACTAACTCCCAAAAAAAATAAATTTGTATTAAATTTGAACTAGTAACTAATCCCAACATGGAAGTATTGGAAAAACTCATATAAGCAAAAAATCTCAAATATCCTTCATCATGAGACATATAATTATCACTATAAATAAGAACCATAATTCCAACAGTAGTGATTAATATTAACATAATAGAAGTAAGTGGATCGATCAAGTCGCCAAACTCTAAAGAAAAATCATTATTTATGGTCCAAGACCATAAATATTGATAGATGGAGCTACCATTCATTTGTTGAATAGACAGATCGATTGAAAAAAGCATAACTATACTTAGTAATAAAACACTAAGAAAAGCCCAGAGACGGCGGAGGTTTTTTGTTGGCGTTGGAACAAGGAGAAGCCCCACCCCTATTGCTATAGGAACTGGAAGTGGAACGAAAGGTATGATCCATGCATATTGATATGTATGTTCCATAAGAAAATCAAACTTTTTTTTTTTCAATTCACCAGCTCTGATATCTTTCGGAAAGAGCAATAAAATAAAGAAAAGAAAGAACTAAAATAGAATTTTGGATTCTTAAATCTTTCTAATTCTTTCCCCTCCAAAAAAAAATAAGAAGTTACAAGCGGTCAAAAGATCAAGTTTTTTTGAAAAGGTACCACTTAGTGATTAACTAGGATATTTAGGAAGATACAGAATCATAATATGAAATTTTCATTTCTTTATTATTATATTCATTGATCAAGGAAAAACAATTAAGTAATTTAATTATAGTAAAAAAAGTACTTTATTCTGGTATGTAAGATCCATCAATAACTTTATTGAGCATAGGATCTAGCAAAAACTTGACCCCCAAAAAAGATCTTGTGATTCTAGTTAGTATATTTGGAAGACTTTACTAATTATTCTCGAGTAGCTTCTATTCCACCAAAACAACGGATACTTCTAGAAAACTCTACGATATCCGGCACTTTGATACCCACTTTGCGTAGAATTGAAAAAAGGACTTAGTTAAATGGCTTTTTCTCAAGTGTTTATTATATTAACTGATTCAATATCAGTCTCATTCCGGTTTTCCTTTTTTGAAATTTTCATTTAACTAAGGGTACTGTACTCTATTGATGAATTGATAGAAAAAAGGTTACAGTATTCTTCTCTTCAATTAAGGTAAGCGTTTTCCATTTTTCTCTTTTTTATTAAAAAAAAGAGAATACGATGAGCCGTAGCCCTTTTTTTTATGACGGTGACACAGATATAGATTCGAACGAAGATTAGTATATCAAAAGGCTTCTTTTTTTTTTTATAATGTACGTAAAAAAAAGGAATAAAGTATTCCGAAAATAAAGAAAAAATTAAGATATACAACTTTTCTCCAGAAATCCTCTATGGGACTCACACGTATCCATATTGTATATTATCAAGAAAGTATGATCTAGGGAATAAATATAGAGCTAAAGAAAAAAATGACGCATTTTGAACAATACATGTCTTTCACATCCAACTAAAACAATGAGTAACCTCTTTATTTTAAAATGGCCGTTCCAAAGAAACGTACTTCTATATCAAAAAAGCGTATTCGTAAAAACATTTGGAAAAGAAAAGGATATTTGGCTGCGCTAAAAGCTTTTTCCTTAGCAAAATCTCTTTCTACCGGGAATTCAAAAAGTTTTTTTGTGCAACAAAAAAATAAACAAGTCTTGGAATAATCTAAATCAATATGCCTCGAAGAATTTGCTAATAAAATTGATAAGATGAACGACTCCCATTAACTCATATTTTTTACTGATAAATATGAGGCCGCACTATCGGTTGTCGTATTTAGGATAGGAAGCCTTTCATTTCCTAAATAAAAAAAGGGTACTATGTTTTTTTGGTCAAACGAAAAAACATAGTACTTGATAGAAAGTTTCACTTTTCTTTTGAGGGTTTTCTTATTAATGACTATGGATACAATAGATTTTTTCGTTTTGTTCGGACCCATGAAATCATAAAAAAAGAATAAAAAAAGAAAGGTTTTTTTTACTTCTATACCTGAATTGAGAGCAGAACTCTCTAGTTCCTACTAAGCTGTTCGTTTTGGGAGAGCTGAAACCTTTCGAAAAGTCCATCGTTAAAATGAAAACCATCCTATAAGAGATTATTGAACGTTCAAATAGAAATAGGAATAGGCCTTTATTTGATTTGCATTTTTCCTAAAAAATATTACATTGAATTGACTCCTTACAATCTCGACGTTTGAGTGCGTATGGGCTATTATGCTTTCGAGCAAGCCGCTATGGTGAAATCGGTAGACACGCTGCTCTTAGGAAGCAGTGCTAGAGCATCTCGGTTCGAGTCCGAGTGGCGGCATCTTCTAAAAGAGATACAATAAATCTTATAATGAAAATGAAATGGATTAATCATTTCCGTTCCAGTGTTAAAGGACTCCCTTTTTTTTTTTAGGATTTTTTATGATATTTTCGACTTTAGAACATATATTAACTCACATCTCTTTTTCAATTGTTTCAATTGTAATTACGATTTATTTGATGACCTTATTAGTCCACGAAACCATAGGACTACATGATTCGTCAGAAAAGGGCATGATAGCTACCTTTTTCTGTATAACAGGATTATTAGTTACTCGTTGGATTTATTCGGAACATTTCCCCTTAAGTGATTTATATGAATCATTACTATTCCTTTCATGGGGCTTTTCCATTATTCATATGGTTCCTAAAATATGGAATAATAAAAACGATTTAAGCGCAATAACCGCACCAAGTACTATTTTTACCCAAGGATTTGCTACTTCAGGTCTTTTGACTGAAATGCATCAATCCACAATATTAGTACCTGCCCTCCAATCTCAGTGGTTAATGATGCACGTAAGTATGATGATATTAAGTTATGCAGCTCTTTTATGTGGATCATTATTATCAGTATCTCTTCTAGTCATTACATTTCGAAAAAGCCTATGGGTCTTTGGTAAAAACAAGCATTCATTAATTGGGCCATTTTCCTTTGATTTTGATGAGATTCAATATGTAAATGAAAGAAGCTATGCTTTACTAAACAATTCTTTACTTTCATTTAGAAATTATCACAGGTATCAATTGATTCAGCAATTGGATCGTTGGAGTTATCGTGTCATTAGTCTAGGGTTTATCTTTTTAACGGTTGGTATTCTTTCAGGCGCAGTGTGGGCTAATGAGGCGTGGGGGTCATATTGGAATTGGGACCCCAAGGAAACTTGGGCATTTATTACTTGGACTATATTTGCTATTTATTTACATATTAGAACCAACCAAAATTTAAAAGGCACAAATTCCGCAATTGTAGCTTCTATGGGATTTCTTATAATTTGGGTATGCTATTTTGGGGTCAATCTATTAGGAATAGGCCTACATAGTTATGGTTCATTCACATTAGCATCTTAATCGAAGACGTGACCTAATACATAGAAATCGCATATGTAATGAAAGTTTGTGTTAGTTTTAGAGAACCGGTTCAATTACTACTTGATTGAACCGGTTCTCTAAAACTTCAAACGTATCTGATTACAATTCACTTCTTTTTCTTTTATTGTCCACCTAATTTTATTATCGCAGCTTTTTTTTTATGCCTTATTCATGCAAACTATCGAGAAAAGTAATTAGATAAAATAGCTTCTACCTTGTCAACAGATAGTGAGAGAACGAAATCTGGATAAATACCAATGCCTATTACTGGCAGAAAGATACAGATTGAAACAAAAAGCTCTCGTGGTCCAGAATCAAAAAAATAAAAATTTTTGGCATTAAATTGCTTGTATCCATAAAACATCTGGCGTGACATAGATAATGAATAAATAGGAGTTAATATCATTCCAATTGCCATTACAAGAGTAATTAGTATTTTTGGCATTAAAAGATATTTTGGGCTGGTAATTATGCCAAAAAAGATTACCAATTCGGCAACAAAACCACTCATTCCCGGCAATGCAAGAGAAGCCATCGAGAAACTACTGAACATTGCAAATATTTTTGGCATTGGGATAGCTATTCCTCCCATTTCGTCGAGATAAACGAGACGTATTCTATCATAACTCGTTCCTGCCAAGAAAAAAAGCGCCGCACCAATAAATCCATGAGAAATTATTTGCAAAATGGCCCCATTGAGTCCCAGATCGGTTACGGAGGCTATTCCTATAATTGTAAAACCCATATGAGATACAGAAGAGTAGGCTATTCTCTTTTTTAAATTGCGTTGCCCGGGAGATGTTAAAGCTGCATAGATTATTTGCACTGTGCCTACAATAATCAACCAGGGAGAAAAAAAGGAATGAGCATGGGGTAATAATTCCATATTGATCCGAACCAACCCATATGCTCCCATTTTTAATAAGATTCCGGCTAGAAGCATACATGTACTGTAATGTGCTTCTCCGTGGGTATCTGGTAACCATGTATGTAGAGGTATAATCGGTGATTTGACAGCATAAGCAATAAGAAAACCAAAATAGAATATTATTTCTAATGCCACAGGATATGATTGATTCGCTAATGTTTCAAAATTCAATGTTGGTTCGTTAGAAGCATATAAACCCATACCGAGAACTCCCATTAAGAGAAAAATAGAACCCCCTGCAGTGTACAAAATAAACTTTGTAGCTGAGTACAAACGCTTCTTCCCTCCCCACATGGATAAAAGTAGGTAAACAGGAATTAATTCTAACTCCCACATGATAAAAAAAAGTAAAAGATCTCGAGAAGAAAAAGGTCCTATTTGACCGCTGTACATTGCTAACATCAAGAAATGGAACAGTCGTGAATCCCGAGTAACTGGCCGGGCCGCTAAAGTAGCTAAAGTTGTGATGAATCCCGTCAATAAAATAGGTCCTATGGAAATTCCATCGATTCCGAGTCTCCAGTGAAAATCAAAAAAATTAATCCATTTAAAATCCTGTTCTAATTGAATTAATGGATCGTCCAACTGGAAATGATAACAGAATACATAGGTCGTTAGAAGTAGTTCCACTAGGCATATAGATATAGTATACCATCGGATGACCTTATTTCCTCTATGGGGGAGAAAGAAAATGGAAAAACCCGCGAATATCGGCAAAACAACAATTATTGTTAACCAAGGAAAATAATTCGTAGTAAAGACAAGATAAGATACACTTTGACCAGAAAACCCCGTACTCGAGAAAATAGCCTATTTCGATTTCGAGCACGGGGTTTTGTCGGTAAAGATAAAAAAATGGATTCAAGTTAAGCTTTCTGGAACGTATCAATAAGCTAGACCCATGCTGCGAGTTGTCTCATGCCATAAATAAACTCGGACACTCAAGAAATCTGTTGGACAAGCGGATTCACATCTCTTACAACCCACACAGTCTTCTGTTCTTGGAGCAGAAGCTATTTGCTTAGCTTTACATCCGTCCCAAGGTATCATTTCTAATACATCTGTGGGGCAGGCTCGTACACATTGAGTGCACCCTATGCATGTATCATAAATCTTTACTGAATGTGACATTGGATCTATCTACTTTTTGAACATCATGAATTTTCGATCTAGTAAAAAAATGGAATCATATATTGTAGACACCAGACGAATCAATAATTAACCAAAATTGTTTTCTAAAAAATTGACTTATATATTTGGTCATGAGAGAGGGCCAAGATACTTTGATTTATTACTCTTTAGCAAACAGAGTCATATGCTTCTGTCGTATATAATATTAATTTGTATTGAGAAAGATTTTATTCGTTATTTGTATGATTAACACATTCATCTAATTACCATTATTTATTCAACAAATTCGATTGATTGATACGAATTGATTTTTTGTTACGATAAATGGACGAAACAATGGCTGGCCCAATAGCTGCTTCAGCGGCTGCAATAGCTATAACAAAAATAGAAAAAATGTCCCCTTTTAATTGGCGACTATCAAATAAATCAGAAAATGTTACGAAATTCATATTAACTGCATTCAGTATAAGCTCAAGACACATAAGTGCTCTAACCATATTTCGACTTGTGATCAATCCATAAATACCAATAGAAAATAAATAGGCACTCAAAACAAGTTCATGTTCAAGCAGCATTAACCAAACCCCCCTCAATCTGAATTTCTTTAATTTCAATATGAACAACAATTCAACCTTAACTAATTTGGTTGACTCGAATCTAACAAGTACAGAACTAAGGAACATATTGGTAATAGATTGAACTAAAAGAAAAAATTTACATTTTCTACCTGAAAAATCTGACCATTAATTGAAGGAAAATGGATAGGCTAAGACAGAACCAAATAATTCTTTTTCTCCGTATTTTTTACTGACGAGCCATAGCAATTGCACCTATCAAAGAAACTAAAAGAATTATAGAAATAAGCTCAAAAGGAAGAAAAAAATCGGTTGATAAATGAATCCCGATTTGTTGACCTTTATTTATCAAATCTTGCTCCAAAATCTGGTTTGATCTTGTAGTCCAAATAACCCCGTACCATGCCGTATCTGGGATAGTAGTTATTAGTGAAACAAAAATACTTGTACAAACCAGTGAAGTTACCCCATCCCCAACAGTCCAAAGACTGAAATCATTGTAATATTCCGAGTCGTTCATGAACATAACAGCGAATATGATTAAGACGTTTATGGCTCCTACATAAATAAGGAGTTGTGCAGCAGCTACAAAATGGGAATTCGATGGAATATGAAATAAGGATATACAAACAAGAACAAATCCTAATGAAAAGGCGGAAAAAATAGGATTAGTAAGTAATACCACTCCTAGACCTCCTATTATAAGACCCAACCCCAAAAAAACTAAAAGAAAATCATGTATTGGTCCAGTTAAATCCATTATATGTAAAATAAGAGATAAATAAGTCGAAATGTTTCATAATCTTATTGACTAGACCAGAAAAGGAAAGTTACCCTGTTTTTATGATAAGTGACTTTTTTATTAAATCCTATACGGGGTGTGGGTTGATGTAGATAGATTAATTCATTCCATTTCTCTATCCGATTGCTTATATATTCATATATTTCGAAATTATCGCGGATATATTCAATTCTTTTTTATCCAAAGTAAGCCGTGATTCTCGCGAATCACCAATAAATAAGAGCTGGTTTTTTTTCGTTATTAACCGAACAAAATAAAAGAAGATCCGCTCCTTTAGATTAAAACGGAATCTTAGTAATCGGTAATAGTTCTTGAATCAAGGAGTTTACCCGTGGCTTTTTTTATTTGAGTGGAATTCATAATGGTTCGAATCGTGTAATCTCCAATTACTGTCATTGGTAACCGACCCAAAGCAATTTGATTATAATTCAATTCATGACGATCATATGTAGAAAGTTCATATTCTTCAGTCATTGATAAACAGTTTGTTGGACAATACTCGACGCAGTTCCCACAAAAAATACAGATTCCAAAATCAATACTATAGTTAAGCAATCGTTTTTTTCGAATATCCGTTTCCAATTTCCAATCAACAACAGGCAGATCTATAGGGCATACACGAACACATACTTCACAAGCAATGCATTTATCAAATTCAAAGTGGATTCGACCGCGGAAACGCTCAGATGTGATCAATTTTTCATAAGGATATTGAATAGTTACGGGTAAACGATTCGTGTGGGATAAGGTAATCATGAAACTTTGACCAATATACCTTGCAGCTCTTACTGTTTGTTGACCATAATTAATGAACCCAGTTACCATAGGGAGCATATCGTGAATATCTATGAATAATTTGAAGTTTCTTTCTCTTGTTTGAGAGAAGTTCTAAATCGAGAATAGAATATCGTATGCCCTTAGAGTGAAAAGAGTTGGAAAGAAGTTGTCAATAATAGATTACCTAGAGAAATAGGTAAAAGAAACTTCCACCCAAGATTTAATAGTTGGTCCATTCTCATCCTAGGTAAAGTCCATCTTGTTGTAATAGGAATGAACAGGAACAAATAAGCTTTAGCTAATGTAATAAAAATACCAATTGTCATTCCAAAGACTCCACCCACTTCATTAATTTCGAAATGAGGAAGAAATATGTACGGAAGAGAAAGATTCCAACCTCCTAAATAAAGAACTGTTACAAATAATGAAGAAACTAGTAGATTTAGATAGGAAGCAACATAAAATAAACCAAATTTGATACCTGAATATTCGGTTTGATAACCTGCTACTAATTCTTCTTCGGCTTCTGGTAAATCAAAGGGTAATCTCTCACATTCTGCTAGGGAAGAAATTACAAAAACTGCAAAACCTATAGGTTGACGCCACAGATTCCACCCCCAAAAACCATATTTTGACTGCGCCTCAACTATATCAACTGTACTTGAACTGTTAGATAATTATAGTAGGTGATAACATCACTGCTTCCATCGCTATTGCAGAACCGTACATGAGACTTCAGTCTCATACGGCTCCTCGATGGCCTTAACTAAATCTAAGGACTGGTTCGGTATTATCTCGCTATGTGTTAGTAGGATAGATAGAATCAAGATGTATCGAGGAGTCACAAATTAAACCAATGCAATTCCGTCTGCTATAATAGAAAAAAGGGTGCTTCCGAATTGATCTTATCCTTTCTTATTTTAGTTTGTCTTTATTCAGTAATAACTTAATCCTTGAATAAAATACTCGTTGTCTAAGTAGGTATTTCAACCTATTTATTTCGTTCCTATGCTTCTTTCTACGAAAAGTAAAAGTGGGCTTAAAAAAAAGGATTACTTCGTTCCTGATAATTATTTATTTAACCTGTGGATAGGACCATACTCGGGATCGGGATCGTGGGGAAGTACTACTTGATTGTTTCTACCAACTTAAAGCCCCAGTATGATTCCGTTTATGCAGAAATACCTTTTTTGGTAACTTCCATTATCTCCGTTACTAATCCTTTGTGTATCTTGGTGTTCCTAACCGTCCACTCATTTTTGCTCGATCCCCGGTATGGTAATACATACAATATAATAGAATAGTTAAAACAAAACTCCAGCCAGTTGATCTTTTCTACCCGCTTCAAACCGTGATGACTAATCAACCAACCTTGGGGTAATTTCTCTTTTTTTGCTTAGCTCTTGTACATAGGGAATGAGTCTCAACCTTTTTACTGCTAATTTCTAAGCTGTTTTGTTTCACTCATATAACTATCTGGTTTAGGTCATCACCCCGAATGACGAATAAAAAAAAAGAATCTCTATTCACTCCATTCAACTTCTTTCCTAGAAAAAATGAGGTAAAAGTTCATGCCCCAACGAATCACACGTAGAGATATTGATAACACACATGGAGTTAATGGTATTTCATAACTAATCGATTGAGCAGCAGCTCGTAGACCACCCAAAAAAGAATATTTATTATTTGAACCATATCCTGACATAAGAAGTCCAATAGGAGCAATACTTGAAATAGAAATCCATAAAAAAACACCTATACTGAGATCAGCTAAAACAAGACGATATCCAAAAGGAATTACTGAATAACTTAGTAAAATGGATATGACTGCTATAGAGGGTCCGAGACTGAATAAAAAAAAATCTCCTCTAGATGGGAGAAGATCCTCTTTAAAAAGGAGTTTTGTCCCGTCTGCTAGAGCTTGAAGAATTCCCAAAGGACCCGCGTATTCGGGTCCAATACGTTGTTGTACCCCCGCAGATATTTTTCTTTCTAACCACACAATAACTAGTATTCCTATCGTGATTCCCAATACAGGAGTAAAAATAGGGACAAGCAACCATATAAGACCATAGACCCCTTTTAAGGATTCCAATCTGGAAAAAGAATTGATAGCCTGTAATTCTGTCGTATCAATTATCATATTAACGATCAACTTCTCCCATAATGATATCTATACTACCTAGTATCGTCATAATATCAGCCAATTTCATTCTTTTAACTAACTGAGGAAGAATTTGCAAATTGATAAAACCCGGAGGACGAATTTTCCATCTCCAAGGAAAAGCACTATGATCCCCTATCAGAAAAATCCCCAATTCCCCCTTTGGGGCTTCTACTCTCACATAAAGTTCTTGTTTCGACAATTCAAAAGTAGGAGATGTTTTTTTGCTAATAAATCTATAGTCAAAATCATTCCAATCGGAATCCCTTGCTTTATCAAAGCGTCGGGCTTCTAAATTTTCATAGGGCCCTCCCGGAATTCCTTCCAAAGCTTGTTGAATTATTTTTATGGATTCTGTCATTTCACCGATTCGGACTAAGTAACGGGCTAATGAATCCCCTTCTTTTTGCCATTGTACTTCCCAGTCAAACTCGTCGTAACACTCATAATGATCGACTTTACGAAGATCCCATTGTATTCCGGAAGCTCGTAGCATTGGTCCTGATAAACCCCAATTTATTGCCTCCTCTCCACCAACAACGCCTACCCCCTCAACGCGTTCTAAAAAAATTGGATTTTGCGTAATAAGCTTTTGATATTCAGCAATCCCGGTTAAAAAATAATCGCAGAAATCTAAACATTTATCTATCCAGCCATGAGGTAGATCAGCAGCTACTCCTCCGATACGAAAAAAATTATGCATCATTCGCATACCTGTGGCAGCTTCGAATAGATCATATATCAATTCTCTCTCTCTGAAAATATAGAAGAAAGGAGTCTGCGCACCTATATCCGCCATAAAAGGGCCAAGCCATAATAAATGAGAGGCTATACGACTCAGTTCCAACATAATGACTCTGATATAACGGGCTCTTTTAGGAACTTGAATATTTCCCAGCTGTTCTGGTCCATTTACCGTTATTGCCTCGGTAAACATAGTAGCTAAATAATCCCAACGTGTTACATAAGGCAGATATTGGATAATTGTTCGGTTTTCCGCTATTTTTTCCATCCCTCTGTGTAAATAACCCAATATAGGTTCACAGTCAATAACGTCTTCACCATCTAGAGTAATGATGAGTCGAAGAACGCCATGCATCGATGGGTGGTGAGGACCCATATTGACTATCATGAGGTCTTTTCTTGTAGCTGATACAGTCATATTTTTTCCCCGATTCATTATTCCATGAATTGCTGAAAACGAAACAAAGTTCATAAAAATTCAAGATCTAATAAATCAAATAATTCAAACGAAATCTGAAAATTAACTTAACTAGTCTTTGGCTCCCGAATATCCAACCGACCAATTAATTCTTTATAACGTATTCTATTTTTTTTTACAAATAAGCCAGCAACCGTTGCCGTTTTCCCAGAGTTTTCCCTAGACCTCTCTGAGATAAAAAGTCTTTTTTGTGCTATTCCAAATGGAAAGTGAGTCTGCGCAGTTTATTGGTGAAACTGAATACTTGGAATTCAACGGACCCCTTAGTTTTATTCTTTTTCTTCTTGCGAAATAACCGAGATGAATGCTTTTTTTCTCATAAAAAGAGCGCTTCTCCCTTTTTTCTTTTAGACAAAAATGGAGTTTATCGATCAGTAAAAATAATACCGGTTTTTGAATCTAGTTCAGGTATACACAAATTTTTTTATATACTACCTTTTCCTTTCAAATTGAATGAATTAATCCAATTTGCAATTTCATTCGGATATAGATACAAAAGGGTGGTCGAGTTCTTCAACTCCCCCACAAAAAAAGAAAGGGAAAAATTGATCCGAAGAAGATTTTTAGGTCATTGAATAAAGTATCCTATACGGGAAACCAGAATAGAAATTAATATAACACAAACGTGCGGGTACATTTGTTTGCCTTCATATATCATGCCATATCTGGCACGTTATAGATAGGAAGGAGATTTACCATCAATTAATGGTAAATCGTGGATACATAGATATCCTTGACATACTGAAACGACTTCCATTACTGGTATCAAACCAATAGCGATTCATACAAGCTAAATCCTCTAATCGATAATTTGGCCAAAGAATAAATTTCAATTTCAGAAATTTATTTCTATCTCTATCGAAATTCTTTGGATCTTTATCAAGATGCTTGCTCTCCTCCAAAAAAGTGCCGCAGTTCCTTATGTTGTTCTTATTGTAAAATGTTTTCTTTCTATCCAAAACATTTATTTTTTCTGAGTTTAAACAAATTCGAATTCTCAATTCTCTACGACATCTAGGAGCTAAAATATTTTCAGGAACAACAAAAGCATAATTTTTTTCATCTCTCTTTTCAAGCACCCTTTCATGTCTATGTCTTTTAATGGATTCATCAAAAGAATTCTTATAACCGTTTTCTTTTTGTTGGTTTTTTATATTAGTTTGGTGATTACTCTTATGGACCAGTGAAATAACTATGGTTTGATACATAATAAATAGTCCATCCCCTTGTATAGACAGGCGAACAGGTTCAATAATCAATACTCCTTTGTTTATCAATTCTGTAAGATTTAGATCTTTTTGAATCAGCAATATATCCAGACGCATTTCTCCTCTTTGAATAGAGGATATCGCTATTTGCTTTGGATTGTTCAGTCTAAGCAGGAGACAATATATCTGGATACTATTGATTATTCTTTGATCCAAAGAACCATGCCATCTCAGTTGAAAAAGAAAATATCTTTTCAGGAAGAAATCAAGTTCCGCTTCTGTGGTGCTCTTCCATTTATTTTGATTTCTACTCTTTTTCATGTATGAGTCACTATAATCCTCTTTAACCTCTTTTTGTTGGTTTGATAGATCTGATCCAAGATCTTCTTGGGCTGATTCTTCTTTTTCTTCTTTATTTTTATTTTCTAATTCAAGATCTTTTTTTTTTTTCTTTTCACTAGTGTTTTTATTTCCATTAAAATGGAAAAGAAGTGATTTTGTTGGTATAATCCACGGTTTAATCCTATATGCATCATATAGCCCCAACAATTCTGGGAAGAACCAAAGTTGCAGATTTGATATGGGGCGGTTTAGTATTTCTTCATTCATTCCCATCCAATCAAAAAAAACAAATTTTCCACTTGATAGTTTTATTTGTTTATCAATCGCAAGATACGAAAGATCCTTCGTATCAATTTGATTAATGATTGAATAATAGTTAGTTCCTGTTTTAGTATTTTTATTCATGCGGGTCTCAGTATCCATATTAGCCCAAGCCTCAATATCGATCTTCTTTATAAGACAAAAAGAAATGATTCTCCAATCAAAATATTTTCTATCTGGATTTTTATCCGTATCAACAATACAATCTTCTCCTAGATAATGACTCATATATATGCCTGCCGGCATAGAAAAAATTGGGGGTTTATTTGTGTTGTAGTTATAGGGAATTTTGAGGCTTCCCTTTACTTGTAATGGTGCTAGAGAAATATATGAATCCTTACCTTCTCTATAATTGATATATTTCTGTGATAACAGATCATATCCATACTGTTTTTTAAAACTTTTGGTTTTACTCGATAATGAATCCATCACATAAGCATTTTTCTTCTTATAATGACATAAATTTTTTTGTTCATATGAATCCAATTTTGTTGATGCCTTGTTTGAAATTGTATGACTTTGATTGACTCCATTTCGTTGTTTTTGCAGAACTAATTGAGACGATGTAATCTTCGATAAATTATATTTATAGTTATAATGACCGTTTAACCAATTTTTCCACCCATTCGTTTCAAAATTGCTAAGTTTTTTATGTCTTGATTCAGAATAAAGTATTCCTTGTGTTCCAAAAAAATGCTTTATTCTATCCTTAAGAAAAAAAGACGTTCCATTATATTGAAGTACAGATCTCATGTGATATTTGTTAATCACTTGGGTTTGTGATAATTTGTAAAATACATATGCCTGTGACAAATCAACTGGGGCACAAAAATGATGTAAATTCTTATTACTTATATTAGAAAGTGCCCTCTTTTTAGTCGAAATAACAGGAATTCTTTTTTTTTTTTTTTCTTCCACTCCTTCTTTCTTTATTTCATCGTTGTAACTTTTTTTATCAATCTCCCCTTTTTTTAAGTCTAGGGAAAATTTTGCATTGATCCTGGGAATATTAATGAGATATAGAAGGGTGTCCATATATATCATTTCAATCAAAAAATTAAAAAAAAAAAAAAAAAAAAAAAAAAAAAAAAAAAAAAAAAAAAAAATATCTGCCAAAAATTTTTTGGCGCTTCTAATCTTTTATCGTTACAACTTGTATCGTTAGGATTAATATTTCTATCTGGAATTAGAAATTTTTTTTTCTTGTCATTTATTATTTTTTCCATTTGATTCTTAATTGTACTTGTCCTATCAGCCAGATCCTCCATTTTTTTTTCTGTTAGTGAATAATTTGTCCAATACATTGATCTAATTCGACTGGACGATTCATGAACTATCTTATTTTCTTTGAGAGAAATTTTTTTATTTTCACTCGATTCATATACTTTTTTCAATCCAACTAATAGAATTGGATTTACTTTGCCAAGCTCTTTTATTCTTTTTTTTAGAAAGAAATCCTTTTTATGAGTCCAGCTTTCTTTTTCTTTTGAGTCCTTTAGAAACCCTTTTGTTTTTTCTTGTAAAACTCTTAAACCTCGAAAACTTTGTGTTTTTTTTTTTCTTATTTTGTTTTCTAGTTCTTTAAAAATGGGTTTTAAAAACGAAGGTCGTCTTCGAGGAGAACCAAAAGGAAATTCAGTTTCCATCCCCCAGACTGTCAAAAAGCAAGAATTTTCCTTTGTTCCCCTTGGATTTCTATGATGGGATCGTTGCTTAGAGCTGTTCCAAGGTTTCGGATAGAAAGGGTATAGGATCTTTATCTGAATACCCTCTGTTAACCAATTTTTTGGAAATTCCATTTCGGATAATTGAACACCATTATAGGTGCATTTAACATGCATTTCTCTACCCCACTCCCTCCAATCCTCGTTCCACTCCGGGGGTTGAAATAATAAGATACGGCTGATGTTTTTAGCTATTATCAATGAAGGCAATCCAATATATTTTCTAAAAATTGAGTGGGCTATTAACAAGCAACCCCTTATTGATTGACCAAATAGAACAGTATCCCAGCTTTCCGCCACTGCTAGCCGGTCATTTTCTTCCCCTTTCTTCTTCCTTTTTTGATCCTTTTCCTTTGCTTCTTCCTCAAAACTTGAATTTTGGAATTCCGTACTTTTTATCATCCAATTCTTAAAAAGAAGATTCCAAATTCTGGAGGTATCAGCGGAAAAAAAAACCTTTTTGTAGATTCTGTCCAAAAAAAGGGGGGAATGGATATTTGTTTGAAACGGTTCCCAAATAACTGTTTTACGTCTTTGAGCGCGCATAGATCCTTTGATTATATCTCGACGAAAATCCGATTCTTGCGAATAACGTAGGACAAAAACTTCTTCTACTTCATCATTAGTATTCGTTGTACTATTTGTACGTTCGGTATCTGTAAAAATTACTACATGGTTGGCCTTTCTTGACCTAATTTCATGATCCTCCGCCGTTTCTTCTTCAATTTCTCCGTCTTGTTGCTCCAAACTGGTAATCAATTTGTATGACCGTTGAGGAACCTCTTTACGTATTTCTTTTATTCCAATGGATTCTTTTATAATTCTTTGATTATTTCTATCAGGTGTAACCGCATCAAATAAAAATTTCGTTCCATTTTCTGAATTAAGTTTTCCTTCTTCTGGAAGGAAGGATTTTCCCTCCAATTTTTCCTTTTTTTCTTCCAATTCTTGGTAGTTTGTGGGAAATATATTATGAAATTTATTTATCCAAATCCAACCTTCGGCCGAGAAAGCCTCATTCATATTCAAACTTGAGTTGAAATACTTTTTTTTTTTT
>JAJJMC010007655.1:0-21350 GCA_023531435.1 Papaver californicum
TGAGCTGATTCTCTAGAGCATTCTGAGAAACGGGATATGTCCAGGGCCAAAACGGACACAACGGCGTGAACTTAACAGCAATCTTGAGAGATATCTCGCGTAAGGAGCTATTGAAGAACTACACCAAACGATGGCAGTTCAAGACATCGTGTTCACTGTCCATCAAGTAGTTCCGGTACTTGTCACTAAGCAAAGGTTCAATTCCATATGGTCACCTATTGCTTAAGAGGTATTTCTCTTTTTCCGGTTTTCTGATTTATCGCCTTCTTCATGCATGTGAAGGATTGTTAGAATTTAAAAGTGAATTTATTGCTGATTTACAAAAAATTATTTTGTTACCAAAATTATCTTGATGGGAACAAAGAGTCACTAGCCTATATTGTGGGTGGAAATAACAAATCCACTTTTCACTTCTATGTGAATGAGAAACCTTTGGTTTGTCCCACATGGGATAAACCAAGGATGAAGTCTATCCATATTACCACAAAGGTTGCACCTAAGGGAAATAACTTTTGCATTGGATATGGACTAACGGAATGGGCTAGTGGGCAAAATCACACATGTGCGGTGCTTCGCACCGAAGGACGCGGGCCGCTGACTTGGGGAGCTTGCGTATGCTTGCGTGTGTTTTTTGCGTGAGCTGGCGTGTGTGCGATGAGTGCCCGGCGTGAGCTCGACGTGTGCGCAGCGTGTGCCTATCAAGACTTAATGGTTTTTTATTTTTCAATTTAAATTCCTATAATAAATATTAAAAACCGTTTTATTATTTATGGGAATTTATGGGAATTAAATAAAAATATTTTTCGTAAATACAATTTAATTCTCTTCTCTCAAATTTTCCTATAAAAGCAGAAAATGGATTTCATTTTTCCTTACCCCAGACGCAGCTACTATCCTGTCGTCTTTTCCCCTCTTCTCGCTTTGTTGTGCGCACTAGATTTAATTTTTATCTTATTCTTCTGTTAAGTTCACAATGGGCCGACGAGTCTTGCTAGCTGGGTTGGTATCAGGAGGTTTTATCCTGGACTCGATTTGTCAAATTTAAAGGTATAGCAACACTTTTCTAAAGTGTACCTGGCAAATATCGAGTTCAGGGCAGTCTGTTGAACAGGCGACTCCTCCTCTCTGTGCTTTGTGTGATTGTGATATTTGCGCTAACGTTAACAATTGTGAAGCTTCTGGTTTTTGGTTTGTTTTTCTGTTACAGGAATAATTTTCTCCAACATAATCCATATACAAGAGAAACAGTAAACAGATAAGAATAATATGCACTATCATCTAAAAAAGTCATAAACAAATATAAAATAAGATCCTGAGACCTTATGAAGAAGAGTTGGTTAATGAGTAAGCACTAGTAAATCACCTTGCCGGATCACCTTAGAAGATAGAGGGCATTTTAACAGGGTATCTTCTGCAATTTTACATGCTAAATAATGGGTTCATCAATGTGTAATATGTACATAAGAATCACTTAACGATGCACTCATACCAAGTCTGAAAGAGTCCTGCAAGATGGAAGATCTGGATATAAAGGTCTCAAGAAAGATGTTTAATAGATGCAAACAATGACTTTGATAAATGGTCAGATTCCGCATCTAAATTCCAACTCTCAAGCTTCAGGCAATCCTTGAGAGACAGAGGTTTTTGAGAAATTAAAATTTATCCTTTCATTTTGATTGGTTATACAGATCCTAACTATACCAGATGACATTAACCTGTTTAATATTTGTTTTACTCCGAGGCATTCCATTTTAGTCATAAAAACTTGTCCACAATTTTTGATGCGCCCTAGTGCCAAAATTGACTGGAAATGTAGTGGCATCAAAAGGTTTATATATAAACTTAAGAATAACTACACAAGTTTCTTCAGGTTCCACGAAATATCAAATGAGCCGTTATAGGCATATATCATATAGTAAATTGTAAGCTAACAATTACAACCATAATGATTAGCCATTTTACCGTGCTACACAATGTGAAGCCCTTGATATACCCAAATACTTGGCTTCACAAATCAGGCATGTTAATATAAAAAATGTAAAATTTCATAGCAAAACAATATGTACAGTGAGACAGAAACAGGTAAGGATTGCTTTTCAAAGAGGACATTTGGTGGTGAATTCAAGATGACTAGTGAAGGTGGACTGAACTGATAGAGAAGAAGGTGGTGGCGTGAGGGGTGTGTGGTGTTCAGATGGAGAAGGTTTCGAAGAGGAATTAGTTCGATTCCTTTCAAGATCTGAATCTGAATCTGAATCATCTATTTATCAGCCAAAATCTCAAAGAGAATTCAACAAAAAAAAACAGGGCACAATTATTTGCTGATCTCTATGGATATACATCTCTTTAAATGACGATCACAGTTCTAAGAATGTTATCTCATTAAAAACCTCGTCAGAAAAACTCAGAGGTACAAAACCTGAACACAGGAAAACATGAGTACTCGGAACAGTGTTGGACCCGCAGATGTTGTCTCGTTAAAACCTTGCCTGGAAAAACCCAAAGGGACAAAAACCAAGACGGAGGAAAAAAGAGTACAACATTTTGAATTGGGAATACCAATGGACTCGCATGCCTCATTAAAACCTTGACAAAGAAAACCCAGTGGTAAAACCCTGACTAAGGAAAAAGAGTACATCATAAAAGTCCAAAGTGTCCAATATCCATAGTCTTCCACGACTTTACTCCCCCTGATGAGTATCCTTCTCAGTTGATCATTGTTCTCGATAATACTTCATAGAGATCTCAATCGAACCACCTTGTAATGTCTTCATTAGTAGCTTCCTTTATTCGAGAAAACTTGGTTTGATCTTTTTCTGTGTAATTTCTTAATTATCTTCTGATTGCGATAACTTTTTATTCTCCACTAGCTTTGTCTGAACAACCGTAATCGATCGGAAGAAAAAGAATTCTCAACTACCATACTACTAGCTAGGAGAATATTTAGTTGTTTTAACAAACTTGTTCAAAAATCAAAACTCAAAAAGTCTGATTAGCTTTTCTCTGTGGGAGACATTCTGCGATCTTTTATGCAAAAGATCTAGCATAACGGTACCAAGAAGATGAGAGATTTTTCTTCGGACCAATGTCTCGATATTGGAGATGGGTAGAACCAGACTTCCATGTTTTGCTACAAACAAAATATCAAGTATTCATAGCATATTTCAGCTATTGTATTATTCACACATCTTTGGTGTAATATAAACCACAAAGTGATACATCTCATCTATTGAGATGTAAACTGATCAAACTACAAAGTAACAGATCGTGTAATTGTATTATTTTCATCTTTCCCATGTATAAACCTTAGAGGTTTATTGGACTAATGGAATGCTAGCTACTATTTTCAATCAACAGATTGAGATCTTATTTTACCGAGATTCCTATCTCGAACTCCTGCTTTAAGCATTTTTGTGCTTTGGAGAACTCTTCAGGAGATCCAATCAAATTGATGCTATATACATCAAGTCTAGCAAATGTAAAGTTCATGAGCACATAAGATGGTTTGCATTTCCCTGGGTTTAATAAGCATTCTCTTAGATGATTGACCAGACCTGTATGGATCATTCACTAGTCTAAAATGCGGATTTTAGGAAGAACCGAATCCGTCAAAAAGTAGGGTTATATGACACGAGTTACGTATTTTTGTGGCCATATAAATGATTTTTTTTCCTTATTTTTTAAACAGAAAAATACTCGAGACCAACCAACATTTGGAATTTCGTTAAGAAATGAAATCAATTCTATTAAAATCAACTTGAATTCAATTTACAACTTGACCACAACCATCTTCCGTTCAACAACAAAAGCTATATATGTCATTCATGTTCAAAACAACAAAGAAAATAACAGTTTGATTTAATTTCGAGGTGTGTATTTTTGTGGCCATATATCCCAGGTAAAAATATCTCAAAGTGTTTCGTCTCCAACACATAGCTCCATATTGCAACCAATGATTTCATAACATTTATCATTTGGTAGTGCCTTCTTCCATCTTAGACGTAGAACTGAAGAAAGAAAACGCCATATCTTGTGTTATCAGCACTTACTATAAGAATAGATCCATATAAGCGGATACCTTGTGTTGCAGTATTCATCTTGCAAGAAGTCAACTTGAAGCACTCTGTAAGGAGGTAATCAAAACGTCAAGTCTGGCTACAAAATTCTACAATTACAGCTTAAACTCATGTAAGTGAATAATATTAAGAATCTAGGACCAACAAATCAATAAATAAATGAAATTTGTAGAAGTGCTAAGAGTCTAAGGGTATATACACAATATAAGAGGGGAAAAAAAGCATCGACACCAATATATCCAGAATTTCATCATTTTAGTATGTGGTATGAAACTGAAATTTTACTAAAAGTGTTTCAAAGAGTAAAAATTAATACTTGATTTTTGGTGATCTAGAAATGGTAAGAAGTAATGTCTGGACAACACGACAAAATAAAATCAGTAAAAATATAACAAGCAAGAAACTATACGAATCGAGATACACAGAAAGGAGGCTGAATCAGATAATAATCACAAAGCACCCAACGGAGTATTCAGTAGCCGATCAACAAAAATAAAAATGTTGCAAGAATGATTGATGGGTGCTAGAGTTTTGGATAATAGGAATAATACCAATCAATGCTAGCTAGGTATCTTTTTGGTGGTAGAGGGACAATACGATCCCACTGAACAGAACATCTCACCACTACTCCTTACATCAGCCCAAGAATCTGCTTCCCACAAATATGATTAAGTGGTTTATGTGGTAGTTGGTAATGATATCTGCAGGATACATTCGTCACATATTAGCTCATAGATATACAAAAAGAGAACATGAGATAAACAAACTTTAATTCAGTAAAATTTATCAACTTATAGATAGCAGATGCTAGCAGCTACATTTAGCTCCGCAGATGGGCAATAAGAACCTACAGGGCAAGCTTCAATGAAAACCAAGGAAATAACGACAAGTAATCAAGTGATATTTTTGTCTTTCATAAATAAGGTATGAATTACAAACTTGTAGATATTATATTAACTAACTAAATGCATAAATTGTACCGTGCAAGTTAGACTTGTCTTATGCGTCATTGACTGTTGATGTGATCAAATACTTACGTAACATACATGTTCATTTGATCTCGAAGAAGTAAGGACTTGTAGATGAAATACCTAGCTATCATACAAGTAAGACCTGGCGGACATAAGAAACCATTACAGCAAGAGCGGCTATTGCTAGCTCTAGTAGGCATGTCCCATGAATTTTTCAGATCAACCTGTTCATCAAAGTCAAGACAACAAGTAGTAGATATAACTAGGGCCGCACAACGGGTGGGTCTGGTCGAGTTTGGTCTCACCCGCACCCAACCCGCCCAGGACTCGGGTCGGGTCTGATCCACCCATATGGCGGGTTAGGTGGGTCGGGTGCGGGTTACCCTCTCCGGAAATGTTGAATTTTTTTTTCAAGAATTTTTCTAACGTCATCTTCTAAGATTTCAACCATGATGGTAACCTACAAGGCAGAGAGATGGCAGAAGGGGTGAGTTACTAAAACTTCATACAAAACATCATAAAAACATGGTAGAATAAAACAGTATAATAAACATGATAGAAATAGTAGACTAAAGCAGTCTGGGCATGTAATCTGGGCATAATTAGGACTAGTACTTAAAAGCTGCTCCTAACTGGGCATGTAATCTGGGCACAGTCTGGGCATGTAATCTGGGAACAATTACTAAACAGTCTTGCCTTTTGTGTGTGAGAATCACATAGAAGAGAGTACTCAGGGTTGCCACAGTTAGGACTAGTACTTAAAGGGTATGAAACTTGTATAGAACCACAGCCTGGGCAGGTAATCTGGGACCAACAGAGACATATATAGAAGATGGGCAATAAAAACTGGTGTAAAGAGAATAAATTGGAGATGGCATTAGCATGTGTAAAGAAGCTTTAAGTATCTAAAAAACCTTTTGTTAAAGTTTTGGCATTTCATGGGCTGTTGGATTCCTTCTCAGGGTTCACTTTTCTTCCAAGGACATAACAACTAAAAAAGATCTTGCATAATAATGAAATGTAATACAGATTTCAGAGTTTTCAGATTTTCATGTTATCCAAGGAAAGAAAGATTAACAAAATGGATGTACGGAAACATCATTTTGTTTATGAAAAGAGAAGATAGAAAGTCTAAAGCATAGATTTAGAAACCCATCAACTAATGATTTTGCAAGTGATTTTGCCTTCTGTGTTTCAATTATTCATATCAAGACCACTACAGATGATTTGCAAGAATCATTATCATTGTCTATATATTAACCAAGAAAAGATTTCATGAATCTTTATTTGTCTGCAATTTGCTATGTGTGGTCTTATCTAGAATTCGTTAAAGTAGAAAATTCTACATGCAGAAGATGCTTACTTGCTTAGTCCATCATTTTTAAACCATATAACTGTTATCATCGTCAACATGTACATTGTATCATTTTCAAAATCGAACAAGAAATAGACACAGACAGAGCCTTCGTAAATGTCCATTGGATGAACAGTTATTCCACTACAAGTACAACACTACATCATATTCCAACAATCGTTTGGTAACATTGAGTCACACATTCAATCTATTCAGCATCAACTACAACATTAATACATTTCACATCAGTTTATTTGTGATCTTATATTTAGTTTCGTATAATTTTCTCGCTAACACAATTTGATGGTGTATGCTGAGACTTAGAGCTTTTGATGCGCCATGCTTAGGGTTTCCCAGTGATATTTGCTGATAGGTGCATAAATCATACATTTTAAGTAGTTTTTCCTGACCTTATTTGATATATTTGAGTGAATTACTATGTTTTATTATTACTTTCGAAGTTTAGTTGTCTTTTCAGGTTACAGTTCAGAAATCTGCAGAATGGAGCTGTATGAGAAGAATTACCGAGGAGCTAGTAAAACTCTGCTTAATTTAGGCCTTTCACCCTCCACAGTGTAGGAAATTGAATTACGAAGCCAACGGCGAAAGAACGAGGTCATTATGATTTCGTATGAGGAAGTTATGGGCAAAGCCACATGGTGGCAAACTAGTTTGTGCTGCTAGCGCCCAGGCACTAAGTTGGCTGAACCGCAAGTGCTAAGGTGCTAAGTGGATAGTTGGAGGTGCTAGAGTGGTTTGGTGGACTAGTGGCTAGCCTTGGTGGAGTAGTAGCTAGCTTGGGGAAGTCATATGGGATTAGGAAAGAATATTAAGTTGCTATATCTTGTTGGGATGGAATAAGGAAACTTGGCACATTTCCTAATTCCAATAGGATTGTGAAAGTGGCTAACTCAAGTTCTATAAAAAGAATTCAGGCCTTTCTCATGGCAAGCTTTTTGGGGAGGTAGCTACAGCAAATATTGGAGGCCCAAGAGATATTTGGGGGTCAGGTTCAAGTATACAAGATGGCTAAACAATTTGGCTACGCAAGTTGGCAGCCGAAAAAGAAGGCTGGGCGCAACTATTTTCGGAAAAGGGAAAAATCAAGTTTCTGGGCTAAGTGAACTCACGTATAAAAGGCTAGAGAGTTTGCTGTTGGAAGAAAATCTCATATTACTACGTACACAGGAGAATTAGGTTTTTGAGAAGAAGACAGACGTAAAGGAAAAGGAACAGGCGCAAGTGAGAGGTGCTGGCCACCTTTTCATACAGACGATTCTGCAGAAACTCTTCGTCACAATTCTTCCGGGTTTGATTGTATCTTTTAATTATTTTCCATTGGTTTTAAGAAACCCATGATGAGCTAAACCCTCTATATTGGTTAGGCATGTAGTCTAAAGTTAGAAAACATGTTTATTGATTGAATGGCGCATGCTCATAATTTCATGTTATTTTTAATATCGTTCATGTTCTACTGATTATAGTATTACATATGATTGATTGTTGATTTGTTTGAGTCCGGAATCAGGTAAATATGCATTGATATCTACAACTAAACTGGAGTTCTAAGAGTCGAATCTGTCGAGGAACTCCGGTTATAGGTAGTATAACATATTTGTTAACGATACTTAAAATTGCCATGCAAGTATAGAAGCTTGACCTAGGTTGAATCCGAGTGGCGAATTGCGCCGGGTTACTTAGATTAACCTCAACTCACAAAGAGCATAGCTAACATTGGAATGAACTCGAGTGGAGGTACTCACTCAGGTTATCCTGTGCTAAGAATTCAAAGGGTGGAGGTACTCATTCTTTGATGATATTAGGAGTTTTGCTGAAGTAGACGAGATAACTGGCTACTTTAGGGTTTTTGGTATTACTAATGCATGAACGTTGAGTATGCTTTGATTAATAACATGTTGGAAAACGGACGATCAATTCTCTAACCAATACTTCTCATCCTTGATTTACGTTTTATTAATTTGCTTTAATTTACGTTAGTTTAATTTAGTTTAAGTAAAATAACAACTCCCCCCTGTCACTCACGTAATTGAAAGTAGATAAAAATTTAATTGCCTCTCTATGGGAACGAACTTGTTCTTATCCCTTTATTTAAATCTATTTTAGAGACTAAGAACTTGATTATTTTGGTTGATTACGACACGACCATTTGCGACTCTAATATATATAACAGGTGATGTCGATAGAACGAACGATAAGTTAATATTCAGGAGTTATGTTTCTCTTCAGTAATTGAATATAAATAGTGGTGGATATTATAAACCCTGGTTATCGACTCTCTCGTTGTACTGAGTTCATTAGTTTAGTTTAACTCCTTTCTTTCATTCTTATTTATGAAAAATCCAAAAACATTATTTCTGGTTAGTTTATTAGATTGCAGTATTTTCCTGCTTCCTGTGGGTTCGACCCGTATTTACCGTTCTCTACTAGTTAGACGTCGTGCGATTGCGGTTATTATAAATAGGTTATCAGACGCATATATTCCTTCTCTAAATTCAATCCAAACTATATACCATAAAATCCATGGTGAAACAACGAAAGAAATTTTATTTTCTACGTCATCTAAAAAGGATGTAGCAAAACATTCAATTATTTAACTAATGAAAAAAATAACAAACGCTACAAAATTCAAATATTTGACTAAATTTAAAAATCGAATAATATTATAAATATAATTTATTTTAAATAGTACCTGTATGGAAAATCTCTTGTTATGCACAACAATAGTTTATGCTGGCTATAGTATTTATGAGACGCGATCACGCAACACTCATTAATGTGTGGATAAAGACGTCTTTGTAAAAGTAAAATCTTGCTAATGCAAGATGACCATTTTTAATGGTGCGTCTTATCCCAAATTTTATATACAAGTCACTTGAATTTTCACAAATCATCAACAAGATAATTTGATATTGCAATTTATTGTAATTTCTCTAACTTGCTTATAGCTAGTTCAACAAATTGTATGTATGTATGTATGTACATCCTGATGTTGTTCCCCATGTGTATGAGCCATGAACTGGATATTAGGATTGAGATTTCTCAATGACTTGACTTGATCAGTCAACCCATTTGCTTTGTGTAGTCAGGAGATATTGTCGGCATCCGTATCTGGTTAGACACAATCATTCTCCCAAAATATTTTCTTCTAAATAATATTTGGATAACGGAATCAGCTAAACAAGTCGATAATCTCTGAAGAACAATTCGTATCGATAACGTTTTGTATTTTGTTGATTCACTTGCATAATTGAGTGTTATATATATATATGACTAAAATGAAACAAGATTTGTTTTTTTTAATCGATTCACTAACTATCTGTGTAACTAATTATCTTATGTGTTCAGTTCAAGATCTAATTGAAACCCCTTCTCTCTACTTTCTCTCTCCTCTTTCTTTCTAAACGAAACCCCCTTTCTCTTACTATGTTGATCATCAGCCTCCTCTGATCTTAGTCTTTAACGTTAATTTCTATTTAAGTTATTTATGTTCCTGATGTTTTAGCCTACGGTGTTATTTTTGTGCATTTTTTGATTGGTTTGTTTGGACCTTGGGTTTTGAATGCAGATATGCTTTCGGATCCGATGAAGAAAAGAGATCAAGCCATATCACCATTTTCAGCACAGATCTATGAACAAACCCCAGCATCAAGAGTATATCCGGTAACTGTGTTTAGATTGGTTTCGATCAACAGATACAGATGTATTCTTAACCCTCTCTTAGGTTTATCTTTGATCTAGTTTTAATTAGATCATATTTTTATTCGGCAGTTAGATTTAGTGTTATGATTATCAGGTTTGCTATGTTGCTTTCTCATTTGGGTTTGGTAAATCTCTTTGTGATGGTTTTCTTAAGTTTGGGTCACTATCTGTTCGATGGCCCCAAGTATGGTGATAAACTTATCCGGCAGGTACAACAGAATCTGCAGTCTTATTGGCGTGTTCTAAGTATTCCGACCGACAAAGATTCTGATAAACTATCCTTGGAAGAACATGGTCTTTAAAAAAATATTAAAATATGTTTTAGGGTCGTGGATTATGCTTCAACGATCCAAGCTCTCCTGTATGTAAACGGGTGTTACTGTTACTACTACAAGTGGTCTCTCCCATGTATCGACAGTTACTACTACTGTTACTTGTTACCTTGATTCTGGTATACGTGATTCTGTTAATTGAGATTATGTTACTAGAGAATTGTTGCTTGGTCATGTTTGAAAGTAGATTTGTTGCTTGGTCATGTTTGAAAGTGGTTTGCAATTGGTCCTGTTGTTTTTAATTTGTGGTGTTTTGTAACTTCAGGTTTTAATACCTGCTTTATCTATTAAAAAAAAAGGTTTTGTTTCTTATTATTGTCAAGTGATGCCAACCACACTAATACACAAGTGTATATATACTTGCATTCAACTCCTGAAAGCAGTAATGTGTAATCACTGCAACTAACTCAACCAGGTTCCTTCATGGTTCCTCATTGTATTGTCTGGGAGAAGCACAGTCGGGAGTTCATTTTTCTAAGCAAAAAGGTACGCTCCTATCTATGCTAACTGTACCTTCTTGTATCACTGTGGTTTGTGTTTGTTTGCAGCTCGTGGGAGCTTTTAGAGAGTTTAATCTTGTGGAAGATTACTCACTTCCTCAATTTCAATTCTTAATCACCTAATCCCCTACCAACCCCGTCTCCTAGCTTGTTCATTAAATACCCACCCAACTGTCCTTTTAGTCTCAAGATGAACTTCAAATACAACAGCAAGGTTGAGTTTATGCTCCAAAGGAACTTGGTTAAAGGCCCCATCAGTTACAAAGGCTTCCTGTTAGTATTGGGGTTCAGTTTACTTCTCATGGCTCTCAACAATGAAAAGCTCCAGACCCAGCCTCAGGTCATGGACATTGTGAGCAAGCTGAGTGACACCAACATCAATAGCTCTGGTCTTCAGCAAGAATCCAGTGGACATAGTGAGGCAAGCTTCAACACCAAATTAATAGGAAAAATTTTTGCAACTTATGATCTCAGCAAAAAACAGGGAGGAAAAGCTATAGACTGGTTTGTGGATACTTACTGGAAGGACAACTACCCTCCGACAGATATAGAGAGTGTTTCCAGGAATATCTATGTGTTCACTTTCTCAACAGAAAATACCGCGGATGAAGTGATGATCAACAGTCCCTGGCTAGTGGATGGTAATCTGATGGTCCTAACATACTATAATCCGAGAGTCAACCAGGCAAGGGATGAGTTCAAATCCTGTCAATTCTGGGTGGAGTTTAAGAATACCCTACCGGAGCACAACAACAAAGAAATCATAGAATGGCTGGCAAGCTTGGTAGGGGAGGTACTGGTTATCGACCCGCCCAATGTGAAGCCCAAAAGGAACGAATGGATCAAGGTGCTGCTGAACATTGAGGTTACCAAGCCTTTGATTAGGGGTAAGTATGTGTTATCTGCCGCTAATGACCCAATCTGGATCTACTTTAACTATCAGAGACAACCACGGAATCTCTGCAACAGATGCTTTGTATTGGAGCATGACAGAAACAAGTGTGATTCGATCCATAAAGAAAACCAGGTTAAGGCGGCTGAAGCTAAAGACTTCCAGTTGGCTCCCCCCATCAGTCTGAATCCCAAGAAGGTACCCTATATCTTGAGTAAATCGGCTAGGAGCCAGAGCAACAGTGCCAGAGATTTCACAAGACCCACACCAATCATTCCCAATACAGACCCCCCCAAAGCTACCCAATTCATTGAGGAAATTGAGAAATCGCCGACAAGACTCTCTAAGAGGGGTAGAACTCAGAGAAATCTGCTCCCAGAGCTTAATGCTCACAGTGATATATTGCCGCATGAAAAAGATAACAACTCAAGTGCTTCCAAAGAACAAGATGAAACCATGAAGGACCAGGTATCTTCATTTCTGCCCAATCTTCTTTTCTGTACTGTTTACTGCTTAGATAACATCGAACTCCTTGGCTGTATTGATTATATTCCTGTCAACAGTCACAATACCCATCAAGGCAGAAGTAGGTCAGACCTTTTTGAGATATCCAGTAAACATAGAAGTAAGAATAGGCGAATAGGTCACGGTTTCAGAATCAGGAAGTACACAGGCCACAGAAACTTCAGAACTAGTAGAACTAAACATAAGATGAGAATCATAGCTTGGAACGTTCAGGGAATTAGAACTAAAGACACTCTAGATTATCTGCGTCAAATGACCTACGACTATGACCCGGACATCTTCTTCCTAAGTGAAACTAAGAACAGTGTTAGGAACACCATGAATCAAATAAGACACCTTAACTATCCGAATAAATTGGGCATAGAACCAAGAGGGCTCTCCGGGGGTCTAGCCCTGTTGTGGAAGGATGGGATGAACCTCAAAGTCCTTTATACTGATGATAATATGATACATGTTTCGATCAACCTAAGTCATAACAATGCAGAGAATCTTATTACTTATATATATGGCCCCAATGATGAAAATGAGATGAAGAATCAATGGAACCTTCTTAGTCAATGGGAAAATAACATCGTTCTTCCATGGATGATCATAGGGGATATGAACCTCACCATGTATGATAGTGAGCGACACAGTCAGTCCAGAGACTCTAGTTCTATGACCAAGTGGATTAGACACACCATAAGACAATTGGCTCTTATTGACTTAGGTTATACAGGAGACCAATTCACCTGGTCCAATCATAGAAAAGAACCCAACCTGGTTATGTGTAGGATTGATAGAGCTATGGTCAATAATCTTTGGACCAGTAAGTTTGGGAACTCCAGATTAATACACCTCATTGACCATGGTTCTGATCACCGGCCAATTATGCTTAAGACTGATACAGAAGCTTACAACAAGCATAAACAATTTAGGTTCCAAACTGGTTGGCTTAAGGAGTCCTCTTGTAAACCCCTGATTGAGGAATCCTGGAGCCAGCCAGCTATAGGATCGCCAGCGTATCAACTAGTCACTAAGCAGAACAGACTTAGAAAAGAATTAAAAATATGGAATAGGAAAAATTTTGGGAACATAGACAGGAACATAAGAGAAATTGAGCAACGTCTTGATGACCTGGGGGCAATGGACCAAAGTAACCAATTGGCCCAAGACCTTCATATTGAGCTTCAAAGATGGTTTGAAAGGAAAAGAGATTACTGGATACAACATTCTAGAGACGACAATCTTAAAGACACGGACACAAACACTAAGTATTTCCATAGCATGGCCAACTATAGGAAAAAAAATGAATAGAATTGATTACCTTAAAGGGGAAAATGGTAGCTGGATATCAGGTAAGGAGCAACTCCAACACCTCCTGACTTCCCACTTTGCCAAGATTGCGAGAACCAACAATCCCAACCTTAACAGTAGTATTTTCAACCTCATCCCTAAGGTTATAACTGACGGGGATAACGTTGAGCTGCTCAGAATCCCAACTCTTGAGGAAATCAGACATACTATTAATGGCATGAAACCTTGGGCGGCTCCGGGACCAGATGGGTTCCAAGCTGGGTACTACCAACAGAATTGGAATATAGTGAATAAGGAAATAGTTGACACAGTCACTAGATTCTTCGAAACAGGCCACATGCTTAAGAAGCTTAATGAAACCACCCAAGTCCTAATACCAAAGATTGATAATCCTCAAAGTCCTTCCGATTTCAGACCTATTAGTCTCTGTAACGCTTCTTAAAAGATTATTTCTAAGATGTTGGCGAGTAGAATGAAACCCTTATTAGACAAATTTATATCTCCTACTCAGGCTGCCTATGTTAGTAATAGACAAATAAGTGATAACATTATTCTTGCGAGGGAAGCCATTCATACAATGAAAACGCAGAAGGGTAGGAAATGCACGGTAGGGATTAAACTTGACATGAGTAAAGCGTTTGATAGAATTGAATGGGGATTTCTGGAAAAAACCCTTCAATGCCTTGGTTTCGACAAACATTTCATTCTTATGATTAATCAATGCATATCGACCACTTCTGTTACCACTATGTTAAATGGATCTCCATGCCCAAAGTACTCCCCCTCCAGGGGTTTAAGGCAAGGAGATCCTCTATCCCCTTATCTATTTATCACAGGGCTCGAGGTTCTCTCTAGAGTGTTAATGAACTGTGAAGCAGAAAAGAAAATACATGGGATTAAAATGAGCAGAAATAGTCCCAGCATCAACCATTTGTTATTTGCCGACGACTGCATGGTATTTGCTAGAGCTAACACAATGGAAGCCAGCCATCTAAAGAATGCTCTGGACAGCTTCTGCGAAGTTTCAGGGCAATGCATTAACTATCAGAAATCTGGGCTCTTCTTCAGTAAAAATCTGTCAAGGCAAAATGGACAAGACATAGTCAATATCCTTCAAATTCAGTTGATTAGCCCTAAGGAGAAATATCTAGGAGCCATGCTCAATTCTAACAGGAACAGGCATGAGGACTTCAAGGAAATCAAGGAGAGAATGGAGAAGAAGCTTAGCACTTGGAAGGGGAAGCTGGTGTCGCAAGCCGGCAGAATCATCCAAATTCAAAGCGTCTTAGGGCCTTCAGCAGTTCACCAAATGGCATGCTTCAAACTGCCAATCACGACTATCAATGAAATGGATAGAATCCAAAGGGACCACTATTGGCAAAAGAAAGACCCCAAAAAAAGGATTATATCTCAAGTCTTGGTCGTCTATGGGTGTACCTAAAAGACAAGGAGGTATTGGTACAAAAAATATGAAGATTCTCAATGAAACTCTGCTCACGAAAACTGCTTGGAGAATGATCCAAGAACCTAACAGCCTCTGCTCTCAAGTCCTCAAGGCCAAATACATCAAGAATGCCGATCCCCATAGAAATATAATCAATAAAGAGGGATCGTATTGTTGGAACTCCATTCAAATGGGTCTGAATAATGTTAGGCAACTTACTCAATGGTGCATAGGCAATGGAAAGGAGACACACATATGGAAAGACAAGTGGCTGGATAAGCTCGAGAAAGATGATAGGGAGATCAAAGAAGCGTGCAAGCGATTGAATATAGCCAAGGTGGCTGACCTCATGGGGCACAATCAAGACTGGAACCTCTCACTCATCAGGAAAATCTTCAATGCGGAACAAGTGAATGAAATCAGAAGCATTACCCCGACTGGACAGAATGACAGGATAATATGGCCGAGCTCCACAAACGGACAATTCTCGACCAAGTCTCTCTACAAGTGGATGACCAAGGAAAGCATTGCTAATAATGGAGTGTTACCGGACATCTTCTGGCTGAAACTTGACCACATTAATACAACCCCAAAGGTCAGACATTTTATGTGGAAGTTAATGAACGATACAGTGGCAGCCAATGAGGTGATCTCCAGACATGCCAGCCATATCGACAGGGGATGTCCCTCTTGTCTTGGTGAAGGTGAAACCATCACCCATCTGATCCTAAAATGTGAGTTTGCGAGAAAGGTGTGGTTCCTTATTGACCCGGGGCTAGCAGCAGAAGGGAGTAATGTTGCCGATGTAAGAGAGTGGATTTCCAACTGGATAAAGGAAGAGACTCAAACCAACTTCAAGGATAAAGATAGAGCTCAGAAAGCCGCCTACACGATGTGGCACATATGGAGATCTAGATGTGACTGGATTTTTGAAGGAACCAGTAGGAACGTGAACACCACAGTCAACAAAATTCGGAAGGAGATTTGGAGCTATGAAAGAAGCCATAGGAGGCATAACATGGGTCAGCTCCAAGGAATGTATGACAACAGATCGCAAAGGAACATCATTCAGGAGATGCAGCAGCAATCAAGCAACAGAATTCAGACATCCCAGATGCAACAACAGCAAGGCAGCAGGTCCACGGGGCTTGACAGGCAGTCTGTTACCGCAACCACAGAGGGAACAAATGGTCGGCAACATGAGACCAGGAATCCAACAGAAACGCAACGAAGAAACAACAACAATCACTGGAAAAATCCACCAATAGGATACATTAAAATGAATGTTGATGCCTCCTTTATAAGTAAGGATCAATTAGCTAGCTTTGGACTCATGTTAATCAATGATGCAGGTACCTTCAGGGGAGCCAAAGGTGGACTAATCCAAGCAAGAGACGCGCAACACGCAGAGGCGCTGGCTCTGCTAAAAGGAGTGGAATGGCTTAGAGAGATTAAAGAAATGAACGTAGTGATTGAAGGAGATAACAGAGGCATAATGGACAGCATGAAGAAAGAGGACTGTTCACTTCAATGGCGAATAATCAATATAATCAAGGATTGCAAAAACATTCTCAATGAAATAGGCTCGTGGACGGTTAATTTTGTGCCTAGAACTTGTAATACTTTAGCAGACAAAGTAGCTAAACATTGTCTAAGTAACTTAACGGAGGATACTTGGTACGAGTATCCACCAGATTTCCTTATGTCTATGTATGAAGAAGTACGAAAAAACACTTATTTACCTTAATGAAATTTATCTTTTTTTTGTTCAAAAAAAAAAAAAAAATATACATAAGAAGCCATTTCTTTCTCACGTTCTGGTGGATGACAATAGAATTGAGGGAACCTATAGAGCCTAGGGTCACAGTTTAGTTGCACAAAATAATGCTATCTCCGTCCTAAAAACATGATTTTTATTTTTATTTATTTTTTCTTCCAAAAATAGATTAGATTGAGAAAAAAAATAATGAAAATATCACTTTTTTAGTGACGGAGAAAGTATAAAGTACATCTCAAGGACATAGGATGTTACTGTTTATAACATCAAAGAATACCTACAACCTACTTTGAAAAACTAATGGAGATGCAGGGGATCGAACCCTGTGCCTCTCGCATGCAAAGCGAGAGCTCTACCATTTGAGCTATATCCCCAGTGTTATTGTTAGATATTCCAGCTCCCTCTGAAAACTAAATGGCAAAAATCCAACCATTTTTGTTCATCATCTTTCTCATGAAGCTGACGATTGCCTGCCCATACTTCAATTTTGAAAAACTTAACCTTAGTTGTCCAGATCAGGCACCGGGCTTCATCATTGAAGATGTTGCTGGGCTTTGGAAAAAGAATTATTGACTCTCACAGAGCTTTCTTTGTACAATTGATGAATGGGGGGTATCTTTTGGATCTTTTTGATCTTGCTTTATTATAATGATTTGATCCAACGCTCATAATCTGGACACTGAAATAAAATTTATATCAGATGAGAACACGTCAGATTTTTGCCTATCAGAAAAATCGTTGTTAGATTATTTATTTTTGTTCTACAGGAAAAGGGCTGTGAACACATCATGGTAGACAAGTCCGGTGCCGAATCTCGAAAGCCAATGACAATGTAGGAGGTAAGCAAAGCAAAGCAAATTATCCTTTCATTGCTGAAGTTGTAATAAGAACTCGAGGAGACACCTGTAAACTATAGGTCGGACGCCTATCACTGATCCTCTCAAGATTACAGAGTTGCTGTTTTTGGCAGCATCACCTAGAACACAGGAAATTATATGAACATGAACGCAAATTGCAAAGATTGGTTACATGGCTGAGTGAAATTTACGATTCAAAATTTTGACCTGCTCACGTATTAGCTTGGATACCAGCAAAGTCAACTAATTGGACATCCTTTTCCTTTCCATCTTGGACCCAAAATGATACAAGTGTCAAGTATAAGCTCTCTGGCCTCACAGATATACCCATCGTTGGGGCTTGGGTATACCTAAACAATTTTTGGGTCCAACCTTGGGTACAATTACAAGAGTCCAAAGAGCTGCCTAAAGCTTGGCAAGCTTAAACATTCTCCAGTATGGCAATTACTAAAAGAAAAAGAACAACATAAATTGGCAAAACTGGCACTTACCATGAGAGGGAGGTTTAATGGGCAATCCCAAGGGGTACCTTTATTTTAGTTGGATCAGATAAAACAAAAGCCATCTTTTTCTCACGTTCTGGTGGATGATATTACACTTGAGAAGCGAAACAGCCTTGGGTCAATGTGGTTTGTGCTTGATGGTAAAGATTTAAAAATTATCCAGATTTACTTTGTTATCTGGACAATCCTCAGCACGGTTTTAAGACTTTTGACTAAATCAGTTGTTTATTTCAAATGTAGCTATTATGAAATAGAGTTCAATGGCGGTTTTCTTGGACGCAATACCCCTCCCAGCTGGCTCCATGTGAAGAAAACTCAATTGCTTATATGGTTGACCTCCCAAGAAAACCAGAATTAGTGTCATGCAAATGAAAGGAGCAATTTATGTTAAATCCAAGGATCTTTGTAGGAAATGAAAAGCTCACAGTAGTTTCAGAACCTTATGTAGGTTTCTCATAGATACCAGATTACCAAAACCTAATAATTGACAAACAAATGTGTACCAAAAAAAAAAAGAGCCAAACGTGGGATCAATGTGATGTATGTATTTAGCTTAATTTGCTCTAAATCTGACTTGGGCCTTGGTCAGGATCCTGATAGTATATTGTTTTCTTGAAATGTCTGACTCGGGTGTCGGTCTAACTCAATGATATGACATTATACCCATATCCGCCGTGACCCAAAAAAAAACACAGACGCGGTACCACCATACACACAAATTCTCCTATCATTTAGTGAACGTCAAACCCAAAGCACGTGGAATGAAGAAAATAACCTACTATGTTTCTAAATATATATTGCCGGTTCAAAGTTTGGTGTGAACTACTTTGTTGAGAGTTTGAAATTGTTCTTTTGGTGGAGTCATAAATGGTTGGTATAATAACTATTGTACTATGTTACATTAACTTAATAAGTTCAGAATTTCTAAGGAATTCATGGCTTTCTAAAGTGTACCTCTACATTTGCAGCAATTTACATGGAGCTCCGCATGTTACTCCTTCAACAGCATCCGAAGCGAAAACCAATAGATGATTGCAATTTAGAGATCATCATTTTTGCTGATAACACCTGTTAGTTAAAACCACGAGAGTTCTTTATAATGTAGAATAAGTTGACAGCTAATGAAATGCTACAAGATACAATAAATTACTATTTCTGATATTAAGGAGAATTAGACTATATTGGAATATGTTATATGCAGCTCACTATGACCTAAAAACCTAAAAACCATTGAATGATTATCTGTGTTCAAACCACTAGTAAGTCAACAATTGTAAATCATAGCCAACAACTCCGCTATTTGCAACAACCTACATTGTGCATGTTCTATTTTGTTACAAACAAATGATCAGAGTTGAAATGGAACTTAACCTGGGGAAGTTGGTTGTCTTTGAATTTCTCAATTCAATAAATTCAGCTTCCTCCATCCTGAAGACCAATGCTTTAAGTATTTTATTGTTTTTTACCCCAATGTTACACAAACGTTGTTTGCTCATGCTTAGGGGATCACATTGATTACTTGACCTGCATGAATCACATCTATTGTTCTTCTATTACTAAATACAGTAGGTGGGAGAACGAGAATACCTTCATCGCTCATACCATTTAGGTTTCATAATAGACTGTTCAAGTTATTATGATAAGGTTTTCTGCTATAGAGTAATTATAGTGTTCTCCTAAGGGATATTTTATATGTTATCTTAGTAACCAACTTTTGCATTTTGTGTTTTACAAACTGTCAAATGCATGGTTTAAGTCAAATGTAACAGAAACCAAGAGGTACCCTGAACTTGTATACGTGGCTTGAAAACTTTTTGATTAATAACAAAGCAATAGATCGTTAAAGACAAATAAGTATTTTGGTCAAAGTTAAAGATGGTGTCTTACACTAGCAATGAAGTTTGCCTAATGGAGACGCCAGGAATAAATTTACAGTATACACATACAGTCTAGGAGCGTTTGCCAAATCCTGCACCATCTTTTAGGTTTGTTCATCCATCTGCTTACACCTTTTCTGAAGCATTACAGACATGAACATCCTACTTCATAAAAACTGAAATGCAAAATACAAAGACATTGGTCATCAGGGATAAAACTATGAAATTGAAATTCTCACAAAATGATGGGAAATGACATAATGGACGGTAAACAATTGCCCTACTAGTCCATAGAACATAATACTAAGCTCCATAGATAATTTCATATGGCAGTGTGCACTCATAAAGGAACCTCTTGTAGTTATATAATTCAGAGGTCTCGCTGAACCAAAAAAACATTATTGTAGAGAAAAACCAAACAAAATTAACTAGCACATCATCGTTTATTAATGATTAAAATTTGTAGCCAAGCACTTCGCACCTTAAATTAAAAGTACAGGGTGGGAGAACTAACCGGAAAGCTCCATGATACTTTTTAAGCTGTTATAGTAATTAAGAGTACAGATATCTGGATTGCATCAGCTTGGAAGGCACGTGACCTGGCGAATTACAAACATAGCTTATAATGAGCAAGTTGCATTTTAAAAGGAAATATTCCAGATTTATCTAAGAAGCACTCTTTTACAAGTTACACTAACCTGTTCTTCGAGTCCCAGATGTAGTAGGATTGTGGATAACAAGTTGGAAACCCTTGTTGTTACTGCAAGGCCTTTCAGGAAGAGACCGCGAATAGCCTGCCACATAAAACCAATTAGAATTTTTCCTAACCTGTGCACTAAAAAATTCTCACGTGATGCCAAGTATACTACAACAGAAAATCACAAGTATACAAAATATTCCAAGAAACTAGGAAAAAAAGCAATGCTGCCCAATAAAAAAGAGGATAGAATGATCATGTAATACACCCACAATTTCTCAAGTTTAGTGATACCTATAATCTGTGCCGTACTACGAGCCATTTGAACAGGACCGAAATAAGAAAATAAAACAAGAACAGCATACCTTCTCGATACACATGTGCTGCAGTACGTGACAGAACTCCCCCTCCAGCGACTGAATTATTATGATTCTCTGGATTACGATCACTTGAAGGCATCTTCCACCGTTCATCTGTAGCATGTTGCCTCCGACCATTGGAAATGGAGTCATATGAATATGGGTGGGGG
>JAJJMC010007665.1:378-88916 GCA_023531435.1 Papaver californicum
TTTCTACGTTAGATTATCTATATATATACAAACATCATACTAAAATTTCAGCTCAATCCAACGGTTTATTACAGAGTTATACACATTACAACATGACTGCTTCCAACATCAACACTCAGGATTCAGTTACGATTCTCTTATGATTTGAGGTACCTAAAATGCTCAGATCTTCATGAAATTTCTACATTGATTACCTATATATATACAAACATCATACTAAGATTTGAGCTCAATACGATATACGGATATTGATAAATCATACAAACAGTTGAGTGTTTACAGTCTGAATTCAGCATATTGCAGTCTCAGTTTATTCAATCTTTGCAGTAGTAAATTGAATCTGATCCTCATGAAATTCTTACGGTAGCTTTATAACTCAGAGTAACACAATATATTCAAATTTCATAACAATCTAACGGTTTAATAAAGAGATGCACACATTACAGGATGACTGTTTAGATTTGTTAAGTCAATTTGCAATGACTATAAGAGATAGAAAACCTACCTGGTATGTGAAGCAAGGAAACAAAACCAACCCCTTCTCTTCTCTAATGGCTGAAACTCTTTTCTTCTCTCTTTTGTGTACGTTTTTTCTATTTTATGTTCTTCCAAAAATAAAACACCAACAAAACCTAACTATATGTATATACCCTAACTAGTCTTCCTAAAACTACTCAAACTTTTCTCCCCCACGTAGTGTTAAACTTTCTTACAAATAACTAACCTAAGCCTAATACTAGAGAGCATGCAGTTCTAGGATAAGGGGTTTTACAAAACATACTCTTTGGCACGTTTTGCGATTTGAATCTTTTCACTGTTGTAGTACCGAGTCTATTTGACACGATAGTTGTCTCATTGCCCCCTCATTTATTGTTGAATGGCTTGAGGGGATAGAAAGTGCACCGCGGTGCTTAACATGAGGAGATGATATTAGTAAAGGATAAAAGCCATAAGGCATGTGTGCATTTTCCTAGCTTCCTTGAATTTTTATTTATTTTTTTGAAAATAGAGATTATATTAAAATAAAAAACTGTATAAAAATACAAATGATGAAAATCCAAAACTTCAGTAGTATAACAACAGTTTAAGAAAAAGATGTCCAACCGATTCATCGACTAAACTGCAAAGCCCACAAACATCTGATATGGTAATCCCTCTTCTCACAAGATTATCCCTAGCTCCAATTTTATTTAACATTAATTGCCAAATAAACTTGCTAGGAAAAGATGGAGTGGCTTCAATCAAGACTCGATCCTTAAACAACCAGTAATAACAATCCTTCAAAGCAAAGCCTTGAGAAGGTGCAGATTTCCAAATAACAACAACTTGGCTCAATAAGAACTTAGAGGGGTCATTACCAATAAGGAGGAGCAAATTGCAAAGTTCATTAATTTCAGAAACAAGCAAAGGTCGTCTGAAGTTTATATTCCAGTTAAGATGAATATTAGAAACAATGTAATCTTAAATTGAACCTTCCTTGTTTACTGCCTGCACACCCGTATTTTTCGTATGACGCTTACTCAAGGACACGTCATGGTATGAGATGAAGCTTCATTCTAAGATTGTAAAGTTTACTCAGGGATGCATCAGGGTGTGGATGCATCGGCCTTGCATTATAGTGCTAAGGCACTATTATGCGTGATGCTTACTTAAGGAAGCATCACAAGTCCAAATGACCCTTACTCGAGAAAGGCACAATTAGCCTTGACGCTTACTCGAGAGCGCATTATAGTGTTAAGGCACTATTATACCGTGAAGCTTACTGGAGGAAGCTTCACTGTCCAATGTCGCTTACCAGAAAACGCATCATAGTGCTAAGGCACTAATATGCCGTGATGCATATTCGAGAATGCATCACAAGAAAGTGCAGTTGATGGATGTCCCTAACCCTTCTTTTCCAAACATATGGAAATACGATTAAGAGTACATATATAGGGAGGAGTTGTTGGTTGGAAATCGATGAAGCTTACTCGAGGATGCTTACTCAAAGAAGCATCCCAATCGCTATATAGCTTACCCGAGGAAGCATGAATTATACAAAAGCATCATTCATCCGTGTTGCATACTCGAGAATGCATTATGCATACTAAGTAGCAATAGTTATGCACAAGATGTTGCATACCTTGCAAAAGTCCCTTGGCCAATGTGGACTAGGTTTTGCTCGGCTTTTTGCCTTACGACGGAAGTTGGAATCGATGTTGTCTTTGCTTTAATAGGCTTATGTTGCTTGTTCCTTTCGAAATTACCCTTCGGATGAACTACGGTCATGCTTGATCCCTTCAAGGTACGGGTTGGGTACATAGGCAGCCGCGATGCGATGCATTGAGGTTCAACACCTTGTCTCCCATATCATCTAATTTATAGGCGACTGCGACATTATGGTAACTCATATCATCTGGCTCGCAATTCCAAGTCAAGAGATGATTGTTCCCATACTCGATGAGGTAGTTGCAATTCCATTCGATGGATTTTTCATACTTCCTATCAACCTTTACGGCATGGAATGGCATGTGCCTGGATGTTGCACCCTTGGTAAGAGCAAGATCAGTGCAGGCTCCACCGTATATTCGAAGCAGAGTTAAGGAAATGGAAATTAGGCTTGAAATGGCATATGCGCTAGTCCAAGGCATGACTTAGGTCTGGACAATACTCGTAAGCAAGTGATGCATGCCAAAGGCATCACCAGTGGCTTTTGTGGCCTTGCACCCTTAGAAGAACAACGGGTGAGTTGGAACGGTATGGAAACTACGTTTCGAGTATATCGTGCTTAAGAAGCATGTTTGGGAAGGCAAATCGACCTGCATTTATCTAGCGAAAGTGAAGCTTAAAGGCCCTAACACTATCATTCCAGGTGGCGCATCCGGAGGTCTGGCCTGCCCGACGTATAGTGCCGGGGACGGAATTTCTCGGTCGGTCACACTGCCAATTTCACTAAAGAAGGAAAAAAAGTAGCCAAAGAGATATTTTTACACCAAGATTCGTACTAAAAAAAGAGAAAATACCAATTGATAATTCAAAATTCTTACTGCACATACCTGCAAGTATGGAGATAGCAATCCAGCAACTTGAGCAATACGCCATATTAAGTGGTTGAGCTAAAATTTTAGTTTCATTCAGGTTAAATTTATCCATTATAAGTCTGACTCATAAGCTCTCTTTTTCTTTAGTAAAGCGCCACACCCATTTCGGCAAAAGCGCAAGGTTCATCGTCTCTAAATTTTTTATGCTCATGCCACCATGTTCAAAAGGTTTTAAAAGCTGGGACCAAACAACCCAATACATGCCACTAGACCCATCAGGTTTGTTCTGCGAAAAGTTTCTCATTTTCTTTTCTAGTTCTTGGATTATACTCTTAGGCGCATGAAGTAGCGATAAATAGTAGATAGGCAACCCCGAGAGAACATATTTCATAAGTGTAAGTCTTATGCCTTTTGATAAATTTCGGTGTTTCCATGAAGTCAATTTTCTATAAAATCTCTCCAGAACAGGATCACATATGTGTTTTGATTTAAACTTTACTCCTAATGGCATCCCCAAATAAGTGATTGGTAATTTATCTGTTTTACACCAAAGCTTATGAGCCCATATATTTAAGTCAGCCACTATTCGAGTCTTATTGCTATTGATTTTCAGACCTGATAAAACTTTAAAAACATCTAGGAGTTGAGAAAAGGTTATAACTTTGCATCCAGTCTGCTTCTACCAACACAATTGTGTCATCAGCATACTGAAGGTGTGAAATGGTGTTAGTTGCAGACCTCTAAATAAACCAAGCTCCCCACCCTTATAAAGCTCATCAACTGTCGAATTATTGTGTATTTTTATTTTATTTTTTTGCATATGTCATGCCTATTGATACGTGTATATTTTACATATTTTTGAGTGTCAATTCCATGCTAGTATTTGTTAGATTTTTTGTAAATTAATGTATACTACGTTTGTTTTATTTATTTGTCTTTTATTAGGTGAGTCATCTAAAAAGGAACTACAAAGTGTTAGAATAACAAAAAAAGTAAAGTACTACAAAGGAAGAAGGACCAAAGACCAATTGGAACTTATTCAAATCCAGAATTTATTCTAATCATCTTGTAGGGAACGACAAAGCCAATGACGAAAGAATAAGGTCATTCTGACGTCATATGAAGAAGTTACGAGCAAAACAAGAAGTTAAGCTTGTCGGTTCCCCATAACTGACATTTCAACGATTTTTAAAACATGAAGTACAATAGTCACAAGATAAATTAATAAGGGTTGTTGCCTAAGTTGTATCTGTCAAATTATTTCAGTTTCTCATATATTAAGAACAATGATAAAAAAGATTCGTTTTCGAAGAAAGGACTTGGTTGTTATATGTTCTCTCACTCTCTTCACTACTGCTAATTGTTTCTGAGAGTTCACTTAGAGTATATTGACTAACTAATACTATTTCCGTTTCAATATAAGTGTTACTATCACTTTTGCTGAAACGAAGAAAGTATTAGATTGAAAAATAGATCAAGAATAGATCAGAATAAATAATTACTTATTTCTATTATAAAAATGCAATCTACTGATCGAATGAAGTTAGAGAAATCTCAGAAATGTCATCAATAAAATATCAAATTAAAAGCAAGAAACTGAAAGAGATGATAGAAATGTAAACTTACCCATTGAAAATTTGAAAATGCGAGAAAAAGTAGAATGATGGCAACAAGGAATATAAGAAGAAACCTAGGTTGCAAATAGTGTGAGATATCTCAACACATCATTTCTGTTGTTTTACTCTTCTCTATATATATTTCTTATCGAATTTTCTGCTTCACTCATCATTAATTTTCCCTCTAATTTGTTTTGCTGAGAAGTGTAGATCTCTCACAGTTTTTGTGATAACGGAGGCGCACGTTTGTTTTAATTGTGTAATTTTAATTATATAATTATTTTAAAATTTATAATTTTAAAAATAATATTATATATTTTTTAATAAATTTATTTGAGGTTGAATTTAAGATTTTTATTTATTAAAAATATTTTAGAACAATTGGTCCTTTACGAACGGCGGTTTGGAAATCTGGACTTACTTGCTGTATCGGATCCGACCCAAAAGCCCAAATCCAGGTCCGGTAGAAGTCAGAAAATATGAGATATTACAGTTGGTATCAGAGTATGGTTCCGATTTATTTGGACTGTATGTATGGACCTACCAGTTTTTGAAAGTTTTGTTTTTTTAAAAAAAATATTTATCGTACGATGATTTCATTATGACATTTCAAGTAACCAAAATTATTTTTGGAGTTTTAATTAGCATGCTTTCCTATCGTTCTGTCTTGGTTTAACAGAGTATTGCTTTTAATTTGTGTCAGTTTATTTTGGGAATGGGATAAACAACTAAAATATATAACATAAAAATAAAATAAATGAAAATCGTATGCGCTCGTGGATTTTAAACTAAAATATTTGACGCGCTAAATTTTGAAAATAATTTCCCTTCTTGATTTTGAATTTTTGGACGAAATCTTTTTTAAGGGGTTAATAGTGTGATAACCCGTATTTTCGGTTCGGGTCTTCAGGTTCAAAACTTAGTTTGCAAAAATAATTATTTAATTTTGGATATATTTATGATGTCCAAAATAAAAATAAAAATATGGTTTTAATGGTGTAGGGTGCACCTAGCAATTAACTAAATATAAAGTTAATAAATAAAAAAAAAACTAACTTTTATCTCTGCGGGGTGGTTGAAAATAAGGAATACTATTGATTTGTCCCTTATCATTAGTATGGTAATATCTAGTTTTTGCGCATAATTTTCCTCTAATTCACCTGTGGGATACAAGTTATTTTCTCTCTCTCATTATTTTTTCTAAAATCCTAAAAGCTAAAAAAAAAGTAATCGTCCTTTTTCTCCTTCTCTTTTTGATATTTCTTTGATTCTTTCTTCCACAACAAAAGAAAACTAGACCCTTTTACCAATCACTTTCGATACTTGTTTTCTTTCTCTATATAAAATACAAAAGTAAAAGAATCTGATTTATTATTTTTGAAAACAAAAGGTGTTGTACTTGTATCAAGATTTATGAAAAGCTATTTGAGACAATGGGTTTCTACATAATATCAAAATCAAAATTTATTTTAGCATTAAAATTATATTTATTCTTTTTTTATTTCCATGTTAATAATTGTGATTTTTGTTTTAAATTTATTGTGTTGATTTTGTGTAAACTGATTTAATTATGAAATTTTTGCATATTGATTACTAGCAATTTTTGTTTATTGTTTTAACATTTTACTCTATATAATATTATTTTTTTCTTATTGTCTTACAAATAGAAATACAGAAAAAACATTCCTTTCAATGGGGTTTTAAAATAAAAATACTCCTTAATTTTTATTTATTTTTAACACCTTAAAATATCCCTTTTAATTCTTTTTATAAGGATAATTTGAATTTTTATGTTTGATTTACCCAATGGATTTTAACCCATGATTTTTAGTATTACCTTGGTTTTTGATAAAGTCTTTATTTTTAATACATGTGCATAAATTTAAATATTCATTGCAGTAACTAAATAAATATATTGTCTTCGCACTTGCATTTTTGTTCTATTTTATTTGCTAGTGTTATTACTTTTTTATTGTTTTATTTATGATGATAGTAATAGTAAGTTATGCATTTCCTTCCTAAAATTTATATTAATGCATAATCATTGAGGTTTTATTTGCGGAATTTGATGCATTAGATTATTAAAAAATGAAATTGAGTTTTGGTTTGTGAAAATTAATTTAATGCATTAGTGAATGGATTGGTTAAGTAGTTTTGGAGAAGAAAAAAAGAAAGAAAAGAACATTGTTGATTGATTAAGTAGTTTTGGAGAAGAAAAAAAGAAAGTCTAGGACAACTGTCATTCTCTCGAGAAGCCATTCGGGGAACGGTTGGGTGGTATCCGGAATAACCCTGACAACTAGATTAGGAAATCTAGAATTTAAGGTTGTACATTTGAGTAAGAGAATGTTAATTATTTATGGTTAAAAACGACATAAATATTATTTTGAATTTTATGCATGGATTTAATTAAAGTATCGGCTGTATTTGTTTGATTTTCGATGCACTATATTATTTCTGGAAACTTTCTACTGAGATGTGGTTTGCCCACCCCTTTCTTGCCTCCCTTCCCATAGAGAACGAAGATAGACTAGCCGTGAAAGAAATTAATATATATCATAGGGATTTGGGTGTATTACGTTTTGAATTAAATCGAGGTGTTGATTTGTTTTAATTGTGTACTTTTAATTATATAATTATCTCAAATTTTGTAATTTCAAAAGTAATATTACATTTAGTTTAATAAAATTTATTTGAGTTTGAATTTAAGATTTTTATTTATTAAAAATATTTTAAAAAATTTGGTTCTTCACGAATGGCGGTTTGGAAATCTGGACTTGCTTGCTGGATCGGATCCGACCCAAAAACCCGAATCCAGGTCCGGTAAAATCCAAATATCCGGGCTATCATAGTTTCTCTCTCCTTCTCAAGTCTGAAAGCACACTGAACAAGACAAAATTGGATTTTCATAAACCCATGGCCCATTAGGAACATGGATTGATGGATTGGGCTTTACCGCTTATGTATGATTTTCCTACCAAAAAAGGAAACTTTTAAATCCATTTTTATCGTCGATTAAATATGGAAATCACAATGGAGAGGAGTTTAAGGAATAAACCTCGTATAGGGGCTTATGAAATCAATAAAGGGGTTTCTCCAGGATTTATAGTAACTAGATAGTCGATTAATTGGTGTCCTAACGCAATAGTAAATGTCTAAGTTACCCTCCATCCAAAATTAAAATCTAATAACTAATTTAAAACCTAATTATATTTCATTTGTAATATGCTCCTATTCTTCTCCTCTTCCTCTCCTCAACCGTAACTCATTCCCTCTGTTTTTTCAATTGAAATTATTTCACCGTCTTCGATTAATCGGCGATTTGAAACTTATAATCGTCCAATTAGTTATTCCTGTTTTCGAACATGCCCTGGTCTTGACACTATAAATAACGGGGTTTTGTATTCTAACAAATTCATCCTAGAACACACCTGAGTAGTGCAAGGTTATTGTCAGTAGTGAGTAGTTACCATTAAGTTCAGGAAAAAATACGATTAACTAGTTTAAATCCTTCTTGCGGGATCAATGAGCTCAAGTAGTACCGTTGGTGGAAAACCAGATTGTTATTTAGTTTTTCTTTAATTGTAGTTGTTGAAATGATGCATAACTATCTTTTGCTTAAGTTTTTGTTTATTGCATGACCATTATATTCTATAATAAAACCACTCAAGAAATTTGAAGATCGAGTTATAAAAGATTCAAGTGGTCTAGAATTTGTGCATAAATCTATTGACGTATCGACGTTAACAGACTTTGTTCTATATGACAAATCTTTAGAGTAATCAAGTTGTTTGTGCAGGTTGTTACTTTGAGGATAAGATTGAAGACTTTGAAGATTTGAAGACTGTGATATTTTTCTCTTTGTGTGATTATCTGCTTGACTTGATTGTATGGGACTTAACAAGTAGTTTATCTTTGATAAACATAAATCTTGTAGATTTACAAGTTGTTTGCTTTTCCAAACACAATACTTATAGAATCGAGTGGTAAATTAAAGATTTATGACCATGAATACCAACATGAAAATTAGTCGGGTATAACCCTTAAAGCTATGACTAAAAGTGATTCTCCAACAAAGAATTATTGTAAAACACAAGCTGGGGATTGTGAAAAGGAACTTATGCGACAATTCAGAAAATTCTTAAGGAATATGAAAAAGAGATATTCTAAAGATACAATTTCTCATTCTCATAAGTAACAAAAACATGTAGAGAATAGAGATCGGAATGATGATGATAATCTTCAACGCTCCAAAGGTCATCATCTCAGACATTTTTTTTCGGATTGCTCCAATCTAGAGTGTGATAAAGCATACACTGCAATTCTAAAATGTGTACCTGAAAAGGATACTGAAAAGAAACTCATTACATCTCCAGAGATGCTTTCAATAAAAAAAACTCGGTCGATAAGATAGGTACAGTAACCCTAGAATGTGATAGACTTCAAATACAAGTCGAAATGCTAGACATGATTTTGAGGCTAGTGATAAAGCCGATTATCTTGGGAAACTTGATTGCCACATATAGAAAATCTTTGAAGGTCATAATAGAGAATTCAAAGATGCACTTGTTGTTGTGTCAACTGAATTGGCCAAACTCACTACTAATAACAAGACTGATTTTTTTAATACCCATGTCATTATTGTCTGAAATTTAAGCAAAAGAGTTATTATAATGATAGTTTAAGGTATGCGTATCAATGCTTATCAAAGTTTTCTTATAATCATCCATATGATAAAAAGAGAAATAGATTTGTGATTACAAAGGCAAGATATGATGTTCATGGTTAGAGAAAATGTGACTTGCAAAAGGTAAAAGCAAATGTTCAGATATCTCTTTCAAGTAAATATCTAGAGCATACCATCTTTATTGTTCCAAAAGAAAAGAACGAGAATATATATGAGGAAGAATAACGGTGCACATTCTCCTGATTCAGGTGGTTTTGGTTTTGTAACCTGTGTTGAACAAGATAAGACACATCTAAACACAACTTGATTATGTTGGTAAGTGCACCCTCGCCAAGTATGCGTCTGATTTAATGAGACATACTTTCAAACTTTCATTAAGTTGATTTTTTATAAAGTTTTGGTCTCATATTTGTTAAACTTCTTATATGTTTTGCAAAATTGTAGTCGACCCTTTTGATCCATGATTTTTACGAAAAGCAATGACAAAAGATATTGAACTACTAATCAAGGAAAATACAAAAAGGTTTGTTCAGAAATATCGGGTAGCTTTGATTCCATGCATTGGGTGTGTCCTGGATGTCATTATGCCTGGAAAAGCTAGTAAAGGGTCACTACACAAAACCAACTGTTGTTCTGGAAGTTGTGGCTACTTATGATTGTTGAAAATTTCATGCGTTTTTTAAATTTTCAGTTTCAAATAACTACATCAATATTTTGCACAAATCACCTTTGCTTGAAAAATTAAAGTGTGTAACCGCTCTAGCTACAAATTTCACCGTCAACGAAAATTACTATTACATGGGGTAATTTCTAACAAATGGAATTTATCCAGCGTGGTCAACTTTAGTTTAAGCTTACACTAAGACTGGAGAGTTGCGTGATAGAATATACTTTAATAGGAAGAATATGGACCATATCGTTCATTTAAATTAACAATTAGAATGAATTGTGTTATGCCTTCATTTTTCATAATATGGTCATCGAGGAGGCCCAACGTGATACCAATTGGATGAGTTATCCAAATATAAATTTGAGGCGTTACGTATTTATTGGCTTGGGGAAACACCTCCTCAATGATTTTGTGCTCCTCAAAGGAGTACATTCACTAATTAAGTTACACATATTCTAGAGTATTACTAGACTTGAAATTGGCGTTAAACTAGCCCTTTGTGCTTGGGACAACATATGGAGTACAGTATCCACAAAAATATCTTCGCGTAATATTCAATATTTAGTTTTTCGATCCTTCAGGGGTAACTCAAATGAGTTTAGTCATACACCACTACAACCTAAATCTAACATAATCTGAAGTTGACTTTAGTAATACATTTCAAGCATACAGTTTTGGCATCTAAATTTGACAATTATAGACTTGATGTATCGATGCATGTGGGTTCAATCGAGCAATGCTCTAACAAACGAGAATCAAATTTTCAAAATCAATTTCAAGCCCTACTTTTATTCAAATTTTCTTAAATTTTCTTTTGGTTTATTTGTTTGATCTCTATGGTTGATTATGTGGGAGTATATATGTATATGTTTGTTGAATTTGTATGATTTTTGTAAAAGAAAATTATGGACTAGACGACGAGTGGTAATCTAGCTTATGACACTATAAGTCTCCAAAATTCTACAAAATTATGGAATTTTCCTGTCGGCTGTTCTCACGAAAACATCGATATAATCTTCGAAGCTGGTATTTTAGGGCTCGGCCGAGGTACAAATTATTCATTTACAGTGCTGACACCATTTTAGGATATCAAGTTTTTTCACATTGTCTCCTACATCCGCAGGGAAAAATATACCCCATAAATGATAAAATATTGTTGATATTCGAAGAGGAATATCCCTCAACTACAATCGTGTACTGTTCTATGATCCAAAGTAGTATTTCTAATGCAGGTTAATACATGACCCTCAAGGGTATAAGTATTGATGTTCAACAAATTGCAAGGACCAAAAAAACAGTGTTCTGGGCATGGAGGTGTTCTGCTCGACTTTGGGTTGCATTAACCTGGTTAACAACTGATGCTTATTATCCATTTGTCGCAGCATTCAGGTTAATGGCAGAGGACCTTCACTGGAAACCGATCAAAAGTAGTGGGGAAAACTGCCATGACTTCACTGACTACCCTGACGAAGGCGTCACAACAATGAGAAAGGTGGTGCTGCATTTTGAAGGTGGTGTGGACCTGGAACTGGACCATGAGAACTACTTGCATGAGACTTATCTTAGGTGGGATCCTTATATGTACTGCATTGCATTCATTGAGTCGCAAGATGGAATAACAAAAATTGTAATGTGGCACAGAATGGCTATAGGGTGCAGGGCCGTCCTTAATATATACAAAACTTGGGACGAAAAGAATGATGACCTATTATTTTGTTTTTTGTTTTTTTAACTATACACATATAAATAATACAATAACAAAAATTTACAACTCATAAAAACAACATAACTTTTAATATATTTATAACAATAAAAACTAAATCATGATTCTTAGTAAGAAACTCAACAAACAAAACCTAGCAAAGAAAATCAGTATTCAAATACAATTACAATATATATGTTGTATTTTATATTTTGAAATGTAAAAAGTATCACATGAATCACATATATTTTATATTTTTTAATATAAAAGTAAAACAATCATACATACTCCACCGAAGCTCTATTTTATCGATCATACTCCCTCCGTCCCTAAAAATGTAAGTTTTTCCTATTTGGATAATTCTCAAGGAAACAAGTAAAATAAGTGATTTTTTTATTTATGCCCTTATATCTAACAATATAAGAAAACTTAGAATTGACATATCTCCCAAATTTGAAATATAAAATTTATAAATTTTATATCGTTGGAGAACTTTTTAAAAGATCTAGGCGACGAGTGTAAACATAATTAACAAATTATATCTTTTCGCCATGATAAAATTTAGCCACTCAAATAATTAAAGAGGATTGTTTTGTAAGTATGCCATCGTATAAAAAGGGAAAGTAACACTTTTTGTGGAACTAAAATAAAAAGGAAAAGACTCACTCTTTATGAAATAGAGGGGTATATAACATGTGCTCACTCTATCACCGGTTTATTAGCATACATATGCTAGATTTGGTTACGAATTAGCTAAGCAACTGTGATGCAGCCTCCATCACCACATTTGGCAAAGGTCTTAATCACATTTAAGCCTTCAGCCTTCATGATTTCACAGCTCCAACCTTCTCCACGTATGCACAAAAGAACCTTGTTATTGGGGCTGCATCAAAGAAATTTTGAGGGCTAACAAGATGACACACCCATGTGAATAAACTTAATAGGAAAACTAGTTAAGTGTTAGTGGTTAGATTAAATTAATAAATTGATTTATAATTGGTGTTTGAAAATCAAATGCAATTTTTTTTTAAGTTTCAAAATCTCCTACGGCTATGACTTAAAATTAACCTCGTCGATTTACGCCTAGGTATTTATTATTTCACAGCCGTAAATGAAATTTTTCAAGGTCACTAAAACTAGGAGTTTATTTTTTTCAGCTGTAATAATTAAATCTAACTGATGGTTGAAAGTTTTTCATTTTCCAGCCGTAATTGTATAATTATCTAGCTTACGGTTGTGATTTCATCAATTCCCAACCGCAATTTGTTGTTTATGGTTGGGAGTTCATCAATTCCCAGTCGTAGGTAGTTCCTGAAACTTGAAATTGGATTTTGAACAATCTAATCCATTTAAGCAATCAAAAAGCAAAAAAAAAAATGTTATGATTTCGATTTTTACCTAATAAAAATCTTTTCGATTCCACGATGAATCGTCATTTGAAAAAAGAAATTGAGGGAGAGGGAAAAGTGGAATAGATTTGAAGTTATTCTTTTTGTTTTTTTTTGTTTTTTTAAATAATTATAGATTTAGGTATAGTTAATCAAAGGGTAATTTTAACATTTACTATATATTAGGTCCCATGTCTATATTTAAGACGGTTTAACCCTAATGCAGCCCTCAAAGAAAATCCTTGAAGTCCCAATACTAGGTTTCTGCACAAAAACACCAGTCATACCTTCGGTTACAGTACACTTACTAGAGGATGCTGTAGATGACCCGATTTCACATGAACATCCTTCACAGCACTTGACGAACACCTTACCAGCGTCTGGACCTTTAGTCTTGGTAATTACACAAATCCATCCTTCCCCACACTTGCAATAAACATAATCTGTCTTAACTTCAATTGTGTTGTTACGATTCAACGAACATTCATCAGCAAAGCTATTTAAGGTTTGAATCAGAGTATACGAAATCAAAAAATTGTATATACTCCAAGTGATTCACATCGATTTTCTCAAAATAAAAGTCTGAAAATTAGATATTGAAACTAAGAAAATTGGAATCTTTTTTGGGAAATTTTGATTTTGGTGCCTATAAAATAGTATATCATTACGTTTAGTGCCTAACTTTGTACAAATTTGAGATTGGTGACCAGTCAATAGATTAATTTTGTTTGACCGTGTTGACCATCCAATAGACAGTTAAAAAAGTGAAATAACCAACTAAATTTTTTTTTTTGTTATATTTACTAATCCTACAAGGATGGTATCATCTCTATCCGCACCTTCATGGACGGCTGATATTTAAAATACTATCCATCGAGGCACTAAGAAGGAGGAAATTCTGTTTTCTCAAATCATAAACCATTTGGGTTTATAATGGGTTGTGCGTCTTCGTCCTTACTAGATCAAGATGATGAGTTTACTAAAATCGTTGGATCAACAGGAATTGGTCTATCGTTTTGTGTCTCTCACATCAACAACATATGGTTTGTTAACATTAGATTCAACTGCTAAATGTACAAGAATGAAAACCCACCAACACCACCTCGATTTGTTGGCTTTCTAACGAGTCCACTTTCTGAAGCTAAATCTGTTCGATCTGAACATGTTGACACTGTTACTTGACTTGATTCATGTATATCGAGGTCACCTCGTTTGTTCCTCCTCAATAAAGAAAATCCAAACCCTATGTAGCGACCATTTTTCTGATCACCACAACCACCAATTGTAATCAAGAGAAAAAAGAGAAACAAAAATAAAATCAACACCAGAGATTTAACGTGGTTCGGCGTTGATGCCTACGTCCACGGGTAATGAAGATTCTGATTTTATTTGATGATTGATTTACAGAGTTTTGTTGTTCTCTCTTTCTCTCACAGACAAATTTGGGAAAGAAGCACCCCTCCCCTTCCTCTCAGTAATCTTTGGGGAAGAAGAAGACTTCTTTTCTCTTCCCAAATTGGCCAAAAGTTCCCCTTCTCACACACCAAAATGGTATTTAAAGGGGTAAAAAAGATGACATTTACCAAAAATGCCCCCTTGCCACATGTCAATAAAGTCCTCCACGTGTCGATGGAGACCGCCACGTGTCGATGAAGATTCACCTCAGTTCGCCACGTGTCGAAGAAAATACACCACATCTCGCCATGTGTCGATGGAGTCCGACACGTGTCCATATTGATCTTATCTTCAAACGGCCTCAATCTAATTTTAACGCGGGCTTGCGGGCAAAATGGTGCGGGCAAATGATGGTGCGGGCAAAGGTTGGTGCGGGAAAGAGTTGGTGCGGGCAAGTGATGATGCGGGCAAGTGGCTTGCGGACCTGGTTTGTGGATTTGGCTTGCGGACCTGGCAACATGGGCTTGAGCTTGGGCTTGCGTTCAAGAGTAAACCACACCTGCGGGAAATGATGACTTCTTTGCATTGAATGTTTTGAACTTGATTTTGAGCGGGAAAGTGTTCTTCACTTCATCAGCTAAGGTTGCGGACCAAATGTTGCGCTGGGATTGAGTAGGCTACGGGAATAAGCTACGGACTTGAAAGTGGTGCGGACTTGAGCTGCGGGCAAGAGCGGAGCTTTGGCTTCGGAAAGGTGCGAAGCTTTGGCTGCGGGAAATGATAGCACAAGAATGACTTGAGCGGGAAATGAAACTATTCAAACTTCACCACTTGGGGACACATTATTTAGATGGTTTGAAAATTGATTCGTGCGGAAAGCTAATGATAGCTGGTGGTGGGCTATGTGCTTGTGCTGGCTTAAGCTGCGGTCCATGATGAGCTGTGTACAGTGGGCTGAAATGTTGTATGCTGCGGGAATTGCCACATTTACTTCAAGTGGAGCGGAAATTGCTATATTTGAAATGGTCACTTTGTTGCGGACTTGACTGGCTTCGTTCAAATCTTCTTATGTTGCGGGAATGACTGTATTTAGCTGCGGGCTTGGACATTTGGTGCTTAGCTCTTGCGGGCCTGAATTGCTGCTGGCTGCAAATGAGAAGATATTGACTTGCATGCAGGAAAGCTATTGCATCCATGTTGTGGAAATGACACTTTAAATTGTGGCGGGAAATGTTAGAATGATTGTTGTGATTAATGGTATATAAAGTGATGCGGTCAGAATGGGCATTAGTCTTGAAGTAGCTGCGATCCAGCAGTTTTTTTTGTTCCAGTACACCAAGAAAACTCTCCCATGTATTGGAGTAGATTTTTGGTACTCACAACTTGCCCCCTTTTCTTGAGAGTTGTTCGAAGAATAATTCTTAAGAAAATGATTTTACGTCTCGTTCTTATCATAATTTGGTGGTAATTGCACTTCCATTTTATCTTGAGTTTTTATTCCTGCAAAACAAAATCTTGAACATATATATTGTTTGTTAGTTCTTCAGCCAAGGAGTAAGAGGGTGTAACACATGTCTAACTTCTCTCTGGCTAGGAGGAAATTAGAATGCGGTCCCAAGAGTATCTCTAGCCACGGAGTAAGAGGGTGTAACACATGTCTAACTTCTCTCTGGCTAGGAGGAAATTAAGATGTCGTCCCGTAAGTACATGAGAAATATTTTAAATAAAAAATGGAAAATATCTGAAAGAAATAAGAAATATCACTTTCTTCCGAAGCAGTCGTTATGTAAGAAATCCGAAGTATAGAATTACTCGTCTTCAAGAAGTATTTAATAATGAGAAGCAAGAAGTACCTATTTTCGAATTATAATTCCCGAATAAGCATTTAGATTGCCGCATGAAGTATAAGAAATATTGAATGAGAATTCTCCTCATAACTCACATGAAGTATAAGTAATAAAAAATATTGATTCCTGATTAATGAGAAGTATGATTCTTGAGATAACGTCTGCAGTTACTTTTCGCCTGGCCTTGCCATGATAAGAGAATGAACCTAATTCATTGAAACATAGAATTTTCCTACATATATATATATATATATATATATATATATATATATATATATATATATATATTATTGAAACCTTTATGAATGTATAAGCCTCTCAGGAACTCAAATTCAATGTATAAGTCAAAATGGGTGGCATTTAGGTTGTCACCAAAGATAATTGTGAATAAGAGCCCTTTTCATGACTTACACAAACAAAATGGTTAAAGCGAGAGAATTTTAAATCTAGGAGATACGAGATACTTAGCTCTTTTAGATGATTACAGAGCCTCTTCTCAACAAAAATGAAATGCGCTACGCTGCGGTTACATAGCCTCTTTTCAGCAAAAATGAAATACGCTACGCTGCGGTTACATAGCCTCTTCTCAGCAAATATGAAATGCGCTACGCTGCGGTTATATAGCCTTTTTTTCAGTACTGTTGTATATGTCGTCGCTCATGTGTCCTTCGATATTGCGGAAAATATGAGAGCATGCATCTCACTTCAGTTATGGCAAGTTACTTGTGAACTCAAGTCACTTGGTGATTGTTCTTCTGATGCTTTAATTGTTGCAATTTGAGACCATACAGAGGAATCAAGTTGATTATAAAAACGTAACCTCCCCAAGATGACACCATATGAAAGTAGCCAAAAGCTGAAGCTAGATATATGACCAGGACAAATAGCGATTAATGCGAAAAATTCAGTTTAGAGTGTCGTTAATCAAAAATTCACACCGGCTTCGTTATGCGGTAAAATTCAGAAAATTATAGCTCTCTAGAAACTAGATGAATCCTTCTATCACATAAAAATAACCAGAAAAAACAATAAGTTGGAAAGCTGAGCTAAAAGTTCCCATGAAAACAGGGACATGAAAACGTCGGCAGAAAATTTCAGCTTTAAGACTCTTCAAAAAAAAATTCATTGAAAATTCCTCACTCAATGGAATTCGGAAAATTTGATATTGTTGAAAAGCTGAGGAAGCCCTCTTTAGCATAAAAATTATAAATAAAAATGATAAGGTGGATAACTGAGTTAAAAGTTCTCGTAAAAACAGAAACATGACATTGTTGTCAGAAAACTTCAGTTTTAAGACTCTTTAAAAGAAAATTCATTGAAAATTCATGCCTTAATGGAATTCAGAAAATTTGGTATTTCTGAAAATCTGAGGAAGAACTCTTTAACATAAAAATGGTAAATTAAATTATTGGGGTCTATAGATGTGTGAAAACTATCCCAACAAACAGGGCAGGAACATGTTTCAGAAAGGAAGAAAAATCAGTTTTCGAGAAGTATACAGCCATGTTGAAAGTTCTCAATAAAAAAGAAACAAAATCATTCTTAAGTTGTAACCATTGTTGAAGGTATAAAATGGAAATAGCAATCAATAATTGGGAAAAATAGTGAATAGTTATCTCTATTGAGATTGAGTTCACTAGGTAGTCTTGATTTATAAATACTATTTCATATTATGCTATACGTATGAAAGATTTAAAATGATTGATACTTAGCTCGCTAAGAAAGAGAAATGTTGGTGCATTGAATGGCCTTATCTTTTCACTCGCGCCTTCTCTTGCTCTTAAAGTTGTTGCTGCAACTTAGCTCTTTGCTAGAGTTACTCATTCCTTTGTTATTTCCGGTGAGTAGACTGCCTCATTATCGTTGCCTCTGCCATCACCTTTCTCTCGTCTGTGGAGTTTTGTGGCGAAATGCTCTTTGCTCTTAAAGTTGTTGCATGACTATCCAAAGAATTGGACAATGATATGAAGTTATGGGTTCCAAAAGTTGAAGATGAGCTTGGGTGTAATGATTAAGCCATAAATTGTTATATAAAGCCTGATTGCCAGCATCAGTGTGGATATGAGCATAATTAGCTTTAGATGTAGATATTTCCCGACCATTAGGAGTAGTATTAGAATCTTCTTCATGTATGGCAATATTATTGTCTTGAACCATGTCATCAGCCATAAGATTTTCAGAATAAGGCTCATTATTTGTAACTAATATATGACTCTTCTGAAACGTTTTCTTCTTGCTGCTAGTACTTCCAGTATCACTAGGTAATGTTTGAACACTCTAAGCTTGAACAATATTAGAAGAATAAGAAGAAGCTTTATTGTCGTAACTGTGAAGTAAGAAATGCGCATACCATCTAAAGAATGTTGTTGAGGATGAGTAGTATATTGACGGAGTCGGGAACATCTTTGAAAACCATGATGGAGAAATATTTGAGCCTCTTCTTCAGGATTTCTAACTTGAGGAATTATAAGAGCCACAAAACCAAAAGTTCTAACAGTTTCCTCTATTGTTGTCTTCTTGCCTTCATAGCTTCACAATTCTCATCTTCATGAGCAGTTACCTTACACTCTTTACAAAATGGTATGGCATCAGGTTCAACTAGTCTAGTATCTCCAACAATATTTCCAAATATACGAAGAATATCAGGATAGGCGAATTCAGGTAATCTGTCGAGCACTAGATATGCACGACTGGGGGTGTGAAGCATTCAACATCTCCTTTTGATTTCTAAAGCATTCAACATCTCCTTCCCTGCATCAATCATATCCAACACAAACCCACATTTCTAAAACAATCAACAATCATTCCTTCATTTGATTATTCTCAACCACAGGCTCTTCTCAGAGTTACTGCCATGGCGATTTTTAATCAATTCCAATCATCTAATGTCTTATGAAGATTTTCAACAAGAGAACAGTTGAGCATCGAAATGAAGTTTCATTCCAGCACTACTGTAAATAACAACCAGCCAGACCTGGATTCTTGAAAGGTAAAAAATCAAAAAATAAGATGAGGGTGTTTATTAATCTTTGCCGTAACAACAAATAATCAAAGAAAAGCTAAATCAAATTAATGGGAAAAATTCCCAAATCAAATTGAAATTTTGATGCTTAATGTTTTCGAACGATACGAAGAAGAAGTAAAAGAAGGTTTCAATCTTCTCGAACGAGTTGTTGATGAAGACTCCATCTGATTTCTCTTTGGTTGCACATTCTTCAACTCTGTTTCTATTATTCAGGTGTATCATTTTCTGTTTCAAAGCTGGATGCTTTCTCTGAAGTTCGCATTCATCTCAGGTAGGATTAATCCTTTACTCATCCCTGTTTCTAGCACCAAATTGTAGCGACCATTTTTCTGATCACCACAACCACCAATTGTAATCAAGAGAAAAAAAGAGAAACAAAAATAAAATCAACACCAGAGATTTAACGTGGTTCGGCGTTGATGCCTACGTCCACGGGCAATGAAGATTCTGATTTTATTTGATGATTGATTTACAGAGTTTTGTTGTTCTCTCTTTCTCTCATAGAAAAATTTGGGAAAGAAGCACCCCTCCCCTTCCTCTCAGTAATCTTTGGGGAAGAAGAAGACTTCTTTTCTCTCCCCAAATTGGCCAAAAGTCCCCCTTATCACATACAAAAATGGTATTTAAAGGGGTAAAAAAGATGACATTTACCAAAAATGCCCCCTTGCCACATGTCAATAAAGTCCGTCACGTGTCGATGGAGACCACCACGTGTCGATGGAGACCGCCACGTATCGAAGAAGATTCACCTCAATTCGCCATGTGTCGAAGAAAATACACCACATCTCGTCATGTGTCGAAGAAAATACACCACATCTCGCCATGTGTCGATGGAGTCCGCCACGTGTCCATATTGATCTTATCTTCAAATGGCCTAATTTTGGTGCGGGCTTGCGGGCAAAATGGTGAGGAATGGTGCGGGCAAACGATGGTGCGGGCAAAGGTTGGTGCGGGCAAGTGATGGTGCGGGCAAGTGGCTTGCGGACCTGGTTTGCGGATCTGACTTGCGTACCTGGCAACATGGGCTTGAGCTTGGGCTTGCGTTGAAGAGTAAACCACACCCGCGGGAAATGATGACTTATTTGCATTGAATGTTTTGAACTTGATTTTGAACGGGAAAGTGTTCTTCACTTCATCAGCTAAGGTTGCGGACCAAATGTTGCGTTGGGCTTGAATAGGCTACGGGAATAAGCTACGGATTTGAAAGTGGTGCGGACTTGAGCTGCGGGCAAGAACGGAGCTTTGGCTTCGGACAGAAGCGAAGCTTTGGCTGCGGGAAATGATAGCACAAGAATGACTTGAGCGGGAAATGAAACTATTCAAACTTCACCACTTGGGGACACATTAAGATGGTTTGAAAATTGATTCGTGCGGGAAAGCTAATGATAGCTGGTGGTGGGCTATGTGCTTGTGCTGGCTTAAGCTGCGGTCCATGATGAGCTGTGTACAGTGGGCTGAAATGTTGTATGCTTTGCGGGAATTGCCACATTTACTTCAAGTGGAGCGGAAATTGCTATATTTGAAATGGTCACTTTGTTGCGGACTTGACTGGCTTCATTCAAATCTTCTTATGTTGCGGGAATGACTGTATTTAGCTGCGGGGTTGGACATTTGGTGCTTAGCTCTTGCTGGCCTGAATTGCTGCTGGCTGCAAATGAGAAGATATTGACTTGCGGGCAGGAAAGCTATTGCTTCCATGCTGTGGAAATGACACTTTAAATTGTGGCGGGAAATGTTTGAATAATTGGTGTGATTAATAGTATACAAAGTGATGCGGTCAGAATGTGCATTAGTGTTGAAGTAGCTGCGATCCAGCAGTTGTTTTTGTTCCAGTACACCAAGAAAACTCTGCCATGTATTGGAGTAGATTTTTGGTACTCACACCCTAATCGTCAATTTCAGAAAGATTCTACTTGTGAAAAGTATTATCATGTTGATGAATTTGTGAAAAAATGTCCAGTGAATGGAGAAAACATAGTTGTTTTCAATCGAGGATTTTAGGTTATCTGAAATTTCGGGAAAATAGATACAATTGATTGTGCTTCATGTTTAAATTGTTATAATCAACATGGACTTAAAATTGTTATGAGCAAGATGCGGATTTGATGCTTCTTCTTCTTCCTATGGTGGTGGTGATGTTTTAACATGCAAATTTAAAAATCTCTTCTCTTCTAATGACTGTGGGTTTTCTCCTTTGCTTGTTCAATTTATTTAACATAACCCATGGTACTAGTCTAATTTTATACATGAAAAACTAACTTGTGAGATGATAAGGACCATAGTGGTTCGATCATTCTATATTCCACTCGGGACACAGCACCACTAGAATCATCAATGGCACTGGCCGGCAACCTTTAAAGATGCTAAACATTCGAAGAATGCATAAATCGAAAATGATACTAGCCAACCCAACTAGACATGTCTTATGTGGCTAAAAGTAAAGATGGAATTCATGGTTAAATATACCAATTATATGCCAAAACAAACATAAATATTGCACCGGGGATAAGCAGAACTTATTAGTTACCGTACAGGGATGCCACCATCAAGGTCCTCTGGTTTGTTCCAACGTTCTTAACATCCCACAATTGACAGCTTAACGAGAAGAGTGTACAACATTTTACAAGGCTTGTTCGATCGCTCATGTGCAGTTCAATTATGATCATCAGAGATGCTTTCAGAGCTTTCGAAGTTCATAAATCATAACTGTTGGCAGATGAGAGTTCCTACATCGGCCGATCATTTCTTCAATCTTCTTCACCATTGGAGTTGGAACTTGATACGAATAATGGGCTCAGCTGAAGCCTGAAGGAAAGATATTTGTGAGAAGCCCAATGCTGGATTTCACACTTATCCTACATGTCACACGGCTGCTCTAGTCCACCCGTTTTGGACACATCTGCTGCTCTAGATACAGTGTGCTATCCATGATCTAACTATGGTTTAATTAGTGAAAACATAAACAACCTAATTAGCTAGATATTAATATGATTTCCAGTTTCATGCGTCATTCTGGCTGATATTTTCTTTTTAAGGTTTCCATTTGCCCAACAAAAAAACAAATTGTCACTTAAATACCAAAAAAAAAAGAAAAAAAAAATAACTTTGATGACATTTTTCCTTGCATGTGTAAAATGTATCATTGTTATGTGAAGATGGTGGTTAAACCTACCGAGGCCATCACCGACGGACCAAGACAACAGACTTGGAGGAAAAGAGATACTCCATTAAAGAGACGCGACTGTGTCATGAGGTTTATTAGCTAGAACGATATAAAAAGTTAGCTAGCCAGAAAATGACATTTGAAAATGTTGTAGACGTTGGAATTCGACCATGTGAGTAGGCCAGTCAGTGTACCATCGGCCCATCCAATGAAAGTTACGTTTTGAAAATGATGGACTTGCTCCTTATCGCATGATTCACGCCGTTCCAATGTCATGCCTCGTTGGAATTGCGCCGAATAAATGTGGCCGGTATTTTTTTCCTCTCGTTCTTGAAGTTTACACATTTTTCCTCTTACTAAAACTGTGATTATCAAAAATCTGCCGTCTTGGATCACAACCAAAAGGATTTAAATCATAGTTCTGTATGATATTTTTTCATGAAATCAACTCTCATGATCATTTAAACAATGAGAATTAAACAAATAACTTAAAATAAATTGATTCAAACATTTGCATGATTCAACAATCAAACTGTCTACATCCACTGGAAAAAATTTGTATACATTTTATTTTACATTACCATAAGATACATCAAATAACTGATATGTTATAATATCATGAATATAATCATAATAAAAATGAACTTAGAGATTTACATAAGTTCATACCTATACTCTTTGTTATCACTTCCACGTCTTTAGCTTATTTTTTTCCTATTTTCCAACCCCTTTTCCAGTTGAGCTTGGTATTTATAGCCAATTTGATAGGTCCCACCAATCTACCTTTCCACTTATTTATTCTTATCCATTCTTGATGCGACATGTAGTCCCGCAAAGTTTATTTGTGATTTCCGCAAGGCTTGATCGTTTCTCCCGCAAGTCTTAGTATGCGTACTGCTTGTCTCTCGTGATTTCTCACTGATTATCCTGCAGCTCTTCTGAAGTCTTGTATGTAAATTAATATTTCTGGATTGGGAAGAATGTTGCGGTCTTAATTGAATCATGGCATGTTGGACACGTATCCCTTTAAAGTGAAACGTCATGCTTTAGTTCTTTTTCTTCCGCAACTTGTAAAATTGATACGTGTCAGTCATGCATCAATACTCATTATTACTCTTTATTGAGCCATACTTTTCCGCAACATGTTGTCAGTCGAGTAGTTAATGTTGTCTGTTTTGAGTAGCGTGCCTTACTTTCCCGCAACCAACGTGTCGGTCATGCATTAATGTTGTCAGTTTCAAATTTTGTCGTGTTTACAACTATCAATTTAATGCTTTAAAAAGCTTTGTTCCAGTGTTTCTCGTCTCATCGTAGTTCGTTACTTCTCCCATAGTTTTTTGGACACGCGTAGCTCATAATTTATTCTCTCACAATTTTTCCCTTTTTTCCTTTTTTTGGAATTGACAGTTGGTAAAAATTTTGAAAAAAGGAAAAATAATTACCTTTTCAATTCCACGCCTGCCATAACTTCCTTTCCCACGTTACACTTTTATGCGCTTTTTTTTTTCTCTTTGTACGTTTTTGTCAATTGACGTTTTTCGAAGAAATCAAATCTCTGAAAAGTTTATTTCTTTTCAGTTTTCGACGGTTCGTCAATTTCAGTTTTCTCCTATTTAATACCAATTATTTTCTTCATTCCATTCTTTACACCTCTTGCCTTATTCTTCTTCATAAAGTTGCAGTGCTTTTTATTCCATTGAGCTTTTCAAAAATTCTTCAACGTCTTTTCATTATCTCAATCTTATGTGATCTAGGATTCTTGCATCGGGATCAAGTTCTTATCTTTTCAATCAATCAGATTTTTCTTCTATCTTTTACTTCACTGTAAGTAACTCTTTTGCTCTTTTCTTTTTCGTATTTGCTTATTTATCAATCTCTGTACCTGTATCCTAATCATTGTAGATGATATTAATAATGTTCTTATATGTTTATTATTCTTTTAAATGTATGATGATTCTGATGTCGTTGATTTTTCTTTTTGATGATTGGTTATTTTATCATAATCTCTTTTTTCTCCTGATCAAAGAATGATTAGCTGACTTGTATTTTGATGTATTGATCATCTTGTTACATCTTTCCTGCATTGTTCTTGCTTTTGATCTTAATAAACTTATTTTTTCTGGCTTCCCTGTGTAGATAAATTTTTTTCATGGCTGGAAAAGGAAAAGCTACCGGTAACGCTTCTCATGAGGATGATCATCCTTTAGTTAGGAAGTCATCTCGTTACCCTGTATCTAGGAGTCATCCTTCGGAATCTACAAGGCCCGCAAGTGTCCGTGCTACGGTCAACAATCCTGCTCCCAAGGATAAGCGTGCTCATGAAAGTTGTAGCTTTAAATCCGTGAATCTCGAGGATTTTAAAAGGGTTCATGGTCTTCGCTAATTCAAAGTTTCCTTTTATGACTGTGTAGAAGATGAAATTACCTTGAAGATGATGGAAGGTTTTGCCTATTCCAACAACAGACTATTAATCCCTTCGGGAGATTTAGATGCTGGTCTACAGCTTCCCTTATACCAAAGCGAAAAACCCTTTCAATTCGAAGTTCTTGCCAGCCGCAATCAATCCCATCAAGGCTTGGTGTGGTCCATCAGTCAATACAACGGTAATTGGTGGCGCATACTAGATGAATGTAGCATGCGTATCCAAGGAAGAACCAACTTTACCTGCTACGTTCCAGACCCTTCAGAACGTAAATATTATACATTGAAAAACTTTCATGCTACTTATGTGGACAATATTGCCGAAATATTTTTCAAAAGATGGAGCGTTGGCCCGAACCGCAAAGATGGTGAGGGATTTCGTCTACTAGCGGAAATTGACAACGCCAAGCTGAAGTATATTCCGGGAACAACGCGCCCTCTCAAGGAAAAATTCGGGAAGATCACGATTACAAATGGTACCGCACCCCACTCGTCATTGAGGGCCCATGGGTCTTCGGGTTCGTTCCCGATAACATAGTTTACAATCTTCTTACTCGCTTCAACGGTTATTGCCCTTGGCGGTTAAATTTTGCTGATTTCAAGTTTCCACTTGTCATTGAGGTACATAGAGTTTCTCTCTGTATTTTTGTGCTTTATGTATTGCTTAATGATTAGAGTTTTCATCTGATGATTTAATTTTCCTCTTTTTATTATAGCCGCAAGTTGACCGGAAACTGATTCGCTGGTTGATGAAGGCACCCAAGATGATGCAGGGGTAAAACGCAAGGCCACACTCCTTGCAGAAAAGGTATTATTTTAATCCGATGACTTCTTATATTTCTTAAGAATTTTATTTAATGAATTTTTGTGGTGCATTTATAGGGTCGGAAGAAAGCAAAGAGTGCTCCTCGTGCTTCCACAGATAGGGAAGAGGGAGAAATTCAAGATTCTCCCCTTTATCATCCACTCTTAAAAGGTGAAGGAAGCTCAGCCGCAGAGAGACAAGAAGAGCAAAATATTCCACTCCGATTAACAAATTTTGAGTCTGCGGAACAGGATGGTGTCGCCGAAAAGATTTCAAATGCTGCCATCGATCTTTCGCACCATACTGTCGCTCCTGCTCCTTCTTTCTACCTTCAGTTCTCCCCTATGACTGTTGATGAGCCGCTTGAAGCCGCTTCTGATGAAGATGATTCGACTAATGAAGAGGATCGCAACCCTCAAGACGATCCCATAATTACTTCAACAGAAGGGGTCCCGCAAGCTCATGATGCGGGAGTAGATGAGCCAGCAATTAGTTGTACAACGAGTAATGTTCCCTCATATACTATAGCAGAAGTTAATCCTGTCAGAGTTAATGCTTCGAGTACGGCTGCTACTGATGCAGTTCAGCAAAACAGGGAGTTTCCGCAGCCAAGCAGAGGAAGGGATGTTGCAGAGACCTCCAATCTTTTGGAAAAAGAAGAAGAATATTTTCAATGGTTCATGTCAAAGAACCTTTTGTCTGTTCCATGCAACTCTCTACCGGTGAAATCGGACAGCTCTTTGGTCTCCCGGTTGCGTAAGTCTATGGAAGCTGCGCCATATGAAGCAGTTAGAGATGCTTGGTTGAAAGATCAAGGTGAAGTTGTTGATCCCTTATTCCGCATCACCGAACCTTCTTCTCTTACGGAAACTCTCGCACATGCGACGGGCAACTGTATTCTTTTCCGCAACAAGCTCTTCTACAGGTATTTTAATTTCTTTTCTCCCTTTTGATTTCTTCTTATTATAACTCTAATCATAACATTAATTCTGCAGCTTGGACGAGGTGAAAGTGCGGCACATACCGCGTATCAATTCTACAAAGCACGGTCCACCATGATGGAGTCCCGATTTAGGGCCGTAGAAACTGACGCTTTGGATTTGAAACGGGAAAATGACGTGCTCCGCCAACAAGTGCTTAATCTTCAGAACCAAGGTTTTATTCTTTCTTTTAATTACTTTTTCCTTATTTTATTTCACTTGTTTTCTGAATTACTTCATGGGATCAGCGGGGGATTCAGAACTTGTAACTAGGATGCAGCATAGAATTACGCAGTTAAAAGATCATGTTATAAGAGTTAATAATGAGAAAGTTGAAGTCAAGACAAAGTTTAATGATCTTGTTGATAGTCATGATTCGTTCATACGGAAGTATAGTGAGTTAGAATCTCGACATCGACTTTTATTCGTAGAGAAGGGTCGCAAGAAAATAGAGTTTGATGCTACTTTACTGTGGACCAAAGATTGTGTTTCTAAGGCACGGGCAAAATCTAACAAACTGGAAGAAGAGAACCGCAAGCTTTGTGTGGAGCGGCAAAATATCCTTACGGGATTTTCCCGTTCCGGATCATATCACCATTCACAACTTTCTTCGTATATAGCTCAGCTCATTGAAACAGAGACAACTCAGCTTCTGAGGCTTATGTTAAAGGAAAAGCTCTTACAGATGCTCAGGTTATGATCCGTAAGTTATCTGATTCTGTTCTTCACCGGGACAGTGATATTCTCCGACTGCACAAAGAAATAGCAAGATGCACATCCAAATTGAACCGTTTGCGGGATAATGAAGCAGAGTTAACTCAATATCAACATCATCTTGAACAACTCAAGACCAATTACAGCAAACTTTTGGGAGACTATGATTTTCTTGATATTACAAAAGATGCGATGGGTCGTGAATTAGTAGAGTTTGAATCCCTCGCAAGAGGTATCCCATTTACCACAAACCTAAAATTCAATATTATTCCCGCATTGATTAATCCGTTATTTTTGTTTCAGGTTTTGAAGAAAAATTTAAGGATGCAACTGTTAGAGTTGATAAAGCTGAGGAAGAGCTCATTGCGGCAAATGCCAGGATGGAAGAACTCAATAAGAAGTTGAAGCTAGCCTCAATCAAAGCTAACGAAGCACAGACCCATCTAGAACTTGCTTCTACGAAGGTCAGCGAAGCGCTTGGTTAAAAATGCTGAAGATATTCTAAAACATGAAGCTTCAAAGAATGAGAGCCTTATTCGGGATTTATCTACTGAAAGATGAAAGATAACATTTTGGAAGTCAAGAGTCCAAGCTTGCAAAACTGAAGTAAATCAATTCAAATTGGAGATTCAAAATAGAAAAACTTATATTAAATGGTTAAGAATCGAAGCTAAAGCTAAAATTGCTCAAGCGGTCAATAACACCCTTGACCAAGTACAAGCTGATGGATTTACAAAAGTTTACAAGCGCAGAAATGTCCCAGAAAATCCTCCTTTTGAAGGCGTTCTTCCCGCACCTTAGCTTTATTTACTGTTGTTCCGTTCTTCTTTATCTTTAAATTGTAGTTGCGTTTTCACTTTTCCTTATGATTTTATCCCTGCAAAACATATTTTGAATATATATTAATTGCTAATTCATATACGAGTGTGATTTATTTAACCGCAAGGAAATTTTGTACCCTGAGTTATATTGTGGGTGTAACACTTGTCTAACTTCTCTCGGGCCAGGAGGAAATTAGGATGCAGTCCCGAAGGTCTCCTAAAATGGAGAAAGATACAACAATTAACATCACGTTTTACACCCTTGTTGGCGAAATATCCAATAGTCTCACACTCATAGACATTCACAAGGATTTTCTTAGAGAGGTTGCATTTGTAGCTTTACCTAATATGAAACCAAATTGTTATAAAAATGCATTGCTGATTGTGAATACATCCTGAAGTGGAGAGTACCTGGTACAATAATCAATGTCATGTTAGGTATATCTGTAGCAAAAAATCCTATAGTGAGAAACATTTTCTTGGATCTTCTAGAGAGATTACATTTGATATGCTTTTCCTATTATGAGTGCCAACTGTTGCCCAATTGCGTTGATTAAGGATAATATGGTTTAAGATATTGCGCGTTCCACGGATGTTGTAAAATTCATCCATCCATATTCCTCAAATGATATGATACTTGTCTCGCAATGCCTTGTATAATATAAGGTCCTCCCCATGTAGGTGCAAATTTTCCTGCTTTTTTGTCTCTTTGGTATTTCGGGGTCTGCCGCAGGACATACTGTCATTCCATAAAATTTCACAACTTTACTTTTTTATTGTATTCCCTTTCCAATCTTCTTTGATAATTTTCCATTTTTTTAAGTGTAACTTCTCTTCTTTCTTCTAAGTCATCCAACTTTTCAAGCATTAAATCTGAATTTATGCTTCTGTTCTTGTAGTAGGTAAAATAACTTCCGTTGGAATAACTGCTTCTGTTCCGTAAGTAAGAAGAAATGGTAATTCTCCAGTGGATTCCCTTCTTAATGTGCGGTATTCCCATAATGTATTATGAAGTTTTTCACACCACCGTTTATGATGGCCATCAAGAGTTTTCTTCAAATTCCAAGCAATTTTTTTATTTGTTGCTTCAGCTTGCCCATTACTTTGCGGATAGAGTGGAGTAGAGTTATTCTTTTGAATGTTAAATGCTTCGAAAAGCATATCTATATTTTTCCCTTGTAATTGTTGTCCATTTTCCGAGACTATGGCTACTGGAATTCCAAATCTACAGATTATATTCTCAAATAGGAATTTAAAAACATCAGTGTCTCTAATGTGTGCAAGAGCTTTGGCTTCAACCCATTTAGTGAAATAGTCTGTAGCCACAATCAAGTATTGTTTTTTTTGAGTACCTTCCACTAATGGTCCAACAATGTCTATCCCCCATTTTGTAAATTGTCAGGGGCTGGGTACGGAATTTAGTTCTGTTGCAGGAGCCTTTATTCTTTTCGCATAGCGCTGACATTCTTCACATCTTTTTACCATGTTTTCTGCGTCTCTATGCATAAATGGCCAATAATATCCTTGCGTTTTTGCTTTTAAAGACAATGATCGTCTTCCACTATGATTTCCCTTATCTCCGTAATGTATATCTTTCACAATCCGTTGCCCTTTCTCTCGTGATAAACATCGAAGTAAAGGCCCTAAAAAGGATTTGCGGTACAGGATTTTATCCCGCAACTGATAATTCACAGAATTTGATTGCACCTTTCTTTCCTCTTTAGTGCTTGCGGGTAATACCCCATTTTGCAAATATTGATGTATTGAAATTCTCCAATCTTCTCTGGTTAAATTATTTTCTGTTTTTTGTGGGAAACTTGCATTATCTTGTACAACTGCATCTTCGATATCTTCTTCAACATTTTCAACTGCCCACAACTTGATTGATGGTTCATAAATACGCCCAATTTTTATTGCTGATGTATTCTGATCCCTTTTCATTGAATAAATAAATGCTAATGCATCAGCATGACGATTCTTATCTCTGGATAAATGCCGAAAGGTTATATTTGGAACCTGAAGCGCCAAATTTTGCACAAGATTTTTGTATTCTACCAGATCTTCATCAATTGTGAATCACTTGTGAGCCGTACATCGTTTATCCCAAATTCAATGATGAGCCTAAGAGCATAAACCACAGCCTCATATTCCACTATATTATTTGTATGTTCATCAAACTCTAGTCGGATTGAATGTATCATTCGATCCCCTATAGGAGTCGTGATTACAATTCCAATTCCAGCACCTTCTTTTTTCCTGGCCTCATCAACAAATAATTCTCATCTTCGGGAATTTACGGAGCTTAGGATATCCTGAGGATCATCCTATTCGAATCCGGGCAACCCTTGAATTTCAAAATCATCATTTAAAGGAAAATCCGCAAGGAAATCAACCAGGACTTGCGACTTTTGCGCAGTTTGTAGCTCAAATAATATGTGGAACTGTTCGAGTTGTGCGTTCCATTTTGCTATTCTTCCCACTTTTCCCACATTCTTCAGTACAGACTCCAACGGAGCTTTACTTGGTATTCGCACATAGTGTGTCAAAAAATATATGCGTAATTTCTGGGTAGCAAAAACCAGTGCTAAAATTAACTGTTCGATTTTTATATAATTTCTTTCTGCGAGGTTGAAAGTTTTACTGATGTAATATACGGGTTTTTCTACTTTTTCATTTGTTCGCACCAATACCGCGCTTACAGCATCTTCCGTTGCGACTATGTACAAGGCAAGCACCTCTTCAGGTTCTGGTTTTTGTAATGCAGGCAATGTGGCAAGATAAACTTTAATACTTGAAAAAGCTTGCTCACAAACATCATTCAATTCAAATTTATTCTTCTTTTTCAATGCATCAAAGAATGTCTTACATTTGTCCGATGATCTAGCAATAAATCTTCCGAGTGCGGACAAACAACCATTTAATTTCTGTACTTCTTTAACATTCCTCGGAGATGGCATATCAACAATGGCCTGAACCTTTGCCGGATCGACTTCAATTCCTTTTTTGGTGACCAAGTACCCCAAGAATTTCCCTGACGTAACCCTAAAAATGCATTTATCGGGATTAACTTTCATTCTGTATTTTCGCAAGGTTTCAAATATCTCTTTCAAATCTTGTAAATAATTCTTTGAAAATTTACTTTTTATCAGCATGTCATCTACATAAAATTCGAGTGTGCGGCCTATCCATGGTTTAAAAATTGCATCTACGAGCCGTTGATAAGTTGCTCCTGCATTTCTCAGCCCAAATGACATTCTGGTATAACAGTATAATCTGTGTGGAGTGAAGAACGCAATGTATTCTTGATCTTCTTAAGCTAGAGCAATCTGATTGTACCCTGATTGTCCATCCATAAAGGATAAACCTCATGACCTTCAACAGCGTCCACCAACTGATCAATGCTGGGAAGCGGATAACTATCTTTCAGACATGCCTTGTTTAAATTGGTGAAGTCTATACAAATTCTAACTCCGCCATTCTTTTTTGGTACTATCACCATGTTTGAAATCCAAGTTGGATACCGCACCTCTCGAATAAATCCTGCATCCATAAGATTTTTTAACTCTCTTTCAACTGGCAAATGATGTGCAGGTGCAACTTTAGCATGCGTTGCCGAAAAGGCGTAGCTTCCGGATATATATGTAATTCATGTCGTACAATATTTGGATCGATGCCCGGCATGTCCTCCATCTTCCATGCAAAAATGTCCACAAAATCTTTTAGCAGCATAATCAAATTATACTCCCTTTCTGTTTCCGTCAACGTTCCAATTTTTATCATCTTGGGAAATTCTTCTGTTCCAATATTGATATTTTTAGTTTCTTCAATTGATGTAAAGGTGGGTTTGGGAGCTCCTAAAAGTGTGGGAGCCCCCTTTGATTGCTATGCTAGAAGACTACTTTCATCAATTTTTGTCGTGCTTTCCTTTATTGTACTACCTTCATTTGCTTCATTTATTGCCTTATTTCCCGCAGTCTTAATCATATATTGGTTCAAGGCTTCTTCTTTAGCCTTCATCTGGCGCTCTTTTTTCTTATTTTGTTGTTGTTGTTGTCGTTCTTTATTCATGCGGACTTCTGCTAGAATACAAGATTTTGCTTCATTTTGATCTCCTTTTATCTTCATTTCCCCTTGCAGTGTTGGAAACCGCAAGTATTGGTGATACGTTGATGTTACTCCTTTCAATTGATGGACCCAGTGTCTACCAATGATGGCATTGTACGAAGATGGAGCCTCCACTACACTGAACTTAGTCAGAATACTTATTGGTCCAGCTGCAACATCAAGCAAGATTTCCCCTTTCGGTTTTGAAGCTAATCCGTTAAACCCATAAATTGTGTAGCATATGGCATTAGTTGATCATCTTTTAACCCCATCTTCTGAAATATGTCATAAAACAAAACATTAAGAGAGCTGCCCCCATCCATAAGAATCTTCCTTATATTCCATCCAGATACTGGCATTGTAAGTACCAACGGATCATTGTGAATTTCAATCTTTTGGTCCACTTCGTCTGTAGAAAAAGTTAATGGGAATGCCATCCATTCTTCCCAAACTTCATAACTCTTCCCGCAACCTTGAATACTTTGTGACTGGGAACCCTTTTATGTAATTTTTTTTCAATAGCCGCACTCATGGATGTCTGATCCGATTCAGAACATGAAATCATGTTAATAGTTTGATTATTATGAGGAATATTAACAGCTTTTCCTTTATTAAACCTTTGTGTGAAGTCAGACAGCTGAATAAATTCTTTTAACTCCCCTGTATCAATCATCCTTTGTACTTGCATTATTAGGTTCCTGCATCGGTTTGTGGAACCACGATAGCAATGGTATTCACAATAATCCTTGGAATTCTTTGTATGTTCGGTTTGTCGCTCTTTTGACTATGGCCATTGAAAATCTTGTCTATTCTTTATTACATTTAAAATTTCTGAATAAGGAGTGTTAAGTTTAGTCAAAATTCGCTCCTCAAATTACTGGACAAACTTTCTTTTTTCCTCAATCTTGGCTCGCTTTGATTCAATGTTTGGAGTTTTTCCCGCGAACTTCTTCCCGGATCCGGATGACGGCTCTATAGAATTGGCTCTTTTTGCACTTCCTTGTTGCTGAGATATTATTCTCGGATGTTGCCTCTGAATATCTTGTAATCTTGCACACTTTTCAATAATATTTCTGAGATCTCCTTTACTTTTTGGATTGATATTATGGATATCAATAAAGAGTTGGCTTTCTCGATTGGCTATTCCCCATTTGTAACTATTGATAGCGACTTCTGGAGTTACATCCCCAATTGCTTGACAGATCGTCTGCCATCGATCTGTATAATCAAGGATGGTTTCCTCTGTCGTTGAGGCAAGTGAGTATAGCTTATCCATCCCCGCATCTGCGGGCTTGTTGTACATGTATGCTTCTAAGAACTTGCAGGTCAACTGCGTGTAAGAATACACCGTCCCTTCTGGTAAATTGTCATACCGTGCCAAAGCTATACCTTTCAAACTCGAGGGAAAAAACCGACACATAACTACATCATCTTGATCCCAACGTGTCATGATGCGATTGTAATACTTCAGATGAGTTGTTGGGTCTTTTGTCCCATCATAGCATTCAAAAATGGGAGTACTACACTCATGCGGTATTGGGGCATATGCCAAGTGCGGCGCCAATGACGTTCGTCTAGCTTCTTTTAACACTTCTTGTAATCGTCCACCCTCTTTTTTTTCAAATTCTTTTTCCCGCATTTGCTGTATATCCTCATAGCATTTTTGCCACCTGTCATTTTGCAATCTTGAACCATCTAAATTCAATTTATCTGGTTCATTCCGCTGGCGTGTGGGTTCTACTACCATTATTCTTTGATCCTTATTGGCTCTCACTTTCCTTCCTGTGAGTCCACTGGAGCTTAATTCTTGCCCACGTGTACTTGTTGCAAATGGTTCCGTACCATACTTGGCCTTTTCTCTGAGTACTTGGTTTTCTCTGGTTAAAAGTGCAATTTGTTCTGCACAAGTCTGTCGTACCTTGCGCATCTCGTCCATTTCTTCCATTAATTTTTGAATGTGATCAATACTATTTTGAGAATTTTCTTCACATGAGCGACTATTTGAGTGATCTTCAGAATTGTCTATATGATCATTAATGGGTGGTTGCTCTTGTGACTCTCTCAGCATTTCCCTTTGTTGAGGAGCCTCTATTGCATTACTCCCTTGATTTCCTGAATTGGCATCTTGATCTTGGATGTTTTTATGTGACATTGTCCTCATTTTTGTGAATCCTTTTGAGATGTTGCAATTTCTTCTAAGCCCTGTCTTGCGTTGCTATAGGGATTTCTTTACCAGTATTCTATAAGATCTCAGATAATTAATTATGTGTTTCACGAGATTTTATCATTCTCAATAAATTTGCAATACCATTTGACTGGAAGATAATAGTATAATTAGTTTTAACATATCACACTCAAAGCAGATGACTTTGTAATTTAGTAAAAGTTTTGTAAGTTGATGTGGAAACAAATTAATACCAAGCTTGAAGAAAATCCTTGATAATTTTATATTTGTGGAGAGTATAAGACAATAAAAATAAAGAATATGACCATAACGACCAAATTTATATACTCATCAACTGATTTATTGAGTAAAATTATATATACAATTTTTCATATTAAACTTAATCATTGTATTTTAAAGGGAAGAATTTTTTAAAAAAACACGATTCAAAATTTTCCCAACAAAAATTCTGATAGGTAGAATAAATTTTTTACTACTTCCCTGTTTCTAGCGCCAAATTGTGATTACCAAAAATTTGACATCTTGGATCACAACCAAAAGGATTTAAATCATAGTTCTGTATGATATCTTATCATGAAATCAACTTGCATGATCATTTAAACAATGAGAATTAAACAAATAACTTAAAATAAATTGACTCAAACATTTGCATGATTCAACAATCAAACTGTTTACATCCACGGGAAAAGATTTGTATACATTTTATTTTACATTACCATAAGATACATCAAATAACTGATATGTTATAATATCATGAATATAATCATAATAAAAATGAACTTAGAGATTTACATAAGTTCATACATATACTCTTTGTTATCACTTCCACGTTTTTAGCTTATTTTTCTTCCTATTTTCAAACACCTTTTCCAGTTTATGAGCTTGGTATTATAGCCAATTTGACAAGTCCCACCAATCTACCTTTCCACCTATTTATTCTTATCCATTCTTGATGCGACATGTAGTCCCGCAAAGTTTATTTGTGATTTCCGCAAGGCTTGATCGTTTCTCCCGCAAGTCTTAGTATGCGTACTGCTTTTCTCTCGTGATTTCTCACTGATTATCCCGCAGCTCTTCTGAAGTCTTGTATTTAAATTAATATTTCTGGATTGGGATGAATGTTGCGGTCTTAATTGAATCATGGCATGTTGGACACATATCCCTTTAAAGTGAAACATCATGCTTTAGTTCTTTTTGTTTCGCAGCTTGTAAAATTGATACGTGTCAGTCATCCATCAATACTCATTTACTCTTTATCGAGTCATACTTTTCCGCAACCTGTTGTCAGTCGAGTAGTTAATGTTGTCTATTTTGAGTAGTGTGCCTTACTTTCCCGCAACCAACGTGTCGGTCATGCATTAATGTTGTCAGTTTCAAATTTTATCGTGTTTACAGCTATCAATTTAATACTTTAAAAGACTTTGTTCCAGTGTTTCTCGTCTCATCGTAGTTCGTTACTTCTACCATAGTTTTTTGGACACACGTACCTTAAAATTTATTCTCTCACAAAAACGTGACATATTTCTTATCAAACTCTTCTACGAGTTCTTTAGTCAAGAAACTGATTTCCATTTCCCTATTCAATGGAAGCAATGCGGAAACGAAAACACAGTAGAGATAGTCTTTCATCTACTCCAACTGCTGAGAATTTCTTCTGCACAATGAAGCAGACAGACGAAGGTGCAAAACTGGCCCTCTTCTTAGCTGTTATATCTTGTACGAGCAAGAGTAAAAGCTTAGGGAAATTGGCATTATGACTTGTGAGTGGACAACAGGAGTACGGATCCAAGGACTTTAGTTTTTTCAGGCAACTTGGTCTGGATCTAACCAATTAAAGAGTACATATATAAGATAAGAAGAGGTCTTATCAAATGTTGATAGCAACAGATATGAGCTGTGGTGTTTTATATACATTAATAACATGTCTCTACCTTTTGGCTGGACATGCAATAAAATGCAAATTAGATGATCCAAAATCGAGTGGTAAGTAATTGACTAGTGGTATACCAATATGGAAATAGACAAGATGAAAATTAGATAAGTACATTAAATTAACTGTTAATTAACATGTACCGCTAATTAACAGATATAAGTCAAATCGGTCCACTTGCCTGTCCAGGAACAATGTCCATGCCGTGCCGACTAGAGTTTTCAACTTTTCAAGGATGAACCTGGGCGGTTGAATTGCAACTTGCAAAAAGTATTTTACCCAGAATAATATGCACTTTTCAGCCGTAGTCAACAAAGCTTAATGATATATTTGTTTGATTATTCTTCTTTTGTTTAGATATTTTATGATGTCGTTCAGAAACGTAAGGTTCCGGAATTGTCATCGTGCATAATCGAATTAACATGTTACCTTCGTCCTAATAAAAATAGTAGTATCTTTTTTGCTGCCAGAAAGAATATCAATCACCAAAAATTTATCGTGATTCACAATTATATCATGTTTAATGTTACTTCGGAGTAATTTAATAGTACAATGTATTAATTGTTGAAGAAAATAAATTTTAGTATTTTATTTTTGGTTGTGGTAGGATTGGATTTTAGGATCTAAGGGTCACTAAGGACACTAGCTTATTTTTATAAATTGTGAATGAAATCTTTAGTCCCACATAGGAGAAAGTAAAGATGTTACCTCTCCATATTACTAAGAAAAATTGCATCTAAGAGGGGCCCTTTAGGTCAACACATTTTTGTGTGGGGGAAAGGACTTATGCAATGGGCTAATTGGTGCAACCACACATTTCACACACGCACGGTACTTCGTACCGAAGCACGTCCGCCGTCCGGGTGGGCCGGAGTCGGGTGTGGGTGTGGGTCAACCAAGACTTATTTTTTTGGAAAAAATACTTTTGAATTATTTCCTCAGCGTCGACATTCTGGACGGATTTCTCTATGGTTTCTGCCTATAAAAGCAAATCGAATTCTTCATTCCAACCATCCCAGAGCAGGCTACTATCCCTGGCTCTTTTCTCATCTTCTTGCTTAGCTTGCGCATTTGCTTGTTTATTTCTGTCTTTCATCTTGTTGTAGAGTTCTTCTGAGTGGTCAAGTATTGTAGTGCTATACAATACTTGTATCGAGCAGTTTTATCCTGGACACAACTTCGCTGTTGAATATTTAGCATCACTTATTTTTGAGGCGTACCGGTGAACTATTGTGTTAAGGACGGTTTGATGATCAAGTGACTCTGCCCTCAAATCATTGTTTAAATTTCAGAAGTTTTATTTAACGTTAACATCATTTGTTTTCAGTATTTTATTGTTGCAAAAAAAATAATTTAACACAATATTTTCTTCTGTAACAATGGATAAAAATGTTGTTGACAGACCAGAAAAATTCAATGGGAAGGATTTCAAAAGATGGCAATCAAAGATGTTATTTTTCTTGAGTTTTCATATGCTAGATGATCTTATTCTGAAATCTTTTGATGAGAATTTGAATGATGTTGGAAATGAAATGGAATTGGACAGTTGGGTTAGGCAGAACTATATGGCTAAAAACCATATTCTGAATTGTTTAGAGGATGCACTGTATGATTTTTACAATACAAAGGAGAATTTTTCTGCTTTTGATTTATGGGCTGCTTTAGAGGCAAAATACCAAGCTGAAACTTTTGGAAGTAAGAAATTCTTGGTAGCAGGTTCTTGGAATATAAAATGTCGAGTAACAAATTTGTAGTTGATCAATTCCTTTAACTTCAGCGTATTATCAATGAAATTCTTGTTGAAGGCATGATGATAGATGAAACTTTTCAAATGTCTGTTGTGATTGAGAAATTACCATCTTCCTGGTTCGAATACAAACATAAATTAAGACATGAAACTGGTGAAGCCAGTATGGTTGATTTGGGTAAGAAGATTCAAGTAGAAGAGTTAATGTGCTCCAAAGACAAGAACGTATCTTCTGCAAGGGACATGTCTAACAAGGCTCATGTAATTGAACACAAGTCTTTCAATACTGAAAAGGGTGAGAGCAGCAAACGCAACCCTAAGCCTAGTCCTCACAAGAAAGGTACGTTTCAGAAACCCAAATCTGACATTGGTAAAATTAAGAGTGCTTGTTATGTTTGTGGAATTCCTGGCCATATGAAATTCATTGTAGAAAACATAAAGACTTTAATAACAAGAAAAACGATGCTAATTTGGTTGAAAACAACAAGAACAAGTTTTATGGTACGGTGTCTGAAGTTAATTTGGTAACCAATTTGGAAACAAAGATATGTTCACCTTCTATCAGAAGGTAGGGGAAGGGGGGAAACTCTACATGGGTAACTCATCTGCTAAAATTGATTCTGTGGGTAAGAGTTATAAGACTGAGGGTCTTTATAAACTTAATGTAACCTCTGATGAAATGAATAAAATTGATTCTTCTTATTATGTTTATGTGTCATTAAATGTTTTCCATGATAGACTTGGACATGTAAATTATAAGTCAATGCATAAATTGGCTAGCGTAGGCTGCATACCCAAATTTAATTTGGATGATGAACATAAATCTGAAGTATGTGTAATATCAAAATATGCTAAAAAACCTTTTAGAAAAAATGTTCAAAGAAATTCTAAACCCTTAAAAATTAATTCATTCATACCTAGTTGACATGAAATCAACTCAAACTAGAGATGGTAAAAAATGGTTATAATTTTAGTAGATGATTGTACCAGGTACTGTCAGGTACACTTGCTCAGGGGGAAGGATGATGCTTTAGAAGCCTTTAAGATGTATAAACTTGAAGTTCAAAACCAATTAGATGTTACCATTAAAAGAGTTAGGTCTGACCGTGGTGGTGAGTATGAAATTCCTATAGGAGAAATTTGCTCATAACATGGTATTATTCATAGACCACTCCTCCTTATTCACCACAATCTAATGGGGTGGCTGAACGGTAGAACAGAACCCCTAAGGAGATTATAAATGCCATGTTGATTAGTTCAGGATTACCGAAAAACTTGTGGAGGGAGGCCGTGCTCTCAGCTTGTTATATCCTGAACAAAGTACCCTTCAAATGATCAAATAAAACTCCATATGAACTATGGAAAGGTAGAAAACCTTGTTATGCATACTTCAAAGTGTGGGGGTGTTTGGATAAAGTTTATATTCATCCTACTAAGAGAACTAATATAGGACTCAAAACTGTTGATTGTGTCTTCATAGGGTATCCTGAGAATACTACTGCATATAGATTTATGGTTGTAAGTTCTGAAATTTTTGAAATTTGTGTGAATACTATTATGGAATCTAGGGATGTTGTGTTCTTTGAAAATGTTTTTCCATTGAAATATGATTCTCGCATGATATGTGTTGATCCCCTAGATTTCCCTTCAACCATTCAGACATTACCTTTAGGGAAGATGGAGTTGAACTTGAGCCTAGAAGAGGTAAAAGGCTTAGAACTAAAAAAATCTTTTGGGCCAGACTTCATAATATGCTTAGATAAGACTGATCCACAGACTTTTAGAGAAGCCATGACTTCTTCTGAAGCTCCAGGGTGGAAAGAATCTACCAGTAGTGAAATAGATTCCATCATACCGAACCGTACATGGGAGATTGTAGACTTACCTTTAGGGTGTAAACCCATAGGTTGTAAATGGATCTTCAATAAGAAACGTAAGGTAAATGAGATTGTGGAAAAATACAAAGCTAAGTTAGTAGTTAAAGGCTATAAACAGAAAGAAGGTGTAGATTTCTTTGATAGTTATTCACCTGTTACGAGAATTACTTCAATTAGGATGTTAATTGTTATTGCTGACATTCATAACTTAGAGATACATCAAATGGATGTAAAGACAACTTTTCTAAATGGTGCATTAGATGAAGAAATTTACATGAAAACAAAGTTTGTAAACTGAAAAAAATCTTTGTATGGTTTGAAACAAGCACCTAACAATGGCATGAAAATTTTGATCATGTAATGATTTCTAGTGGTTTTAAAATCAATGAATCTGACATGTGTATTTATATTGAACTTGTGAATGATTCCTGTGTGATTGTATGCTTGTATGTTGATGATATGCTTATACTTGGTACAAACATGGATGTAATTAATTCCACTAAGAACATGCTAAATGAGACTTTGACATGAAAGAGTTAGGCCCCGTTGATGTGATCTTAGGGATGAAGATTAGAAGAAATTTTAATGGATATAGTCTTAGTCAATATCATTATGTTGAATCTGTCCTTAAAAAATATAATCAGTTTGATTGTAAATTTGAATACTCACGTGCTATAGGAAGTCTGATGTATTTGATAAACTGTATGAGACCAGATATTGCTTATGATGTGAGTAGGTTGAGTAGGTATACCTGTAATCCGGGGCAGGAGCATTGGGATGCACTTATTAGAGTGTTGAGGTACTTGAAGTACACTTTGACCTTTTGTTTGAATTATGAGAGGTACCCTGCCGTCCTTGAAGAATTTTGTAATGCAAACTGGATATCAGATTCAGAGGAGTCTAAGTCTAGAAGTGGATATGTTTTCACTCTAGCAGGTGGGTATTTATCTTGGAAAAGTTCCAAACAGACATGTATAGCTCGATCCACTATGGAATCGGAGTTTATTGCGTTAGGTAAAGCAGGAGAGGAAGCCGTTTGGCTAAGATTCTTTTTAGAAGATATTTGTCTCTGGTATAGGCATGTTCCAGCTATATCTATATATTGTGATAGCCAAGCTGCAATAGCTAATGCTAAAAACAACAACTATAATGGGAAGTCTATACACATTCGTAGAAGACATAATTCCCTGAAATAAGTAATCTCAACTGACGTTATTTCTGTTGACTTTGTGAGGTCTAAGGAGAATATCGCAGACCCTTTCACGAAAGGTTTTTCCAAGGAAATAGTTAGTAATGCATCGAGGGGGATGGGGCTTAAGCTCATTAAATAAACTTTCCATGAAGGATACTCAACCTTGCTGACTGGAGATTCCAAGATCAAGATTTTGAATGAGACAACTAATTTGTGGTGGGTTAAAGTAGACACTATCAGGGAATTTCATTCTCTGTCCCTTCCCTATGGTGGTTGACGTGATAGTGTGACTGCATGTGAATGATGAATTTTTATTAAGTCTTAATGAATTTTATAGTTTCAATTTAAGATTGAAGTGGGGTGTAGCAATAAACACTCTTGATGAGACTCACCTATCTGAATGCGAAAGTGGGCCGCTTCCTATGAAAATGAAGTTGATTCTCTGGAGCATTTTGAGAAACGGGATACGTCTAGGGCCAAAATGAACACAACGACACGAACTTGACAGCACCTAGAGAGATATCACGCGTGGAAGTTATTGATGAACTACACCAAACGATGGAAGTTCAAGACATCGCGTTCACTGTCTATCAAGTAGTTCTGGTAATTTCTCACTAAGCAAAGGTTCAAGACCTTATGAACACCTCTTGCCTATAGTGGTATTTCTCGCTTTCTGATTTCTGATTTTTTATGGGTTTTTCATTCATGTGGGGGATTGTTGGAGAAAATAATTTTTAATGTTTTGTTTTTGGTCTTGATAGGAATGGATCTTAGGACCTAAGGGTCACTAAGGACACTAGCTCATTTTCAATAATTGTGAATGAAACCCTTAGTCCCACATAAGAGAAAATAAAGATGTTACATCTCCATATTACTAAGAAAATTACATCTAAGAGTGGCCCTTTGGGTCAACACACTTTTGTGTGGGGGAGAGGACTTAGGCAATGGTCTAGTTGGTGTAACCACACATTTCACAACGCGCGGTGCTTTGTACCGAAGCACGCACGTCGCCGCCGTCCGTCCGGTCGGGCGAGGCGGGCTCGGGTTCGGATGTGGGTGTGGGTATGGGTCAACCAAGACTTATCTTTTTGGAAAAAATACTTTTGAATTATTTCCTTAACGAATTTAAAATCAAATTAAATTTGTCTTTAATGTAGGGGCGTCTGACCCTCAGAAAATAATTTTCTTACCAAATTTTTTTTCTTCTGCAACACAATGCCGATATTTTCTGGTCGTTTTTCTTTACAACATTATTACAAATTATGTCAACATTCTGGACGGATTTATCTCTGGTTTCTTCCTGTAAAAGAAAATCGAATTCTTCATTCCAACCATCCCAGAGCAGGCTACTATCCCTGGCTCTTTTCCCCTCTTCTTGCTTTGCTTGCGAATTTGCTTGTTTATTTCTTTCCTTCATCTTGTTGTTGAGTTCGTTTGAGTGGGAAAGTATTGTAGTGCTATACAATACTTGTATCGGGCAGTTTTATCCTGGACACAACTTCACTGTTGGGTATTTAGTATCACTCATTTTTGAGGCATACCGGTGAACTATTGTGTTAATGACAGTTTGATGATCAAGTGACTCTACCCTCGAATCGTTGTTTAAATATCAGAAGTTTTATTTAACGTTAACATCATTTGTTTTCAGTATTTTATTGTTGCAGAACCAACATTAAGTGGTGAGGGTGAACAATACGAATGGATTTGAACCTCCACTTATTTCCTCATATTAGAGATAGTAGGTGTGGTACGTAATCGATTTTCTGATAGTAATTTTTATCTCATTTTAATTAATTGGTTAAATAACCCATAATATTCTGTTTTTAGGTCTAAAAGACAATCAAAATTAGATACTATTCCAATAACCAAAAATAATAAAGATACTATTCTAATATCATTGGGTATTACACCAAAAAAATTATCTTTTAGTGAATAATTTATTTGCATAGTGGACTATAATACCCCTATCTTTTAAAATAACATCTTACCTAATTGGGTTTTCTTTAAATTTTTCATTTTGAACATTTTATATTTGGTAGTTTTTCTTTGATTTTGTTGGTCCCTTCCAGTGGTTTTTCCAAAAAAAAAATGATGTATTATTGTAGATTTTTGTTGGTTCAGGACGAATTGGGAGAATTAAGCCAGCATCTGTATCAGGTATGTGTCGTTTTTAAAATAATGAATGTCAATATAATTTGGCTTGATTTGTATATGAATTATTTAGTGTAAAATTAACCCATCCAGCAAAATATGAATTCTTTGGTGTAATGGTTGTTCGCTTTAATCTACTAATTGTTGTGAATCTTATTAGTTTGTTTGATATAACATGTTATTCTAAATTTGATAATTGTTGTTGTTCTTCTAACTTTTATATCTTACCATGCATTTTTGGCAAAGAATCCATAATTTCAAAAGAATGATTTTACATTAACGGATAGTCATATGTTGCACACTGCATTCCAGCATTTACTTCTAGAGTTAACAAAGAAAATAAGAATAAAGAAGGAATTCATATAAATTAAATGTATTATTCATATCCAAGAATAAACCAATACTCTTCGATTTTATTATATAAATATTCATAAAATATATAACATACATATAAAATTCTTCATTTTCTTAATAGTATCTTAATTTAATCTTAATAAAATATTATGTATTTGGATTTAGTGATGTTTCTGCCTCACTTTCTCATACTTGCTTGACTAAGATTCTGCATACTTAAATATGAATTTTCCATCGGTAACGGTATTACTAATCCAACAATTCAATACAAAGCATATACTGAAGCGATTGTATATGATTCAGATGATCCCGTCGATATAATACAGGATACGACAGAAAATGTAATAGCCATCTTGATGGGATACTTCGGATACTACAGGTATGATATAACCTAAGTTAACCCTCCATGTTTTCAGTTTTGCTTACGAAACTTTGAATAAAACAGGGTCACGAGCCATATTTTGGCTGGATGAATTAAATGAATATATATGGTACTAGAGTTTCAAATACTACAGGTTATATCCAGGGAATAAATATATATCCACATTTTTTCTTTCCCATTTCTCTGTTATATCTTCTTCTATTTCATGGCTATTTTTTTTTTTTACAATAGCCTTTATAATTCTGAGTTATAATATATTTTAACATTTAAGGTTCAAGCTTCCACCAGGTCTACGTCCATGGCCAATAGTTGGTAATCTCTATGAAATCAAACCGGTAAGGTTCCGATGTTTTTACGATTGGTCGAATATTTACGGACCAATTATATCGGTTTGGTTTGGTTCCACGTTGATTGTTGTTGAGTCCAAAACAGAATTAACTAAATAGGTGTTGAAAGAAAAAGATCAACAATTAGCCAATAGGCACAGAAGTAGATCAGCTGCAAAATTTAGTAAAGATGGTACAAATCTTATTTAGGCTGATTATGATCCACATTATGTTAAGGTTAGAAAAGTTTGCACACTTAAACTTTATTTGTTAGTTTCAAATAGAATTCGGGTTTGTATCATTGCTTGGTACATTTAAATTTATGTTTGTTTGTTTATTAAACCTTTTACTAAATAACTTTTGATAGTTAAATGATTTGGTACAAGCTTCAAGTGGTTAGCTGAATGATTATAAAGTCTTGAACTTATATCTCCAGGTTTATAGACATATTAGCTATAATCATAGAAGTCGTCGATACCACTTGACCAACATGATCATATATGTACAATAAGCATTAAAAATGGCATGTAGGCTTAGTTAATCAATTCTAAGCTAAAGTACCTGAACTTACCATGGGAAATCACCTGAACCTATCATGGGTCATCTGAAATAATTACTATCTTATATCTATTTTGAACCTGTTACTTATATGGAAAATGTTTGAGAGCAGTAAATGATGACTGGGTACTAATGAGAATGTTGAAAACAACAAAGAATATAGTTGTTTCTTTTTCATGAATAATTTTTAGTTTTGATGAAAATATTAGCAACGATGTTTTGTTTATTAAATTATGATACCTACAGGAACACTTTCCGATGGAAGAGCAGTTGTTGTTAAGCAACTTTATGTAGCTTCTCATCAAGGAAAAAGCCAGTTTGTGGCAGATATTTCTATCATACCTTCTGTTCAACACTGCAACCTTGTGAAATTGTATATGTGCTGCATTGAGTGGCAAACCGCTTCCTGGTTTATGAGTATCTTGAATACAGAAGCCTAGATCAAGCACTCTTTGGTATGGCATAAACTCATTCTTATGTTCATATATGTGGATATTGTGGTCTTGATAATGCTTGCTAATAACCATCACCTTGCAGGAAAGAGTGATGTACACCTCAGTTGGTCAACCCGCTACGAAATTTACTTGGGAGCGGTAAGAGCCCTAGCTTATCTCCACCAGTTGAGACCAAGAATTGTACATAGAGATGTCAAAGCCAACAATATTCTTCTTGACACTGATCTAAACCCCAACATTCAGATTTTGGTTTGGAAAAGTTATATGACGATGCAAAAACCCATATTAGTACCCAAGTGGCTGGAAAAATGTAAGCTTTCTGACATTTTACTATACCATTATACCATGTGAAATTTACTTGAACTATACCGACGTAACCATTTTTATGTCTCTTGAAGAGGATATCTTGCCCCGGAGTATGCCATGCATGGGTATCTTATGGAGAAGGATGATGTATTTGGATTTGGGGTTGTTGCGCTGGAGATTGTCAGTGGACGACCAAATTCTGTCACCACCTTGGATAAAGATAAAATGTATCTTCTGGAATGGGTAAGTTCGTAAGTTAAATATTATATTTACTTAAGGGTATGAATGGTATTTAATCAAACTTAGGGGCATGTGATAGAGTACCATTACATATGTGAAAATAGAGATGATAAGCTAATGCGATATTAAAATGTTAGTATCAATTTAATGTTTGAAGGACAAGCAATCTGTAGATTGTCATAGTATGCAGTGATCATCTACAAAGAGAGAGCGAGAATATAAGGGTTTAGGCATGGTTTCTCAATTCTAACTAATGGGAAGAGTTTGCACATCGCTGTGACAGTTCTTTGGGGCTTGAGCTGTGATCGCATCATTATAGGCGCACCTTATCTCTGCACTATTATATCCGTGAATCTTCGTAAGCACTTTTAGTTTATTTTCACCACATATTGTACATTCTACTCCTCTAGCTTTAAGAGTTAAAATTGTTTGTATTGTATTTTCTTTTTTTCTTGCAGTAAGGTAAATATTTGTGGCTAACATATAATGAAATATATGACATATTGATGAAAGTTGGATTTATGTCATTTATTTTGAATTGCTAATATCAAATAGTCCACTGCCGATCTAGATATGCAAATTTATAAATCTGGCAATTCCATTGTAGATATCTACATATCTATGATGCTGTCTATTTGTACTGTGTAGCCAATCTTTTCAAGTCTTTGCAATAACTCGGCGCCCCTAAAATACATCAGGACGAAGGGTTAAGGGCCCTAGAGTTAGGGGAAAATAAGAAAATCTTAAGAGTGAAGATGAGGGAGAAGGTATTGCAACTGATATTGATGAAGATCAGGACAAGTATATATCTAGAAAGACTGTTGCATTTCCTGGTCAGATCATCCCAAAAAGGACAAATAATTTCACTCATGTAAGAAACTATAAGATGATTTTTTTTTACAGCAACACCCTTTGGCACATCAAATCAAAAAAGTAGGTCAGTAGGTGTGATGTGTCCATATGCTGGTATACCAACTAGGGAGGTTTGTACTTCTATTCATTCATTTATATATGAAATAGATTTCCTATCTTTCTTACTGTCTTTTTGAGCAAAAAGATCATAAAACATATCATTATCTTCAAAAACAAATGATCAATCTGATTAGTAATGGTAATAACCTTCTTATATATATGTGTATATATATGCACACACACACATAATTCACTTCCTCATTTAATTTGTTGATTATATACTCTAAACTTATTGATTAAATGAGTCTCTTAATCAATTGTTTAGAGTTTTTAATCAGATTTTGAAGACAAGCCGCCAAAGTAATTAGTTAAAGACTAAATTAAGTTCGAGTCATATGGCAACAATGATAAGTGCATGGGAGCCAAATAAACGACATCACTATAGCGCTGGAATATCTAGGAGAACCAGAAAACCCATGCAAATTTCTGTAATGTAAACTAATGATGATGAAAATAATGGTACCACTGTTTTGAGTTATTTCCAGATAGAAAGCAAATTAGATAATGAAGATGAAGCAACAACATCAACAACAGATAATAACGATCATTATCAATTACGAAAGTTGATAATGAGTAAGGAGATCATGAAAAAGCTATAAGTAATGGTAATAAGGTTGAACATCACTGTGACACCAGTCATGGAGGCAGAATTCAATTTTAAAACTCAAGTTTTCCTAAATCGACTAAGTAAGCTTGGAATCAAGAATGAGCAACAACTCCTAATAGGTTTCCACCTAAACTACTTGGAAGCCATTACCTATGCATTTACTTCGGAGATGAAGAAAACATGACAAGTAAAAAGCACCCATGACAATGGTCACGATATATAGTAATAACAAATGAATACATGGGTGGTCACTATATATAGTAATAACAAATGATAGGAGGGGCCGAAAGAGAAAGAGGTGATATCGAACGGGATTCTCATTTCAAAAGAGTTAAAGTGAATCCTAATTCTCTGTAAGTTGTTTACAATGTTCTATTAATTGCAATTTTATTTGTGTAGCTTGATGTTTTAAGTTTTGGTGTTTGGGAGTTTATTGGATTGTTGTGTTTGTTTTTGCAGGGAGGCTCGTGATGCTATCAGAGATGCTTCAACATCTGCTGGTGGAGCTCAGGGATATCTTGCTTATCCATCTCAAAGCAATTATTTTTAAATGAATGTGATATTCGGAGAATGTTGGTACTCGGGATCTTATTGATTATGTAGCTGGTGAAAATGATGGTGAAGAACCAATATCAGATGGTGAAAGAGAGCAATTAATTGATATACAAAACATTTGTAAATATGCGGTTCATATAAATCATGAAATACAAGTAAGATTTTGAAGCTTACTTTTAACATTGTCCAGGTCATACTGATGCTAGATCGTTATTTATTTTGGAATCAACATGTTCCCTCAATGGAGGGAAATATAGCGACAATAAGAGAGAGTGTCCTATGAAGAAAAAAGTAAATAAGGTTACATTACAAAGGGGCAATGATTGAGGAGGTCAGCTTTTGGCCACCATTAGGATTGACACATATCAAGATTCAACTGAAAAAATCTTTCTCGAAAGAGAGTTGACCAGATTGAAGACTCTATAACAGAGATTGAACAAGACTTAGTTGTTTGAAGTAGATGAAACATCAACTTTCTCTAAAAGAAATAAAAAATATATAGCATTTGAAGTTTTTTTCTTTTGAACGTCTGTTGGGAGGGTTTTTTCGGGTCTAATTCGGGCTTAAATTAAATAGCTTTTCCTATCTACCTATGTATAAATAATTTATATAAAAATAGTTAAGGGAACACTATAAAGATTGCAACGATTATATATATTTGTTCGTATTTTTAGTCTAAAGAATTTAAAAAATATATATTAATCTAAACATACTGAAATCTTTATTAGAACACTTAATATATATTAGTATTTTTTAGATAAAAAATACATGTGATAAATTGTTCTAAAAAATATATATAAATATCGATAAATATGTAATCATGTGTCGTTATGGCACGAATTAAACCTAGTTTTACTTATAAGGTTTATGATAAATTATGATGACATTCCATTTTCAGATTATCATTTTTGTTTTCATGTGATAACGTTGAGAAAGGTCAACACAAGGGGCACTCTTAGCAACACGCAGATTGAATTTACTGCTAACATTTTTGTTATTTTTTGAGAGTAAAACACGTTCCTTTTTAAATTAGAACCTATTGAGGGTAACTTCTACAGAGCAAAAAATCATCCATATTTTTATAATGGTCCACATTTTATGAACCAGAATATTTTATTATGAGTAAATTTATTATCCATATTTTTATAAAATCCAGATGCTATTTTTTAAATCTAAGGGGGTCATCCTAGAGTAGTCCATCCGGTCATAGACTAACCGGATATTCTATCTGGACATTGAATGCCGTTTTTTTTTCCTTCCCAAAAATATCCTTTTTTCCATCCAGCCACTAATTGTCCGGATGAAATTTTAATTTTGTGAATAGTTGTTATTGGAGACAGATATATATGTTACTAATATATAGCAACAGTTTGTTTTTAAATGCAACAGTTTATGTTCACATCATCAACAGTATATAACCGTAGCTAATTTCAAAATTTTGATATACCTTTAAAATAGATTTTTATCCGGTCACCGGAGAGCCGGATGTGTTTTTTTTTGTAAATTTTTTTTCTTTCAAGTATCCGGACAGTAAGAAATCAGATGGACTAATTTTTCAATTTTCCCATGGTAAATTTTGACTCCATTAATTACCGAGGATCCTCGTATATATAGATATTCATTAAATTGTAGATGTTTTTACCTCCGTATCATAAAAGTTGCTCTAAAATTTTCTTGAATTGGCATTAACTATTCGAGACTCGAGAGTTTCGATTAACAACATTTCCAAGTATATGTAATCATCACCTTTAATTTATGACCATTTAGTTCTTCCTTAATTAATTATAACCAAATTAGAATGCTTCGTACTGTATTAATTTTTTTAAATGAATCCGGACGAGATTAAGTACTAAATCAGGATGAGCATAAACAAATCGTGGTAAGTCAAATTGGTATAACCGGCAAAGCATAACTCCAAATCGGACCCTCTTCTGAGTCGTCAGGACGCGGATCCAAGTGCTATAGGGGCGGCACGATCCTCGTGTGTAGTTGTCTTGTTCTCACTCGTATGACTATAGGTCGTCTGTCCTTCTCTTAAAGTTTCTCCAACGATGAATATGGATGTTTCTGTTGGAACAATTACTGATTTCACATATGCAAAATAAAAAATAAAAAATAAAATAAATAACGGCTGAGCCACGACCAAGTCGTTCTTTTTAAGACGTTTCGTAGTTCTGTCTTGAGTTTTGTGCAAGTAATCTTTCTTCGTCACAACGTCCCCAGGATAAAACAGCCGAAAAAAAACTCTTTTTCAATCTCTCACGCACACAAGGAGAGACTGAACACTTTCACTCTTTCTAATCTTGCTCATAATCCTAGTCTCTTGATTCATCGTAAAACAAAACGAAAACTTGTGCGTTCTTTTATTTCTCAAAATCGGATTTTATAGCCCAAAAATTAAAATTGGAATTAACAAATAATTTATTGAATTAATTGCTACCATAAAACAGTCACCCAACAGTTAAAAAACGGACAAATAAATTATACCATAATTAATACAATTAAAAACGTAATTAAGGGCAGTAAAAACGTTTTGAAAAATCTTTTTAACATGAGCAAAGATTAATTTTAAATTCAAGAGACCTCCAAAGCCCCAAGGTCCCGCTCCCGAACTAATGTTATACACGTACGGGTACGTGTACATATACACCCAATCAATAGGGGAAGAGGTTTGAATTTGTGACCTACCTTACAAGGTCAAAAATCCTTTACTACTAGACTAGAAGTTAAATGTTGATATAAATGTACAAAAAAAAATTTAGAAAGAAAAACATGTATCCCAGTAGTTTTGTATGTGGCATCACATTTTAAGACATCATCTAGGTATGAAATCCAAAATATCAGGGAAATTTCTTTTTTATCTCCAACCCATAAAGTTTTCAAATATTCTTTTACTTATTTGTAGGTATATAGTTGGTTAAAATTATTTTCATTTTTGTTTTTCAATTATTTTTATTAATAAAAGTGTGAAGACATCTTATGAGTGAATGTCTAAAACCAGATATTCACCTAGAGGATGTCTAACATTTTTTTTACCACATCATCCTCATGTTAATGGATTGAATAAATTTTTATAAATATGATTGTATATCACACATGGATTAAAACTTTTTTCAAATTTTTTTCTTCACGTACAATTTATTAGAGAAGCTCTTTAACCAGGAGAAATCCACTGTGGCAACCCTTACATGTTTTATTATTCAGCACACATGGCCAAGACCGACTACGCCGATGATGATACTAACAAATCACACTACTCCGTAATTGAAAAAATATCTCCGTAGCGTAATACTCGTAAGTCCCATACTCCCATGTGTCAATATCTATGCCCTTTTTCGATCTGGTTTAGTTTTTTTTTTTTTTTTTTTTTTATATGTCAATAACTTCTAGGATAATGTCTGATGCATCTAAAGCGTCCCGTACGCGTACTATTCAGCATCTACTGGTCGGGTCCCATATGGTCAGAAAAGTTTAGAATCTCAAAGGACAACATACTCTGTGTCTGAAATTATAATATAGTCCTTCGTAAGTATCTTTTTGTTCGTTTCCAGCTCTAGCCAGTAAAATAATTACCAGCAATACGATCATCAGGTGTGCTATAGCCGAGATATAGACAGTTACTTACCCAAATTGCTTCCCACCGTCCATTTATTCGCCAAAAAAATAATAATAAACTGCCATTGCGGAGTTCTCAGCATGAAACACCCCTAAGTAAGAAAATATTAATATGTAGTTAATTTAATGCAACTAACTTCTGGGCGTAAATATTAAGTTGGTTGCCAGTCAATATATATACCGGGTATTTTGATTTAACATTTGGTGTCTTGGACTAAAAAAGTAGATATTATTTAGTGTTTTCCATTGCATGATCCTGCCAGTATTTGATGTTTAAATAGTATACGGACGTTTATGTTCACTTTGGGCCAATCTGGACAAGGTTTAGGTGCATGGATCCTGCGAAACTTTTTTCATTTCAATTTTCTTTGCTCGAACTAGAGCACAATCATCAGGACATCTAATATCCCCAGCTCTTAATTTAATTCATGCCATAAAGCATGGGCTGCCTTCGGTATCTGTGTCACCGTCTCAAAGTTATATACCATAGCAATCCATCTGAATATCCGATGAAACTCTAAAACTTGATTGGCCATGGGACTCGTATCTATAAACAAAAATGCTAGGATGTTTGACAACACGTGGAGGTGGCATGGTATACAATTGTTATTTGTTAAGCGTAGGTTGTTTGGCATGCTAAATCTAATATTATGTTTGTTTTTTAAATCTGATTTATTTGGATCTGACTAAAATCACAAGATTTATCTGGATCTGATTCAATGTGTTTTTTTTTTTTGGGTAGATTTAATTAAAATGATTTAAAAATATGTGAGTTAGTAATTGACCCTATAAATCATGGGTATTTCTATACTTGACTTAAATGAGTCCGAGTCAGAAGTTAGATGCGAGTCAGAAGGTAGATCTGAATCAGAGGTCAAATCATATCTGACTTAAAATATAAAACAAACGGTTTAACATCTGTCCCGTACCAAATCAAAGGCCGAATCAGATACAAATAAATAACCTCTAAGTCTAATTTGCCATTGTACTTCTTATGATAATCGAATAAAAGTTCTAAAGAAATGAATTCTTTCGAGAAGGTAAAAACAACTAAATCGAATCCTCTCGGCTCAGCTAACTATCGCATATCAAATGACTATTTGATTAGTGTAGTAATATGACATCAAAATGACATGCTTCAAAAATAAAAAAATGATATCAAAATGTCAAAAAGAGATGTTAAATTGAATATTTGATTCTACATTTTAGACATTCCAAAATATTAAGCGAGAGGTCAGATGGTATGTCACGTTACTTTTCGATTGAACAGAACCTTATTTCTTTGCAGTTTGCACGTCGGTGAACAAACATAGAGATCCTTTCATGGTCATAAACAGGAGGACTAATAAGAAAATACTGAAAGGTGCATTTCAACAATAAGCCTAAATCTATGGACTAATAAAAGAAGTTTAGAGGAAGCCGCCAAAGAAACTTATATAAATGTACCACCCCTATTTCTCGCTCCACGCAACACTGTCCTTGTTGCCTCACACTTTCTCCCTCTTAATTCCGTTCTCTCTCTTTCTTTAAATTTCTCTGTTTCATTCCTCGAACGGATTGCTTTGCCACCCGCATAAGGAATCCGTAACTTTCTTCGTTCTTGTTTCCGGAAAAACAAGAAATTCTCATAAAATATGGGAAACAATAGAGATGAAATATCGCTAACAAGATCTCCAGCAGGGAAATGGTTAGGGTTTGTAACAGCAATATGGGTACAAGCAATATCAGGAAACAATTATACATTTTCAAATTACTCGGATGCTTTGAAATCATTAATGGCTTTAACGCAATTGGAACTTAATAGTTTATCAGTTGCTAAAGATATTGGTAAAGCTTTTGGTATTCTTGCTGGTTTAGCTTCAGATCGTCTTTCTACTCCTGTTATTTTATTAATTGGATCTGTTGAAGGTTTTATTGGTTATGGTGTTCAATGGCTTGTTGTTAGTCAGAGAATTCGTCCTCTTCCTTATTGGCAGGTAATTAATTTTAACTTCATTTTATTAATTTTATTTAACTTTTCTGTAATTTTGTCATTTGGAGTTCTTGAATTTTTTTCCTAAAGAAGCTGAAAGAACTAAAACTGAGCCAGACCGTTTCATCATCTTATTTCCAGGATCTTGTCAGAAATCTGTAGTAATACATTACACACTATGTCTGAGGTTTTAAAATGCTGAAAAAATGGCTCTGAGATTTTCACTTTTGGAACATTGAGTTGCTTTGACTCGGCCGAGTCATCTCATTTTCTTTCTTTCTGTTTATAGTATACTGTGGAAAGTTGGGTATAGTTATAGACCTGCACCTGATTAATCACCTTTAGATTACATTAAACAGTAAAAGAGTTTTAATCTCACGGTTAAAATATAAACCACAACACGTGTCGGAAATAATCTGACATGTTATACATGTGGGCTGCCACATGTGTGGTCAACCACCGGGTACTATTAAACATTCGAATGTTCGTACAAGATTCTTTAACCATGAGTCGGATGAGTTAATGAGTTAACTCACTCTCTCCACAGTGTAAAATCAACTGTTTTTACTTCATGGAGAAATTTATCAAACAGCAGTGATCTTCACAGTAAACTAATTGAACAATGTTTTAAAAAATTTCTTGTTTTTTTTCAGATGAGTATATTTCTGTGCATGGGAGGAAATAGTACAACATGGATGAACACAGCAATTCTAGTAACATGTATGCGTAATTTTCGTAGAAATCGTGGTCCTGTATCCGGTATCTTGAAAGGTTATGTGGGTCTGAGCACAGCCATTTTTACAGATATTTGTAGCGCTTTGTTTGCTGATAATCCTTCAAAGTTTCTACTCATGTTGGCCGTAGTTCCGGCCGTTGTTTGTCTTGCGGCCATTTTCTTCCTTCGTGAAGTTCCACCTACAACTACAGCTGCTCAGGAAGAAGAAGAATCCAAATACTTCAATTTCTTTAATATAGTGGCTGTCATAATGCTTTATATCTTTTAGCTTATGATACCTCTGGGAACCATGGTCATTTACTCTCTATGTTTTTTGCTGGTGGCCTATTATTTCTGCTAGCTTCACCATTATCAATTCCTATATTTTCTGTTTTTAATAATTGGGCTCAAACACGCTTAAATTCAAGCTCCAATGATGTTGAAAGTGTTTCTAACGATGAAGTTCAAGAACCTTTACTGGTTCAAGAAAATACCCAAACAGAAACTGAACCGAAATTGGAGGTAATAGAAGGAAATTTAGAAGGTGATGTTGAAATCATGTATCAGAAACCAGTTCTTGGTGAAGATCACACAATTCTTCAGGCAGTTCAAACAATAGATTTTTGGATCCTGTTCACTTCATTTCTTTGTGGTGTTGGTACTGGATTAGCTGTGATGAATAACATGGGTCAAATGGGTTTGGCGCTCGGGTATGTGGATGTATCCATTTATGTGTCGCTGACAAGTATATTCGGCTTCTTTGGTCGTATTGGTTCTGGAACTATATCTGAATACTTCCTCAAGTACGTAAATCCTCTCCTTCTCATATTTGTTTAATTACTGCATTTTATTCACTTTCTCAACGATTTTATTTGGTGATAATCTTATTTGCTGAATGAAGAACACCACTGTCTTGATTAGTCACCTTGTTTTTTGTCCATCAAAACTATTGAGAGCTTTAGTTTTTAGTGCATGCTCTCTCTCATGACTTTTTGGTAGTGCAATTTTCTTATTGGTCCGATTCGTTATCAAATGTGAGGCCTAAAGTCAGGGTAGGTTTAAGTTTGTCAAGGGCGTGGGTTAAAGTGCATTTAATAAAAATCTGCTCTCTGTTATGTTTTTATGTGGGCCCACTGCTAATTGCCATAGAAAGTGCACAACTTGGAACCATCTATAAGATATGTGGTGGTTTCTCATATCAGGACTTTGAAACAGAGATGCACATTGCAGGCATAGTTTTGCAAAAAAAAAAAAATTGCTCCCACCTAGTTCATTGGTCACAGCATCCAGAGGTTTGAAAACTTTAGGGCTTGAGTAGGGGGTGGGTGGGGATCAATTAATGACTAGGGGGAAATGAATGATGGGGATTGGGGAACTTATCATTTATTTGCTACTGAACTATGCATGTTGTTTCTGAGAAGTTGCCTTGAGTATATGTCTCAATAGACAGGCTATTTTCTCCAAATTAAGATCTTGACATTTTGGGAATTCAAGCTTTGTGGCTGATAACATTAGTCGAATCCAAGTTCATAATAACAAGTTGGAACCTATGCATTTTGTTAACATGGTATTGAAGTTGCCTCTTTTCAACCTTGAGTTGACGTTTGCTAATTATTAAAGGTTAGTGGATTTATGTTAAGCTGAAGCCTGCTTGGTTTTTATGTTGTTAGTCCTATGTTGGAAATGTCATTTCACATTGCATATAATAACATTGGACTACGGAATTTCAAACTGCTATCTCTTCACAGTATTTCTTATATCTGATGATTGGTTTTTTATTGATTTTGCAGGAATGCTGCAACACCTAGGCCACTATGGAATGCGGCATCACAAGTTCTAATGGCCGTAGGATACATTATCTTAGCTATTGCATTACCAGGATCTCTGTATATCGGTTCAATTGTGGTTGGCGTTTGCTACGGAGTTCGTCTAGCTGTCACAGTTCCTACTGCATCTGAACTATTTGGCCTTAAAAACTACGGGTTGATCTACAACATCCTAATTTTGAATCTCCCTCTGGGGTCATTCCTATTTTCTGGTTTGCTTGCTGGTTTATTGTACGATGCAGAGGCAACTAAAACAGAAGGAGGTGGAAACACATGTGTTGGAGCTCATTGTTACAGACTAGTTTTTGTGATCATGGCTTTGGCGTGTGTGGTTGGCTTTGTTCTGGACGTGATACTTGTTCTCCGGACAAAGAATCTTTACAAGAAAATTCAAGCGAGTAAGAAGTCCAGGAAATCAGGCTTAGAACAAAAGAGAACAATCAAAGGTTAAGCGCATACTATATTAGTTTTATTTGTAACTTCTCGTTCATTCGTTTTTTTTTTTTTTTTTCTTCTGTTCAGGTAAGTAAATTTGGGATGGAAAGAAAATATGTCAACCCAGACCTTTTATGTTGGTCCAGGTTAGGGTTGAATGAGGGAAAATAATAACCTTGAAAAGGGATGGGTAAATACCCCAAGTGACCTTATAGGTTAGTAACCATTGACATCAGTAGTCAACATGGAAGGTGTAAAAGAACTGGAAGCATTTTCATCTTATCATCGTTGTATCATGTATGTTGTAATCACGATTGTTTCTTCAATTCAATATATTTGTCTTATGATCAGAATACATTCTTGCTTGTCTGGATATTCAAGCTTCCTACTTGTTGCAGTTTCACCTATTTTATTTTTACTAGTTTGATGATTCTTGTCATTTAGTTCACACTGAATGCCATGAGTGCACTTGGCCAATGTTCCAACCTCCAAGTCCTTTAAACAAGATCCAGTAGAATATCACTTTTGGCAGGAGCAACGACCATCTTTCCTCCATTTGCAAATTGATGTTGCTCAAGACTTGGGCACATTTATAACATTACACACTAGAAGGCCACCCCAACACCTAGGCAACCTGGTTTCGTGTGGTGTCCAAATGCTGGACAATGTAAATAATTTAGGTCGGTCTTCAAACATAATTAGGTCTACATGATTTAAGATGACTACACCTACTCCACCAATCACAAAGGCTTAAATACACACACGTCTGCTTTACGCTGAAGGATTCACTTTTGTCTTTTAGAATGTGGTATTGTGGTATTTCCTCCTTGAAACCTTTTCTAGGTAACACGCATAGCCCAATTATTTACATTATCTTGGCTGTCAGACTCTTGTATCACACTCACCATGCGCATGCAAATTCAAGCCGTTATTCAGACTTTTCTTACAACATGTGCTGGCTGGCTGGTTTATATATGCCTGGTCTTGCTGGAGCTGGACCATACTCTTTTGTTTGCCCTTGGCTGAAGTCATCCATATGTAAAGTACGGAGGAAATGAGTACCTGTACCTCCGCTGCACCCCTTCAGAGGGCGAGAATTTTTTATTATTTTTTTAATAGAAACGAACTTTGTTTTAAGACAAGTTACATAGGTGCACTCAAACGGATTCGGCCACGGGATTGCGTTAAAACCACTGCTCGTAACACTTGTTCCTGTCTTTAGAAGATCAAACAACTTGCAAAAAGATGTTAGCAAACTCTGATGCTTACCAAGACATAAAATCTGGATGTTATGTATCAACATACACAGCCAACTGAACTGATCAACTGAATTGAATGCCTTCTTCGACCCACCCCTACTTTCAGTGGGTTCTACTTAGAAATTCCATACAATGGCTACACACATTTGGGACTCAATATGACATCAGATGACACAAAATGGTCATTACACATCTATACAATTCCAAAATTCCACTCATTTGATTGCAAGTGCTGTAACCAAGATGGGACATTAGATTTACTACATCAAACTCTTTATGTGATCAAACACGGGTAGTACGTAAATAGGCTATTCCACTCGTGATGGGTATTGAGGTTCCAAACTTATTGTTTTTGTTTCTTCCCCATTTCTATTTTGATTTTTCATAGTAAAGTCCACCTCTATCTGTCTCTTTACTCACGCTCTCACATCAATCACTCTCTTTAGCTTTCTTGAATCTGAGTAAAATAGTTTGCCTATATAACTCAAACCCATGACCTAACTCAAACCCACTTCTCTTTCATATATAAACACATTAAATATTCCAATTTCCATACACTATATATTTATATACTCCGATATTCACTCCACACTCTCACACTATCAGTTTTCCAGTTCTTCTCAAACATATAACAAAGGAGCCATGAAAGTACCTCAACCAGTCTTGCTTCTTTTGATCAAGTTGTTGCTTTTGTTAAACTTCATTGCTCAACTATCTCTCTCCGCGCCTTATGGTTCTCTCTCTAGTCTCTCATCTATTCAAATTTAGTCATTTAACTTGAATAGTACTTACAAATGCTGTTATTAACAATAGAGTTGGATGGATTAATGCAGATGGACCTCTATATGATTCTTCAGCTTACACGGAGGTACGTAATGCCGTCCAAATCTTCAAGCCGATGACATTTATTATGCGTATCTAGATGCAGACTAAGGTAGTCTAGTACTACCAATACAATTAATACTGAATGATATATGCAATTGTGATGGTGTTGTGTAGTGCAAAACGCAACCTGAGGATCCCTTGTATAATGGAGGAGTTCTCAGGAACTACGGCCACAGAAATGGTTTAAATCAAAAGACTCTTGATTCCATCAGAACTCCGCAGATTTTTTCTCCGGCCTTTGTATTGCAGAATCTTAATCAGGCCACCAAGTACTCCTTCTCCGGTGAGCCTCTCTTTCTCCTCTCTGCCTAAATTTAAGAGTGGTGCATCGCACTACTAATGCCTCCAGCAATTTTAAACACTTTGGTGGATCACATGTGAAACTTAGGGTCTTTCCCTCGGCATCATTTCACATAGTAGTCCAAAAATGTCCGTATATTTTAAGTAATCCCCTGCACGGCTGCACCGTGACTTCAAGTGAGCGGTGATTTTTGTCGGATATTTAAGTTTGTGAAACCCAGTGCCAGTGTGCCACTACAGAAAATGCAGAGTTATCTTTACGTAATCTCTGAATTTCTATCAGCTTTTGATAAAAAAAAAATTATCTTATTGCATTGTGTGTTAGGCTGAAGCTTATTGCAATATCGACAAAACAATTGGAGGTAGTTATTCCAGATTAGAAATATTCTGGGCCACTTCATTCATCACACATTGGTATACAATGTTTAACAGTATTTCCTGAATTAACTTCAAATTTTCAACTAAGATTAACGCTAATTGACGGACGAGATATAAACAGGTTGGGTAAAGATCAATGGTAATGTAGAGTCGGCTATCATAAGAGCAAATTTCTGGTCAGAATCAGAAAATTCATCATTCAAGTGCATTGGTTCTGTCTTGGCTAAGAGAGGATGCTGGTCATTTCTTAAAGGCGGTTTCGAAATCCACTCGTCCTTGAATTTATCAGTAATATACTTCCAGGTAATGCTTCTTGATAAAATTTTACCATTTCCTTTTTGTGGTGTCTCTAACTTTCTTGATTGCTTACTTGGGTAAAAGCATTAATCATAAAAGTAAAATTCATTGTTTCTCCAAATATTGCAGAATTCTGAGGACTCAGGAATTGATATATCTATAGCAAGTTCATCTTTGCAGCCATTCACTGATCAGCAATGGAAATCAAACCAAGATTTCAGAATCAACAGTGTATGTGATTCATTGCCCAACTTTTTAATCCCTGCGTTCAGTCTAATTTGTGTGTGCACTACCCCAACAACTAGAGATTTCTTGTGACTGATGATAACTACAGTCAGCTTTTTCTAATGGTAGGCTGAAATTCTTAGAGCCTCCCTTCATCCGACTAGTGATTTTTCTACCTGTACAGGAAAGAAAACGTGCAGTCACCATTCATGTATCAGCCAAAAATGGAACTAGACTTCAAGGAGCTCAGATAATAGTTGATCAAATCTCAAATGAGTTTCCATTTGGCTCTGCAATAGCAAACACCATTCTAGGGAACTTGTCCTACCAGGTAAGAGCATACAAAATTGTAATATGAAAGGAAAGCAAGTCATTAAGAATCTGCATTACATATGAGCTTAACTAGTCACTTACCGAGGCATTTGGACTTCACATTATCAGAAATGGTTTGCCGAGAGATTCAACGTTGCAGTCTTTGAAAACGAGCTCAAATGGTACACAACAGAACCTGAACAAGGCAAGCTAAACTACACCTTGGCAGACCAGATGTTAGAGTTCGTCCGAGCAAACCAGATCGCTGTCAGAGGCCACAATATCTTTTGGGAAGATCCTGCTTACACTCCTGCATGGGTTCGCAACCTAACCAGCGATCAGTTACAGTCTGCTGTTAATTCACGTATACAAAGTCTAATGCATAAATATAGAGGAGACTTCATACATTGGGATGTAAGCAATGAAATGCTTCATTTTGACTTTTATGAGGAAAAACTCGGCCAAAATGCGACATTGAGTTTCTTTGAAACTGCACATAAAGCAGACCCATTAGCAACACTATTCATGAATGAGTTTAATGTTGTCGAAACTTGCTCAGATGTCAAATCAACCGTGGATACATTCATCTCAAGGTTAAAAGATCTGAAAAGAGATGATATTAGAATGGGTGGAATTGGGTTAGAAGGTCATTTCAGTGTTCCAAATCTTCCTCTAATGAGAGCCACATTAGATAAGTTGGCTACATTAGGTTTGCCTATTTGGTTAACAGAAGTTGATATCAGCAAAAGCTTCGACAAACAAAAACAAGCAGTTTATTTAGAGCAAGTACTGAGAGAAACATTTTCACACCCATCTGTAAATGGTATCATGCTTTGGTCTGCGATTCATCCTTACGGGTGTTACCAGATGTGTTTGACGGATAATGATCTCCGCAATCTTCCAACAGGTGATGTTGTCGATAAACTTCTGCAAGAATGGAATACCAGGGAAATAAGTAATCAAACGGATGAGTATGGTTCATTTAGCTTTTATGGGTTTCTAGGTGAGTATAAGGTGAGTGTTAGATATGGTGATAGATTTTCAAATTCTACATTTTCACTTTTGAAAGGTGATGAGACAAAGCATTTCAACATTCAACTGTAAACAACAAACCTTGTACCGTTGATTAGGTTAGTAATGTATAAAGCATGTCTATAATTGACACTGCCTTTTCTAGTCTTGTGTACTCTAAAAACTTGGCTTGCTAATCCAGTGGAGGTATTGTCTCCCAGTGGCAATTGTTTCCTTTGTTATTCAGTGTAACTGAACCTTCCTTTTTTAGCTGCCTTGGGTCTGGACATGACATGTCTCACTGTCTACTCTCTAAAAGAGGACACTTATCTTCCTTGCTCTATTTTTATAGAGCGTCGTTCCAATTAGGGTTTAAATTTTCAGGTTTATTCTTTCAAGTTACGGCTAAGGAGAAGGGTAATAGTCTTTGTGATGGTCAAAAATCTGAATCTTTGGATCACAACCATTTGAGTCAGAAACATAGTCGGATCAAATCTTAAATAATGAAATTGAAACATAATAACAATCAGAATCAGAAATTAAAACATGTATCAACATAATGATTTAACGTGGTTCGACAATCAAATTGTCTACATCCACGGGTGATAAAGATTTGGATCATTTTATTCATATTTGTATGTTACAAAAGGATATCAAGCTATATAATTAAAGTCAAATTAATCAAAGAAACAATTGAACTATGAAATTAACTCAAGTCTCATACCTAAACTCTTTGCTCTGATCCTATTCCTTTTGTCCAATTTTTCCCAAATTTTTCCAGTCCCTCTTTCTGTTTGAGAGTTTGGTATTTATAGGAAATTTCATGGGTCCCTCAAGTCTAAACTTTCCACCTATTAGTTCTTATCCCAACTTTGGAATGAAGCGTATCCCGCTGGATTTATTTGTATTTCCCGCAAGATTTGATTTGCGTACTTCGTATTTCCCTTAGTTTCTCGCTTGGTGTCCCGCACCTCTTCTACGGACATGTAATGAAGTTATCGTTTTTGGATTTGGATTAACGTTGCGGTCTTTTTAGAATTATGGCATGTCTGACATGTGGCCGTTCATAACTCCGCATGTCCAATACATGGATATTGAAAGTGACTTAGCATGCTTTAATTACTTTTGTTCCATAACCTGTTCAACTGAGACGTGTCCATCATGCATTAATGTCTGTCAGTTTTATTCATTATGTCAGGATTTTCCGTAACTTGTGTGTCAGTCATGCAACGAAGATGTTTGTTTCGTACAATATGTCATGCTTTCCCGCAACCTATGTGTTGATCATGCAACGATGTTGTCTGTTTCAGATGTCTGTTTCAAAACTTATCATAATTTCAGATGTCTGTTTCGGTACTTCTCAAAGAGTTTTGCTTCAGTGTTTCTCGTTCCATCATAATCTGATACTCCTTCCACATTATTTGAACACGTGTAGTTAGGGATTTAATACCCTCACAATTTGCCCCTTTTTTCTTTTGAATGTTGACATATGGTAAAAATTTAAAAAAGAAAAAATAGTTATTACTCTTCCGATTTTCACGCCATTAGTAAAAAAAATTCCCACATTTAGCTTTACTTTTCCCGATTTTTACGCCACTAATAAATTTTTCTTCCCACGGTTAGCATCACTTTTCTGACGGTTTTGACGGTTTCAAGAAAATCACGTCTCTGATAAAGTGTTTCTCTCTCCCACTTTCTTTTTTCGACGGTTTCGTCAGTTTCAAATTCTCTCATATTTAAAACAAAGCTGGTCACATCTTTCTTCTCACTCTTCATCTTCATCTTCTTTGTCTTTTTCTTCTTAAAGTTTTTGTTGCTTTTCACTCTTCTGAAACTAAACTTTTCAGTGATTCTTCTGTGATTCCTCGTAATTTTATTAATCTACTTCGTGTTGATCAAGGATTTCTTGCATTGGGATCAAGTCTTCTTTCCATCCAATTATTTGACTTGATTATTGTTCTTTACTTCGTTACAGGTAATGCTTCTAATCTATTCATGTGATTTGATTTCTGTTTTGCTCTTTAATGTATCTGTTTGTATGTTAATCTTCTTAACTGAACTTTTATGAGTGAATGGTGATGATGATATTTTTGTTGATGTTTGATTGTTCTATTGAATCATGATCCTTTGCTTTTCTTGATCAGAAAATTGTTTACTTGTCTGTATTCTGATTCAATGATGATCTTGTTGTTCTTTTGTTCTGTAAAATTTTCTGTTTTCTTCCTGCTTTTCATCATGGTGATTTTTTCTTTTCTTATTTTCATATGTAGATAAAAATTCATCATGACTAGGAGAACTGATAGTAAAGTAGTTGGTGGTGCTTCCCATCATGATGATCTTGCTTTAGAAAGGAAATCATCTCGCTATTTTACGAAGAAGAAGAAAGTGGTAGATGAATCTGGTGCTTCAGAAGTTCAACCTTCTGACTTAGTGAGGACCGAAGATGTATCTGTTACGGCCAACAGACCAACTTCTAAAAATAAATGAAAATTTGGGCTTTAGTTCAATGAACATTGAAGAGTTTAAAAAGAAGCACAACCTTCATCAATTTAAAGTTTCCTTCTGCGATCCTGCTGAAGAAGATGAAATTACGCTGGAGATGATAAAAAAATTTGAGTACAACAACAACAGGATGTTAATACCCGCGGGCGTGCTGGATGCGGGCTTGAAGCTTCCTCTACACAAAAGCGGGGAATCTTTTCAGTACGAGGTTCTCGCAAATCGTAACAAGTCTAAGCACGGTTTGGTCCGATCCGTTTCCTAATACAACGGGAATTGGTGGCGCGTGCTGGATGAATGTAGTAAGCGCAGCAGGGGAGAATTTTTTTTTACATGCTACGTTCCCAACCCTAACGTGAGCACTATACGGTAGATAACTTCCATGCTACGTATGCTGATAACATAGCTGTGAAGAATTATAAAAAATGAAACGTCGGTCCGGTCCGCAGAGGTTGTGAAGGATTCCGTTTGCTCTGGGAAATTGATAATTCTAAATTGAATGTCGTTCCTGGGACGCGGAACCTTTACGGGAAAAGATTCTTGATGATCATGATTTCAGGTGGTACCGCACTCCCCTGATAATTGAAGGTCCATGGGTTTACGGGTCCGTCCAAGAAAGTGTGGTTCGCAACCTTTCATCGCGTCTTCATCCTTACTGCCCTTGGCAGCTAAAATTTGAAGGCTTTGCTTTTTCGCTTGACGGTATGGTACGTAGAATTTTCTCTATTCTTTTGCATCATGCTTTAAACATTGTCTAATTATTTTTCCTTTTTCTTATAGCCGCAAGTTGAAGGGGGCTTGAAAGTTAATTCGGGTGTTAAGCGCAAAGCCGCAACTCCAGTAGAGAAGGTATTGATTTATTCAAATGTGTGTGCATAATCCTTATGAATTTTATCTAATGAATTCTTATGGTATATTGACAGGGTCGGAAAAAAGCTAAGGTTACGCCCCGCGTTTCCACCGATAGGGAAGAAGGTGAAATCCGTGATTCTCCCCATTGTCAACCAGAGATGAGAACTGAGGATAGATCTGTTAATCCTGAAAGAAATGAAGATGAGCAGAAAATCCCGCTTCAGGTGACAAATTTTGTGCCTACGGAATCAGTTGGTGTTACAGTGGTATCTACAGATGTTGCGGAAAGTTGTCTGATCCAATCCGCTGATCCTGAATTTTCCTTCCTCACTTCTCAGTTTTCTCCCTTATTTGGAGAAGATCTTCTCGTACCCTTTACGAATGAAGATGATTTATCTGATAAGGAGGATCTCCCTGTTCAGGGTGAGCCGGGAAATGCTTCAGTATAAGAGAGTGAGCAAGCACATGTTACGGTAGAAAAGGGTGAACCGGCAAATGCTACGGTAGAAGTTGCTCCTTCCGTGGATAATGTCGCAACCATGGCCGTCACTGATGCGCTCCAGATAAATGAAGAAATCCCGCACAGGGATAAGGGTAAAAGGATTGCGGAAGATAAGAATCTTATGAACAAGGAGGAGGAGGCCTTCCGCTGGTTTATGTCCAAAGATTTGTTGTCTATTCCATGCGATTGCCAATCTATAGGATTACATGCGAACTGCACCGTATGACGTGGTGAAAGAAGCCTGGTTAAAAGGCCAAGGCCAACCCGTCAAGCCCTCCTTCGATATGAACCTTCCTTCTTCTCTTGCGGAAACAATTGCTCTTGTTGATGGTGAAGCATACTCTTACCCGCAACAAGATTTATTGCAGGTATTTTTATTATTTTGATGACCTTAAATTTTACTTTATTTCTATCTTTACTTATAACATTAATTTTGTAAATCGCAGCTTGCTCGGAGTCAGAATGCTGCATATGTGGCTTATCAATTTTATAAAGGACGATCCATGAAGATGGAGACCCAGTTTAGGACTGTGGAAGAAGAAGTTGTGGAGATGAGGCGGGAAAATGATACGCTTCGTCAGTAGTTACTAGATCTTCAGAATCAAGGTTTAACACTTTTCCCCTCATGTTATTTTTCTTATTTTATTTTTATATTTCTGAATTATTTTATGGGATCAGCGGGGGATTCAAACCTTGTGAATAGGCTGCAACGTAGAGATGTGCGTCTAACATAACATGTTTTAAAAATTAATAATGAAAATATGGAGATCAATAGAAGATTCAACAACCTGGTTGATAGGATGAATGAAACTAAGTCAAAGTACGATAAATAGGAATCGAAGCACCGGCTTTTATATGGAGATTATATTCGCAAGAAGAAAGAGTATAATGCTACTTTGCTATGGACTAAGGATTGTCTTCTTGAAGCACGGGCACAATCAGAGAAGTTGGAAGAAGAAAATCGCAAGCTCTTTGTGGAACGCCAGAATATCCTTGCGGGATTTTCTTGTTCCGGGTCACACCATAATTCACAGCTTTCTTTATACATGGCGCAACTCATTAATGACAGAGATAACTCGGCTTCAGAGGCTCATGCTAAAGGGAATGCACTTGTGGATGCTCAAGCTAAAATCCGCAGCTTATCTGGTACCATTATTCATCGTGAAAGTGATATTTTCCGCTTACATAGAGAGATTGAAAAATGTACAAACGAGTCAAATCAGTTGCGGGAGAATGATTCATTGAAACAAGCGGAGTTAGATCAATGTCGTTTAGATCTTCAGCAACTTACGGACAATTATGATAAACTTTCAAAAGAATATGATTTCCTTGATGTTTCTGAAGACGCAATAGCTCACGAATTAGAAGAGTTTGAATCCCTCGTAAGAGGTATCTTATTTTACTGCATATTTGAAGTTGAATATTATTTCCGTATTGATTAACTTGTTATTTTTGTTACAGGTTTTGAAGGAAAATCCAAGGATGCGGTCGCAAGAGCTGCTAAGGCTGAAGAAGAGTTGAAGCTTGTTACTGTCAAGGCCAATGAGGCACAAAATCAGTTGGAACTTTTATCCTCTAAAACTAAAAAAACAGAGGATAAATAGTAGCTGGAAACTATGAAGGCTGAAAGCTTGGATCGCGACTTGGCTTCGGAGCGAGGGAAAAGACTTTTTGGGAGGGGAGTGTCCAAAAGTCTACAGCCGAGGTACATAAATGTAAGCGGGAGCTTGAAGCCGCAAAAGCTCATATTTCTTGGTTAAGAATGAAGCTCGTGTTGGAGTTGCAAAAGCGATCAACAACACTCTTGATAAAGTTAAGGCTGATGGATTCGCTAAAGTATGTAGCCGCAAGGAAATACCTCAACACCCTTCTAGTGCAAAACCTCTCGCTCCTTAGTTTTTCCTTTGTTTTCACGTTCCTTAGTTTTTCCTTTCTTTTGAACTGTATTGGCATGTTTCCTCTTTGTCCCGTATTATTGTTCCTGCAAAACAATTTATAAATATATATTCATTGTTAGTGCATTGATTGAGTGTGCGCATTGATTAGCCGCAAGGCAGTTTTGTACCTTGAGTTACTTTGAGGGTACAGTCACATGTCTAACTTCTCTCTGGCCAGGAGGAAATTAGGATCCTCCTGAAATGGAGAGTACCTGATACAATAATTAATGTCATGTTAGGCATCTCTGTGGCGAAAGATCCAATAGTCATACACTCATAGACATTTATATGGACTTTCTAGAGATATTGCATTTGTTCTGCTTTACCTAGTATTAAGCCAAATTATTGTATGATTGCATTGTTGTTTATGGGTAATATGGTTTGAGATATTGTGCGTCCCAAGGATGCTGTAAGAGTTCTCCATTCATATTCCGCAAGGGGTTAGAACCTTGTCCCGCAATATCTTGTATGACATATGGTCCTCCCGATGTGGGTGCAAATTTTATTACTTTTTTGTCTCTTTGATAGTCTGGTATTTGTTGCAGAACATACTACCCTTCAACAAAATTCCGCAACTTGACTTTCTTGTTATATTCTCTTTCCAGTCTTCTTTGATAATTCTTCATTCTTTGGAGCGTAACCTCCCTTCTTTCTTCTAAGTCATCCAACTTCTCAAGCGTTAGATCTGTGTTTAAATTCTCTTCCCGTGCTTCTGTCCTTGTTGCGGGTAAAATAATCTCCGTTGGAATAACTGCTTCCGCTCCATAAGTAAGAAGAAATGGTGATTCTCCAATGGCTTCTCTTCTCGTCGTGCGATATGCCCATAAAGTATTATGAAGTTGTTCGCACCATCGTTTATGATGTCCATCTAGAGTCTATTTCAGATTCATGACAATATTTTTATTTGTAGCTTCAGTTTGTCCGTTACTTTGTGGATAAAGTGGAGTGGACTTGTTCTTTTGGATATTAAATGCTTCGAAAAGCATATCAATATTTTTTCCTTACAGTTGTTGTCCATTGTAGCTACCGGGATTCTGAATCTGCAAGTTATATCTTCGAATAAAAACTTGAAAACATCCGTATCCCTAATGCGAGCAAAAGCTTTAGCTTCGACCCATTTAGTGAAATAATCAGTTGCCACAATCAAGTATTTTCTTTTTTTGTGTGCCTTCCACTAAGGGCCCAACGATATCTACTCCCCATTTTGCAAACGGCCATGGACTGAGTACAGAATTGAGTTCCGTTGCGGGAGCTTTAATTCTTTTTTCAAAGCGTTGACATTCTTCGCACCTTCTTGCCAGGTTGTCCGCATCTTTGTGCATAAATGGCCAGTAATACCCTTGCGTCTTTGCTTTCAGTGCGAGTGATCGTCTTCCATTATGATTTCCCGCATCTCCATAATGAATATCTGTGAGAATACGTTGTCCTTCCTTTTGTGACAAACACTAACGACCCCAAAAAAGACCTGCGGTACAAAATTTTATCCCGCAATTGATAATTTGCAGATTTCGATTGCACTTTTCTTGCCTCTTTAGTATCTGCAGGTAATATCCCATTTTGTAACTATTGATGTATTGAGATCCTCCAATCTTCTTCAGATGCTTCATTTTCTGATTTTTATGGAAAATTTGCATCATCTTTAACGGCTCCATCTTCAATATCTTCACCTACTTCTTCTTCTATATTTGCGACTGCCCATTACTTAATTGATGGCTCATAGATGCCCCCAATTTTGACTGATGATGTATTTTTATCTTTTATCATTGAAGAAATGAATGCTAATGCATCAGGATGGCGATTCTTCTCTCGGGATAAATGTCGAAAAATTATGTTTGGAATTTGGGATGCCAATTTTTGAACAAGATTCTTGTATTCTATCAAGTCTTCATCAAGCGCTTGATATTTCAACTCAACCTGCCGAATTATCAATTGTGAATCACTTGTAAGCCGCACATCACTTATTCCCAATTCGATGATGAGCCCAAGGGCATGAACCACAGCCTCATACTCTACTATATTATTTGTGTGTTCACCGAATTCAAGACGAAATGCATGTACCATCCGGTCTCTGTAGGGGTTGTAATCACAATTCCGATTCCCGCTCCTTCTTTATTCCGTTCCCCATCAACAAATACTTCCCATCTGCGGGAATTTACTGAACCCATAATATCTTGGGAATCATCATCTTCTATTCCCGGTAAACCTTGGATTTCAAAGTCATCATCCAGTGGTAAGTCCGCAAGGAAATCTACCAAGACTTGTGATTTTTGTGCAGTTTGTATTTCAAACATGATATGGAATTGTTCCAATTGTGCATCCCATTTCGCTATTCTCCTTAATTTTACCGTATTCTTTAGTATGGACTCTAACGGAGCTTTACTTGTACCCGCACATAATGTGTTAGAAAATATGTGCGCAATTTCTGTGTAGCAAAAACCAGTGCTAATATCAATTATTCAATTTTGGTGTAATTCCTTTCTGCAAGATTAAGAGTTTTGCTGATGTAGTACACTAGTTTCTCTACTTTCTCATTTGTTCGTACCGATACTGAACTTACATCATCTTCTGTTGCAGCTATGTACAAAGCCAGTATCTCTTCAGGCTTTGGTTTTTGTAGTGCGGGTAATGTGGCGAGATAAGCTTTGATGTTTTGAAAGGCTTGCTCACAATTTTCATTCCATACAAATTTGCTTTTCTTCTTCAGTGTGTCAAAAAATGGTTTGTATTTGTCTGATGATCTGGCAATGAATCTGCTAAGTGCGGATAAACATCCATTCAATTTTTGTACTTCCTTTGCATTCCTTGGAGATGGCATATCAACAATCGCTTGTATTTTTGTTGGATCAACTTCAATCCCCTTTTTTGTGACCAAGTAACCGAAGAACTTTCCATATGTAACCCCAAAAATACATTTATCCGGATTAAATTTCATTTTATATTTGCGTAGAGCTTCAAATATTTCTCTCAAATATTGTAAATGATCCTTTGAAAGTTTACTTTTTATTAGCATATCATCTACATAGACTTCCAAGGTGTGGCCTATCCATGGTTTAAAGATTGGATCTACCAGTCGTTGATAGGTTGCCCCCGCATTCCTTAGTCCAAACGGCATTCGGGTATAACAATACAAACCATGCAGGGTAAAAAATGTTGTATGTTCTTGATCCTCTTCAGCTAAAGAAATTTGATTATACCCTGAATGTCCATCCATGAAAGATAAAACCTCATGTCCTTCAACTGCATCCACTAGTTGATCACTAGGAAGCAGATAACTATCTTTTGGTCATGCCTTGTTCAAATTGGTGAAATCTATACAAATTCTTACTCCTCTCGAATAAACCCCGCATCCATGAGTTTCTTTAGTTCCTTTCAACTAATAAATGATACTCGGGTGCCACTTTGCGTATACGCTGCCGAAATGGTGTAGTTCCTGGATGTGTATGTAATTCATGTCGAACGATACTTGGATCAATACCTAGCATATCCTCCATTTTCCATGCGAAAATATCCACATAATCTCTAAGTAGAATAACCAAATCATGCTCCCTTTCTGTTTCCATTAGTGTTCCGATCTTAATTATTCTCGGAAATTCTTATGTTCCTATATTGACATTCTTGGTTTCTTCAACTGCTGAAAAAGTGGATTTGGGAGCTCCTAAAAGTGTGGGAGCTCCCTTTAATTGCTATTCTGGAATACTACCCTTGTCAGTTTTGGGCATGCTTTCCTAAGATGGAGTGTTTTTGTTTGTTTCATTTACTGACTATCTTCCCTCAGTCTCAACCAAATATTGATTTATTGCTTCTTCTTTGGCTTTTATTTTTCGCTCTTTCTTTCTCTCTTGTTGTTGTTGAACTCGATCCTCATTCATGTGAGTTTCTGCAAGGATGCAAGATCTTGCAACATTCTGATCCCCCTTTATTTCCATCTCTCCTTATGGCGTTGGGAATCGCAAGTACTGATGATATATTGCGGTCACTCCTTTCAATTGGTGGACCCAATGTCTACCAATGATTGCATTATATGGAGACGGTGCCTCTACTATACTGAATTTAGTCAAAATGCTTATTGGTCCTTCCATAACACCAAGTAAAATATCTCTTTAGGCTTTGATGCTATCCCATTAAACCCATAAATAGTGTACTAAGAGGGTGTGAGTTGATCGTCCTTTAGCCCTATTTTTTGAAATGTGTCATAAAATTACACATTAAGTGAACTTCCCCCATCCATGAGGATCTTCTTTACATTCCATCCATACACTGGTAAAGTGAGCACCAGCGGATCATTATGTGTTTCAATTTCTTGATCAACTTCGTCCGTTGAAAAAATTAATGGGGAAGCCATCCATTCCTCCCATGTTTCTGTGATTCTTCCCGCAACATTGAAAACTTCGTGACTGTGAACTCTTTTACGCAACTTCTTATCAATGGCTGCGTTCATAGATGATTGACTTGACTCGGTATAGGAAATCATACTGATGGTTCGGTTATTCTGTGGAATATTTATAATTTTTCCTATGTTGAGCCTTGGTGGAGGATTGGGTAAATAAAGAAATTCTTTCAGTTCTCCCGCATCAATTAATTTTTGAACTTGCAATTTTAAATTCTTGCATCTGCTTGTGGGATGGCCATGAAAGCAATGATATTCACAATAATCTTTTGAACCATGTGTGTATGATGGTTGCTTTTCTTTTGTCCACGGCCATTCAAAATCTTGCCTATTCTTGATTGTATTTAGAATTTGTGGATATGAGGTATTGATTTTAGTAAAAACTCGATCCTCAGATTACCGGTTGAACTTTCTTTCCTCATCCGCTCTGCCTCGTTTAAATTCAATATTAAGGTTTTCTCCCGCAACCCGCTTTCCTGAACTTGTTGATGGTTCCACAAAATTTGCCCTGTTGGCAACTCTCTGATGTTGGGAAATTATTCTTGGATGCTGTTTTTGAATATCCTGTAACTTATCATATTTTTCAATAATTTCCCTTAAATACCCTTCATTTTTTGGATCTTTTCCATGAATATTTAACAAAGAGCGGGCTCATGCGGTTCGCTATTCCCCATTTATAGCAATTGATAAAAATTTCCGAACTTACATTACCTATCGCTTGACATATGGCCTGCCATCGATCTGTGTAGTCTCGGATAGTTTCTTTGTCCAAGAAGCAAGAGAAAATAACTTGTCCATCCCAGCGTTTACGGGTTTATTATAATGTACGTTTACAAAAATTTACGGTCCAATTGTGCGTACGAATGTATTGACCCTTCCGGTAAATTATCATACAATGTTAATGCTGACCCTTTCAAACTTGAAGAAAAATATCGACACATAATAGTATCATTCTGTTCCCAACGGGTCATATTGCGGTTGTAGTATTTTAAGTGAGCCGCTGGATCCTTTGTCCCATCATAACATTCAAAAATTGGAAGATTGCATTTATGCGGTATAGACGCCTGCGCAAGGTGCGAGGCCAATGGTGTTCTACTGGCCTCTTTTAGCACTCTTTCAAGTTGTCCTCCCTCTTGTTTATTTTTCAAAGTTTTGATTTCTTCTCTCATTTGCTCCATGTCTTCAAAATATTTTGCCATATGCTGTTTTGCGGCTCTAAATAATCAAAATCTAGTCTATCAGGTTCATACCGCTGATTTATCTTGTTTTGTTTTGAATGAAAATATGTGTCATGTGCGGGTTCCACTACCATCACTATTTGATCTTTATTGATCCTTGCTTTACTTTTTGCGGATCTGTTTGAGCTTACTTCTTGCCCCTGTATCCTGGTAACAGATGCTTCCGCATCTTGTTGGACTTTATTTCTTAGCATCTGATTTTCTTGGGTTAAGAGAGCAATTTTTTCTGTACAAGTTTTTTGAACCTTGCGCATTTCTTTCAATTCTTCAAGTAGTTGATTAATAGGGTCAACCCTGTTCTGTGATGCTTCTTCATGTGGTTGGTTAATTGATTGATTAACTGGAATGTTTGCATGAGCATCCAAGGGTTGTGGTCTTTGGGATTCTTTTACTATTTCACTTTCCGGAAGAGTCTCTATTGTCTGATTTCCTAAATTTCTTATATCAACATCTTGTTCTTGTACGGTTCTATTTGCAACTATCTCCATTTATGTAATTTCTTTTGGAATATTATAATATCTTATTTGTTCAATCTTGTGCTGTCGTAGAAGTTTCTTTGTCAATGTTATAACATGAGTTCAGATAATGAGATATGTGTTTCATAGAATTTTAATATCCGCGATATATACATAAAAAAATTTGACTGATATATCACATAAAAACTAGATAACTTTCCAATGTAACTCAGGTTTTATAAGTTCATCAAATTATTTTTTTGCAAACAAATCAGAAGCAAGTTCAGAAATTCAACTCAAAGCTTATTTTACTGTTTTTGACAAGAATCAAAACTAGATAGCTGCAATATAATTTTAATTCATACAATCAATTGAATCAGAGACACATATATTTAATGGTTTCAAGCTAAATTCTTTTGCAAAATCATTATAAAACATAATATTTTGGTGGAAGTTTATGAACAAAGTTTTCAAACCCATGGTTAAGAGAACATCTGGGGTGATCAAGAATATTAATATAAATGAGAAGTATCCATTAATGAAGTGTTGTGTATGAACATAACAATTAAATCTATATGAACATCAGTTGAAAGAACTCGTGATTAAAAATGTTGTAATAGGGGATTTTATAGGATAGCCAAATTCAAAGTTTGTAAAAAAAATAAATATTTGGACAGGTAGAATAAATTCTTTTACCTATCTAGCGCCAAATTGTGATGGACAAAAATATGAATCTTTGGATCACAACCATTTGAGTCAGAAACATAGTCGGATCAAATCTCAAATAATGAAATTGAAACATACTAACAATCAGAATCAGAAATTGAAACATGTATCAACATAATGATTTAACATGGTTCGACAATCAAATTGTCTACATCCACGGGTGATAAAGATTTGGATCATTTTATTCATGTTTGTATGTTACAGAAGGATATCAAGCTATATAATTAAAGTAAAATTAGTCAAAGAAACAATTGAACTATGAAATTAACTCAAGTCTCATACCTAAACTCTTTGTTATGATCCTATTCCTTTTGTCCAATTTTTCCCACATTTTTCCAGTTCCTCTTTCTGTTTGAGAGTTTGGTATTTATAGGAAATTTCATGGGTCCCTCAAGTCTAAACTTTCCACCTATTAGTTCTTATCCCAACTTTGGAATGAAGCATATCCCGCAGGATTTATTTGTATTTCCCGCAAGATTTGATTTGCGTACTTCCTATTTCCATTAGTTTCTCGCTTGGTATCCCGCACCTCTTCTACGGACATGTAATGAAGTTATCGTTTTTGGATTTGGATTAACTTTGCGGTCTTTTTAGAAATATGGCATGTCTGGCATGTGGCCGTTCATAACTCTGCATGTCCAATACGTGGCTATTGAAAGTGACTTATCATGCTTTAATTTTTTTTGTTCCGCAACCTGTTCAACTGAGACTTGTCCATCGTGCATTAATGTCTGTCAGTTTTATTCATTGTGTCAGGCTTTCCCGCAACTTGTGTGTCAGTCATGCAACGAAGATGTTTGTTTCGTACAATGGGCCATGCTTTCCCGCAACCTATGTGTCGATCATGCAACAATGATGTCTGTTTTAGACTTTGTTTCAATACTTATCATAATTTCAGATATCTGTTTCGGTACTTCTCAAAGAGTTTTGCTTCAGTGTTTCTCGTTCCATCATAATATGATACTCCTTCCACATTATTTGAACACGTGTAGTTAGGGATTTAATACCCTCACAGTCTTGTTAGTTTTTTTGTTCCTTTGGCTGTTGTTGGTTGTGCAGGAGGTATATGGTAGTCATTACACGCTAAAGAAGAAAAAATTACCGAGAGATGGGATTCTCTAGAAGAAAAAATTATTGCGAAGTTCGGATTCTCTAAAGCAGAAAATCAGAAATAACCACCAAAAATTGGATTATCTAGAAGAGCGAATTGAAAATAACCGTGAAAATTTGGTTGCTGGCATGAGTAGAATCAAGCGAGAATCTGAACAAATGATTAAGCGATTAGAGCAGTATAAGGTCCTTGGGAGCTGGTTTTTATGTTGTTATCTTCAAAAAAAAAAAAAAAAATTGAAGCATCTCTTCAATCTTTAGATTTTATCTTAATAAAGATTTTTTTTATTAAACTTTATTTTCTGATCGACATTAATTTTTTTGTTTAGTAAACATACTCGATGAATGATGTTTTTTTATGTTGCACCTGTTGTTTAATGGACCTTACCCTCGCATATCTAGTAGTGAGTCATCTAATAATGGTTGAGAAACCATCAAATTACAAGAATTGATTTTGCACCGCTGCTGGGGGAGTTCCATCCTGTGGGATTTAGGATACACAGGGTTGTAGAAAATAATTTGTTGTTATGCGCTTCAAGCATAACCAACTATAACCTAGAGTTATGCGTTTTTGTAGTAATTTGAGAAGCCCACCATTTTATGTACACACATAGTTATGTAGTTTATAATCGAAAATGCTATTCTTTCCTTATTTTTGTCCCCTAAAATCTTTCCCATTAGACCATGATACAGGTATATTTTTCTTCTTTTGAAAACTTAGTAATCCTCAAACTAAGTTGAGGGTAGAATCCTATATTAGGAAGGAAACCCTATTTAGGCTGAATTCCTAGTTTATGAAGGAGTACTGATTTGAGCAGTATTCTTAGTTAGGAAATATATTCCTAAAAGGTTTGGGAAACCAAACCAGTATAGAAATCCTTCTCGGCTGAGTACGATGAAAGGCTATAAATAGGGAGGTTTGGCTTATAGCTAAACAAAGAGCCCTAGAGAAACTTCCAGACAAATATTTGTGTTATTGTCATAAACAAGCTTAGCAAACAGTTTAAGGTTTTCCATTGTTTAGAGAAATTGTGAGCGTAACAAAGAGAGAATTGTAATATTTTTTTTGTTCATAATCTAGATAAGATATTTTTTTCGAATTCGATTCCTGGTGTTTTCGTTATTTCTACTTTTGTATGTTATTGTTCTGAATTCCGCCTTTATAATAACAATCATCAAGGTGCAGAGATCATACGTACCAAGTTGGCATCAGTGCAAGGTTAGGGAAGATTCCTGTGGTTTATGGTTTTCACTAGATCTCTCTACATAAGGCTTGATGAGGCACTCGAGAAGTAAGAGGACGTTAAGAGAACATGGGGGATATAATTCCAGGCATCCTAAAACTTGGGATGAGAGTCTACCATATCTACAGTTTACTTTCAATAGAGCGGTTCACAGTTCGTCGGGAATATCTCCTTTCGAGACGTGCTATGGTTACTTACCACCTAGTCCTTCCGACCTAGTATTTTCTAGCGATGCCTCGATGGGAGGGAGGAGGGGGAGGAAGGAAGTGAAAGAGAATAGGCACATAATTCCTTGGAGAAGATATTTCAAATTCATACGATCGTTGAAGATCAATTAAAGAAGTCACAATCCAAATACAAAGCAAAACATGACAAGCATTTAATGCCTTGTAATTTCGGTATTGGCGAATTGGTATGGTTAAAATTAGGTAAGGAGCGGATGAAGGCGGAAGGTAAGAAATTGAAGCCATTGAGATATGGACCGTTCCGTATTCTTGATCATATTGGTGACAATGCCTTTCGTCTTGATTTACCACCTTATCTAGGAATATAATCGGTTATTGATGCCGAATACTTGAAGTTGTTTGAGCCACCATTGTTAGATGATGACGGCGATAACACTATGATCTTACCATGTGTGGAAGACTTATGGTTAGATAGGGAAGAACCACTCAAGGAAGACTGCATATTGGAGCGAAGACTGACTAAAACACGACAGGGAGAAAAAGAAGCTTTCCTAATTGGATGTCAAGGTCACGTTCCCAGCAAATCCAAGTGGTTTAACAAGGAAAAAGGAACTCTCGATTTCCCTAACCTTCATTTTTGACTTTCACAGGAGTTCAAGTTCTTACAGGGGGCCTATGATACAGGTGTATCTTTCCTCTTGTGAGAACTTAGTAATCCTCAAGCTAAGTTAAGGGTAGAATCCTATATTAGGAAGGAAACCCTATTTAGGCAGAATTCCTAGTTTAGGAAGGAGTACTGATTTGAGCAGTATTCTTAGTTTAGGAAATATATTCCTAAGAGGTTTGGGAAACCAAACCAGTATAAAAATCCTTCTCGGCTGAGTACGATGAAAGGCTATAAATAGGGAGGTTTGGCTTATAGCTAAACATATCCCTAGAGAAAGATTGTAGACAAATGCTTGTTATTGTCATAAACAAGCTTAGCAAACAGTTTAAGATTTTCCATTGTTTAGAGAGATTGTGAGCGTAACAAATAGAGAATCGTAATAGTTTTCTTGTTCATAATCTAGAGAAGATATTTTCTTCGAATTCGGTTCCTGGTGTTTTCGTTATTTCTACTTATGTTTATTATTATTCCGAATTCCGTCTTTATAATAACAATTATCAAGGTGCAGAGATCATACGTACCATGCCAAGCACTATGGTTGGCAATTTGCTTAGTTATAGCTTAAATGTAGCCAAAGTCAATACTATGTGGCATCGACTTGGCTTTAATCTATTCCAAAGATTTGGTTTGGCTAGAAACCTCATCACGTCTGATCCCAGCTATAGTCAAGCGATTGAGACGGATCCTAGACTTCCGTCATAATATTGACGGATTTGGGGAATCCGTCTCGGGAATTATGTTTGTTTGACCTTTTTTTCCTTACACCTTTCTCACACCTGATCTTAGTCATCCATTAACATTAATGTCTCTATGTTCTCCACCCTCAGATCCCAACGAATATTTTTCAATTTTTTTGAGAACTTTTCTCTATATACAACAATCTTTTTCTTCTCAAATCACACCAAATCAATTTCTTTTAACTTGATTTCCTACTTAAATCCCCTTTAAATTTTTTTCTCATAAGTTTTTTTCTCTTCCATTTTCTTTTCCATCTCTTTTGTAGACAAAAATATCGTCTGGTAAAATTCCGAGAAAGAAATACTCTTTTGTAGAAGATATATATCTTGTTACTGCTTTTGTAATCTAAAGAAAGAAGGAACTTATTTTTCTGACGCGGGTTTGTTTTGGGAGAAAGTATTTGAAATTTTTGTAGCAGCTTCTGGTGGAAATATTTACAAGCATACTAGTTCTGGAATTCGAAGTAGATTTAGCACTGTCAAGGTTGAAGTGAATAAATATTATGAATGTCTTGTTTATGTTACCACAAATCATCCGGACATGGATGAAATTAACCGGGTAAGTTAAACTATCCTCGCAACAATTGTTTAATATAGTTTTTGTCAGCATGTTTTTTTCCAACTAACTTATACATCATTTACATTAATGTAGGATCTAATGGCAAAAACTCAATATTACACTGAGACCACCAAAACTTTCAGTCGCGAATTAGAATATCAGATGCTGAAAAACATTCAAAATGTAATAGAGGATCAAAGTCAAGACGTCAATATGGAAGAAGCTACTATCACTTATAATTTGGCATCCCAATACCCTAATCCCCAAAATCTTTTTTCAATTCAATCCCCTTATCTTTATTCAAGTCAATCCCCTAATACCCCTAATCTTCATTTAAGTCAATCCCCCTACTTCCCAAAATCCATCATCAAGCCAAGTTCATCAAACACAATTTAGAAATCAATTTCTAAAACCGTCTGACGTTCCTTATGGCATCCCTATTCCAGAAGGAAGTCCAATTACTAACGAGAAATTTATCGATAAACGTAAGTCAAAGGCTCAAATTAAAAAGGCGGTATCCAAGAAAAGGCTCTCTTAGTCAAGCACGTCCCCGACACCATCATCACAAGAATCACTCATCAACGGAACGATTTTTTTTTTTTTTTAAAGAAACACGAATAGCGAACGAACTTAATCGACGATAAAAACAACAACAACAAATTTTTTTAAAAAAATATGGTATCAACGCAACAACAACAAATGCTTATCAAAAAAGAACTGGACGAAAGGATTATAATGGAAAATAATCTCTCAACGTTGGTCCCAAATACAAAATTATACTATGAACCAAAACAGCAAGAAATTTTGCAAAGGATGCAGGCACGTAAAGTTCCTCTACCACCACCACAAAATCAGGCATACTACCCATGTTTTTTTTCTCAAAATTGAAAACCGAAGGTCTAGATTTTGTGGGTACATCTTCTGTAAACCCTCACGAGACTCAACTTGTTCACTAGAGTCACCTAGGGGTTTAAAGGCTTGTTATACATGCTAAGTGTAACAGTGATTCCTACAAAAGTGAGTTAGTTCTTAGTTTTTTAATTTTCGTGGACTTATAATATAGTTGTTGTTTGTAGTTATTGAATCATACAACTCAACGGCTGTATTTTGTTTTCCATCTATTACTCAAGTTTCAATAATTTTAATTCTATTTTATCTTATCCCTGGAATTCAATTCAAATTTGTGTACATCTCATTGAACCCTACAACACAATGGTTCTCCAATGACTATTTTCTAACGACTGCTTTTCAATCAAATTCTTATAAATTGAACAAGGTATCCACCAAACAACTCACACTGAAATCCGGAAAACATTTTTATTTTTATATCTCCTCTAAAATTATCTTTGCATCTAAAGGTTTCTGAGATTTTCTTCATAAGTAAGGATTTGTATTATGTAGAAGAAGATGTAGCTATCTCCAAAGTTTGGGTGATTGTTGCACGTCAACCCGATGTTGTGCGACACTTAGTTACGGCTAATGACTTTTGGGAGCATGTGTACAAAAATTATATTCAAGCCTTTGTGGATGTCCATCAAAGAACTAAGCAGATTATATAAAAAAGGGTTAGTGTCATTAAAAAAGCAGTAAGAATATACATAGATATACAACGACCATTTTATAGAACGAGAGATCCTCAAATGACAGTTGAAATCAATGTAAGTTATATTCCCTCTGTTCTAGCAAAAACGTCACTATCACTTTTTCATTTTAGTCTAAAAATAGGCCAAATTGAAAAGGTGATAGTAACACTTTTGCTGAAACGGAGGTAGTATTAATTTTCTTTAACAATATCTTATAATATTGTTCTTCCATTTAATTACTAAACTAGTTCATAAATATTAATTTGTGCATGAGGAACTTGGAAGGAGGCATTACTTCTGAAAAACGAGAAAATCATTCAGGTTTTATGAGTGCTACCTAGTCATCAAGGACGGCTGGCCGGAGATTAATCCAAAACTTACACCTTGCGAAGATTAAGGCAGCCGACGATCTAGATTTTATGGGTACATCTTCTGTAAGCCCTCATGAGACTATACTCGTCCACTAAGGTCACCTAGGGATTTAAAGGCTTGTTTCACATGCTAAGTGTAACCGTGATTCCTATGAAAGTGAGTTATGCTTAGAATTAAGATTTTATTAATTTCTTTATACTTTAAAGTATTACAAGCATTCTAACACCAGTTAACCAACTTCTAAAGAGTACATAAAATTCAGTATGTCACATTCAAAGCTTCATTCATCGGGATTGTAGTATGCAAGATTGTTCTTCAACACTGCATAGCATTCATCAAACACAAATTCTTTTCCCGTCTCTCCAACATATTCGAATTCAGCTGACAATTTCTGAAAATATCAAGTATAAAAAAGTTAGATATGTTTATTGTAAATGAAAAACTCAGTGCTTGGAAGTAATGTTCAGATACTCACTCTTTCTCCATACGCCATCCCAGGATTTTGTATGTTAACTTCAACCTGAATCACAATAAATATCTTCACCTCGCTATTGATAATTCTGAATCGATTTTGAATATTTATCTTTGTTCTAGCCTTTGCATTACCCGTTAGTTCAACAAAGGTACCGAATACAATTACCCAAAAACGGTTGCATGGTTGATCTGTACAAGCGTGATCTTCTGTAACTGATATCCATGCTTGAACAAGAGCAACATCTTCTTCGTTGGTGAATCGCTGCATATTTTTTTCGTTCAAGTTAAAATCAATGTTTGGAAAATTTTATTTGGAGAATGAGATCCTTTATATAAAGAAAAACAAAAGTATTTAAATTCAAAAACTATCTGTTACATAGTAAAATTAGCCGTTACTCTAAAACTATTGTAACACCGTAGCTCGTTTGAAGTTTTTAACTTACATAATCTAAAAGGATAAAATAAGATAATAAGGAACATTTAATCTAAAGTCTTTCACGCCAACCCTCATATGGTCCCAAAAAAGGATCCCCCTCCATGACATTAGAAGATGATGGGTGGCTTGGCTGTCCTGTTTGTTGTACATAACCATGGTCTTGATAGGTTGTTCTGCTTTGAGATGCATATTGAGAATCCTCTTGAGGATGGTAGAAGTGTTCATCTTGACTTTTTGGTACAAAAGAACGAGATGATCCTCCTGAATCACGATCAACACTACTTTGGCTTTATGTCTAATCCAGCCCATCCTGATAAGGTCCTTCATATGGTGTAACATGAGGTATATATATAGGACGCCTTCACTGGGGATGAATTTGATTGCGCAAGTCCATTGTATAATCGACCAAAAAACAGTTCATAGCGGCAATTCGATGGTTCATATACTCACTATATCGGCACCACATTTCCTGTAAATAGAAAATAAATAAATTAATTTCACCTTTTGGCAACAAACTTCGTTACAAAGATATCATGAAAGTATTAATAAGATAACTGATACTCACAGCAGTACCCCATTTGACATTATGACTGGGTCTGGGACTCCACTCATGTCCAATTCGTCTATTGGTCGTCCTTTTGTTTTTGTTAGCCACTTTGAGGTATGGTCCTTGTAGCTTTGGGAATAAATGATGTTACCTCGGCACCAACTGTTGTGTATATATAGATTTCCTTAGCTCTGGTGGGTCACGGAGAAAAGCATTAGGATGTGGGAAGAATATAGAACTCTGTTTCCTTGGTGTTCAATACTCAAGGAGTAGCTTCCGACCGAGCGTTGACGCTAAAACTCCGAGTAATAGAAAAGATCGACTTCATCGAACTTTAAGGGATTAAGGCAATTGTTGTTGTACAAATAGGCGTTCGTAATGTTGTTGTACTTTCAGGTGGATTTTTCTATACTACCCATATTTCACGTACTTGGACACCGTTCTCCCAAGTACAGGGCGGAATTGCCAAATAGATCATAAAACTTTACGACCTTTGGAAATTAGTTTTGTATGTATCACCTTTTCCCTAACTCTTCATTGAATTTTATACCACGACTACCATGTTGTCGATGCGATAGCGTAGTTGTCAATTTGGAGACAAACCGTTGAAAGTGAATGCCTACTTGTATCTCTTTATCTACTTTTTCTTCTCATTCTTTGTTTGTTATTACAAAGACGACTAGTCGACCATAGATCATACTCTTCTTCCGGCATCTCAACTATGTTTGGATACAAACATTTGAAATACGCCTGAAACCAAGGTTGCACAACCAGAAACATTTAAAAAATTTATTGACCATTAAGGTTATACAACACAACATAAAAAAAAATTAAGAGTTGGTATAAATATGTTTACCATTAATAAATACCAAAAGAACTCGAGGCCACCATTCTCCCATGTTACTCCGTTACTCAAACTCCATAACATACGACCATAAATTGTCGAACCCCAATCCTAATTGTGGACTATATTCAAATCCCCAAATACCCTTATCCAGAAAATATTGACCATATTGTTCTGGTTCGGGAACAATATATTACCCATAACCCACATCATGAACCACCTTGCCATTTGTTTTTGACACTTAATGTCGTTCACTTGCTCTTTTCTAGATTATAATAAATAATCTTATCATATTATTCCAAATCCCGGTTCGTGTGATAAGTTTGTTTCTCAAAGCAACAATTTGTTTTTCTTATACTACTTGTTCTTCTACTTCTCATACGAAAGGAAGCAAATAATCTTTCCACTGTGGAACAACCTTACATAATTCTTTCTTGCTAAAATTTTATAATGTTATGCGGTTTCCTAGGTCAATGGGTATGCCTGATAGTTATGTAAAGTCCCACGGAGTAAAGCCTATCCCAAAACTAGGGAAGTGAAATGTATTGGTGGTATGCCACCACCTTTCGCTAATACCGGAAGTAAGAGCCTTGTCGTTAGTTTTTGGATAATCTATCAAAAAGATTGATCCAAACCTGGAATTATCAACAATTTCTTTAGCACGGGGATGCTGAGAAATAATGTCATATAATTCAGTAACATGGATAATACTACCCCGATGTTTTCTTCCCTTTTATCTATCATCTCTCTGGGGGCGTTTAAACTTATGATCGGCATTATCCGGCGACGAAACCGCATATCTATTTAGCATAAAATTCTTATCCTTTCTCAACCCTACAACACATATGTATATATATCATCACACTTTAACATATTGACATCACTTGAATCATCAGATAAACCATTAAATTTTAACACATTGTCATCACATATATAAACATCATAGTTGAACACACCTTAATAAAAATTAATCATCAAATAACAAGTTAAAGGGGAAGCTTGGACAATAAATTATGGATGGAGAAAAAGAAATAGATATTGACGTATGAAAGAGCAGAGGAGCACTAGAGATATTTCAGGAAAAAGTTGAAGAATCTTCATCAAATGAGATCAGAATCACAAATCTTCATCATATATCCTATATCCTTTATCCTGTTATTAGCATTCAGATCTGGAAGTTTCAAAATAAAATTTTAGGGATAATCTGCTTGAAAATCCAGGGCTTGTCTTTCAACAAAAATTTGGTTCTTTTTCTAAGAAATAGATGCAAAATGATTTTTGATTGGGGGTTTACAACCAGTGGTTCATGTTGTTAAAACCCATTTCAGTTCTTTTGAAAACTTTAAGTGACAAAACTTTGATTTGAGGATTTTCCGTTAAAATCAGAACCTGTTCTTCCTAAAATGTTGATTTTTCTTCTAAAATCTCGATTAGAAATAGGTCTTGCTTAAATATTTACAATAGCCAAATCTTATTTTACAAACTCATTTAGTTAATTTTGAAAACAATGAGTATCAAAATCTTAGTTCGATTTGGGGATTTTTTCACTAATCTTCAAAGAGTTTGATTATAAACTTCTTTGAGTATCACTAATTTTCACTAATCTTACCTTTCTTTTGTTGGCGAATTTGAGGCCGACCAAAAATTAATTAGGGGCGACTTTTTTAACCAAATCCCATGGGTGTGGCTAAGTGGTAACCTAGGGGTATCTAAAAATACTAAAATACCCTTTCACTAATCAAATAATTACCAAAAAACCTTTCACTAATAAAACCTAAACCTATTTCACACTACCCACTTCAAACTACCGATTTCCAATTTCTGTTTTCTCTTCTTCTTTTATCCACTTAAAACAACCGATTGTGGCATATCAAATTCATCTTCAACCGATTAATCGTAAACCAATTCATCGTCGTTATTACAATCTAAAGATGGTTCGAAAAAAGCAAACAAATCGTCAACCTCCCAATACAAGCTGGCCGGATTTTGCCACAAGAATAAGAGATCGAGAGATTGTTGAAGAACAACACGAAGAACGCGAAGAGGATGATCTAGAAACGGAGACCGATTCCGATAATCAGACTCTCCAGAACTTTGTAATGGCTCCAATAAGGTAAGGGTTTATCATTATTTGTGTTTATATTGATTCAATCGAATGAATTAGTCACTAGAATATCAAGGGTTTTAGGTTAGATTTCACAACCGGTAGTTTCGTGGTTGTATTAAACTACCGATTATGTTAGTGTTCTTCATTGCTCATGAACATCATGCACAATCGGTAGTCATGTTTAGGTTATAAACTACCGATTGTATTACTGGACCAAAATTTAGTGATAATCGGTAGTTTCGTAAAGGGTTAAACTTCCGATTATGCAAGTTAGTGATCCTCAAAAACATCGATCACAATCAGTAGTTATTTTTACATCTAAACTACCGATTGTATTACTGGATCCAAATTTGGTGATAATAGATAGTTTCGTTTAGGGTTAAACTTCCGATTGTGCAAGTTAGTGATCCTCAAAAACATCAATCACAATCGGTAGTTAGATTTAGACATAAACTACCGATTGTATTACTGGACCCAAATTTACACATAATCGGTAGTAATTTTTTTTTATGTAACTACCGATTGTACGTGTGTCCATAGACTTTTGTGTTCCATTTTTTATGCACAATCGTAGATAATGTAGAGCCCGAGCTACCGATTGTGCACAATCGGTAGTTAAGTTGTTTTTTATACTACCGATTGTACACAATCGGTAGTTACGTTATTTTTTTGACTACCGATTGTTAACAATATGTTGAGTTAAATATACTTTGCCTACCGATTATGTACTGAAATAATTGTTCTTTATCTTGTATTAAAGAAGGGAAAGGCGATCTAAACAAGGCCACGATACAATTCTATCGGGGCCTCGTCGTGAAGGGGGAAGAAGGTTACCGCTAGTGCAAGAAGACAAACGAGCGCTAGTGGAATTGTTATAACCGAAGGAACTCTACCAAGTGTTCCAAGAAGTAGAAACGAAGAAGAAGGAGGACCAAGTGCTCCATAAGATAGATACTTTGAAGAAGGAGGACCAAGTGGTAGACAAGAAGAAGGAAGTGGCTCAAAGAAGCAAGCTAAGAAGAAAGGAGGAAACAAGTTCCCCGACTCTTTGAAGATGAAGGGTCTACAACAAGGTCAAATCCCTGGCCTCCCAAGAGATGGAGGAGATCTATTGTTTGGGTACAAAGACTCTTGGGAAAAAGAGATTTACTCAACAGAGGTAATAATTATAAAACACCATTCTTAACATATTGTCATTTTATTCGTAGAAGTGTTAATTGTTATTCTAATGGTTTTTTAATCCGTCGTGTATATTAGGACCATTCTAATGCGGTCCATCTACTCAAACCTACGGCTGCACCAACAAAGATGAACGATTGGCCGTTAGAAGGTGAATGTCAACGGTTCAAGGAAATTATACTGAACTCGGGGTTGTCTACGTCTGCCTAGAATTCAATGTTACCTCACAACCGGGTGTCGATATCGGCCTTCATGTAGAGGCTGTATCCTGAGATTGATACCTTCCACATGCCGTGGGGAGAGATGACCATCACCCCTGATGATGTGGTGCAGATTCTAGCTCTCACTGACCATGGTACGACGGTGAAGTTTGATTATATGAAGCAGTTAAGCTGGGACCAGCTTTATGTTTACACTGAGAGGTGCTTTGGTTGGGACCGAGCGACTTCCGATGTAGAGTTCAGCCGGTGCGCTTCTCATAAAACCAGGCAATTCAGCATGGTGCAACTGATGAAATGTTCAGAGGCACCAAGGCTAAGGAAGAGCTGAACCCAGAGTTTAGCGATGACCAAGTCAATGCTGCAGCACCTGCATATCTTCTCTGTGTTTTGGGATGTGTAATTTTCCCCAATGCTAGTGGCAACCGGGTCGACGCCAACCTCTTACAACTTTTGCATCCCCTCCACAAAGTTCAAGACTATTCGTGGGGCACCGCATGTCTTGCTTTCTTGAAGGAAGAGATGAGAAAGGCATCCAGGGAACAGACTAGCCAAATAGCCGGGAACGTGAGCTTACTACAGGTATTTTGGTAACTCCATTGATGGTTTGATTGTTATTTATTTTTTCCTCTTTTAAGAATCAATTTTCTCATACTTGGTTTGATATGTACACTATACGTGGATCTATGACCACTTCTCGTCCCTCAAGTTGGCCAGAGAGAACCCGACATGAGAGAATGGCACACCCCGAGGTACAAAATACATCTTTGAGGGCAACCGTTCAAGGATCAAGGAGCAGGAGTTGATTTCTTTGAGGAGGAAATTAGACTCCATGGCGTCGAAAGATGTATGTTTTGATCCTTACAGGGAAGACCGAGCTAATGGGCATATAGCGCGAAGGTCTGAGTTGACGTTCTACTATGGACCCTTGTGGCATCCAACTGGATATGTAATGTACAATGCCACAAGGGTGATGCGTCAACTAGGTTTTGTCCAAGAAGAAACTTGGAGTCGTTTCAGGGGAAGGTTCGAGCTGGACGTGGAGAATTGTGTTTGTGGTAAGGACTCGATCACAATTGTTTACTCTGGTAACCCATCGGTTGAACATTGGGACAACATGATGCAATCTATGATCAACGAGGGGAGACGTGTCACCCGATCTGATGAAGCAGATCATGGCTATATGGTATGGTACCGAGAGCATTCTCATCTTCACGTGATCCGTGAAGATAAAAGAAAGAGCACCAGGGTGCCCGAATATAGATGCATCATCAAAGACAAAACCTCGGGCTATGAAAGGCTGGTACGTAATGTTATTTCCTTTTGATTTTAGTATTACGGGTCAATATTTCAGATAATAATCGTTTGATTGTTATTGCCTAAAAACAGAAAAAAAAGGTTTGCATTTTTTCGAAGAAGATAGCTGGGTGCATCAATGCGGGAGTGCCTCCATCAGTTGAGACAATGAGAGAGCATAAATACCTCATTGGAAACATCGATAATGAAGACTATGCTATCAAGTTTGGAGAGAAATTTGCGAATAAGCCGAAGAGGGTAACATCAAAGCACAGTAAAAGATCTCGCGGTTCAACGAGTGCTGCTCCTCAAGCAAATGTCCCTAAGGGTGAAGCCAATGCCGCTGATGCTGAAAGAATGTTAGCCCCTGGTGCTCATGCTCCTCATACCAAAACCAAAAGAGTTAGAAATTAGATTGTGGTTGTTAACTTGATGGATATTACTATAGTGTTTAACATTACTGGTTTTAATGTTTAACATTTGAAAGGATTTTATTTTCTTATTGTGAGTTATCAAATGAATTGCAATCGATTTATTTTTTAACAAGTTATTTTCTTCAAATTTTATATTATAATCGATAGTTAAGTGGTTTGAAACAACTACCGATTGTGTATATTCATCAACAATCGGTAGATAACAAACTACCAGTTGTTTTAGCTTAATACAATCGGTAAATATCTACCGATTGTATTTACCCCAAGAACTGCCTGTTCCTGGCTACTTTTTTTATGATAATAGGTAGTTTAAGAAATTCTTAAACTACCGATTGTGCTTGTACAAAATGTTAATTTTTTTTAAAAAAAAATGAATTCCAATTTGGGGCTACTTATGTAATCGATAGTTTAAGAAATTCTTAAACTACTGATTGTGCTTGTACGAAATGTTGAAATTTTTTTAAAAATTTCGAATTCTAATTTGGGGCTACTTATGATAATCGGTAGTTTAAGAATTTCTTAAAC